>OY282641.1:80234535-80397099 GCA_958299015.1 Tetanocera ferruginea | reverse complement strand
ATTGTGTATTTTTGATAAATTTGATATTTGAAGTAAAATTACAAAAACAAAATGTACAGTAGGCCGGATCATTCTTATATGGATACAAAAAATGTCAACCGGTCGAGGTCTCAAAAGTTAGAGAAACTCATTAAAATGATTTCTGCATATTTTTTTTTCAAATCGGAGAAAAACCGCCGAAGCAATTTTGATTCTCCTGGAGGTCCTTTTTGGTAAAAAAACATGTTTTTTGCTTGTAACTTTTTATTTAGCACAGAACGCATACCCAAATCTTCTTAATTGTTAAATTTCTTACTCATACTAACATTTTGACATAAAAAAATTGTTAAAACTTTGTTTCATTTTAACTCTTATTGACCAACAAAAATTGAATTTTTTGCTATTTTTAAAAAGGCATTTTTTTTAAAACCGCTGTAAAAGACACATTTTTTATTAAATTTACGTGGAATTGTTATTGTTGGAAAGGTATTAAGTTCTTCTTTCGTTCTGTGTATCGTTTTAATCAAAGCTATGTGATTAAAAAAAAAATTTATCGAAAACTGGACGATAAAGCAGTGAACAAATTAAATTAATTGTTTGTATGAATAAGAAATGTTTCATTTTATCAGATTTCTTAAATCGATTTCTCACATTCTGTCAGTTTTCGCACACAGCTTTGATTTAAGCGATACACAGAACGAAAGAAGAACTTAATACCTTTCCAACAATAACAATTCCACATAAATCTAATAAAAAATGAGTCTTTTACAGCGGTTTTAAATAAATGCCTTTTTAAAAAACGCAAAAAATTCAGTTTTTGATGGTCAATAAGAGTTATAATGAAACAAAATTTTAACAATTTTTTTATGTCAAAATGTTAGTATGAGTAAGAAATTTAACATTTAAGAAGATTTGGGTATGCGTTCTGTGAAAAATAAAAATTTACAAGCAAAACACTTGTTTTTTTGCCAAAAAGGACCTTCAGGAGAATCAAAATTGCTTCGGCGGTTTTTCTCCGATTTGAAAAAAAGTATGCAGAAATCATTTTAACGAGTTCCTCTAACTTTTGAGACCCCGACCGGCGGAATCTAAATTTCGATCCGGTCTAATGTACAGTGTTCAAAATACAACCCTGTAGCATAAATATTAGCATAAATACAATGGCGAAACCCTATTGTATTCTTTGAAAATTACGCTGTATATTTGATCAACTGATCTCAAAAGCTTTTTGACTCAGCGTGGATGAAGGTACTGGCTGGGTTTGTGTTTATTTAATAAAAGTTAATTTAATTCAGTGCTTCAGTTCAATTCTTTTATTTTCTCGTACTGCTAAATGATGAAATTCCAAGACTTAAGTGAAGGTTTGTTCACAATGCGTTGTAAATATTGTAAATTTTGTAAGAATTTATCAAAAATACACCACATCGTGAATACCCCTATTGTTTTATTTCAATTAAGTAAATTTTACTATATGTAATTTTGACATCAATTGTATCGAACTGATCATGTAAAATTCGATATTTTAACTCTATTCTACTCTTACAAACACGAACTAAAGAAATAATGAATTTTTGTATGAATAAGGCTGGTCTATTTTGAGAAGTAAAACATGACTTTCTCAAATTTTTCAATTTCTTCACAACAAAATATTTGTCAGAATTTTCACGCAAAAAAAAAAGAATGTTGCTAGTGAAATTCCATGCAAAAGGACAGAGTACTAGGATTTACGTGATTTTTAAAGATTTTATATAATTTTTGTTGAAATATATCTTGTTCAATATTAATAATCACGCTAAAGCTGGTATTACACTTGCTTTTTCGCATTTTTAAGATCTTAAAAATACAAATAGAGCAACACACCAAGCGAAGCTATATAATTTTCAGGTGGTGTGAGCAGTACGCTACGAGTCCAAAAAAATGCAGAAAAGTCATTTTCAATGGCTGAAAAATGTAAAAAGATTTACTTTTTCAGCCGCTAGCAGCTTAAAATCTGACAGAGGCACATTAAATTCTGACATTTCACAATATACTTGTTTTATTGTTTATTTATAATGAATATACAAAACCAAATAAACACAAGAACTTCAAAAAAGTTCGACTTTTAATATTTTAACAAATGTTTTCCATTTTTATGTAAAGAATTCATAATTATTGACAAATTCAAAATAACACTAAAATGCCAAATTCAACGGCCTACTATAATTATCCTTTTTTAAAAAGTATATTCCTCCCTCTTACCCGCTGCTTTTTTTAAGATCTTAAAAATGCGAAAAAAAGCAAGTGTCATACCAGCTTAAGCCGAATAAAATTTCTAATTTTCTTCATGTTAGTTCAACGAATTTTTACATTTGGATGAGTAGCTTTTGCGCTATGATAACTCATAAAAAATCGAAAACTATTTTCATTTTTAGTGGAGAATATAAGCTACCGCCGAAAGAAATGCGTGCAAAAATACGGTCAGGAGATGCATTTGAGTGAAGACGCTAAAATTCGACATTGTACTGTATTTTACATATATTATTCAATTTTACACTGATTGATACATTGATACTGAAATAGTAATAAGTATTTGAAGTGCTACTCTCAGGTTTGGAAAAATATCTTGTTCTTTAAATGGAAGTTCTGTTCCATTTAAATCTGTATTATAAAACTCACCCAAATTTTTACAATTCTTTTCAAGATCGTTGTACGTATTATCCTTACTTAATAAATTTTCTGCGTCCAGTAAATACCAAAATTTGGAATTAAGATCCCTTAGTCGTGTAAATTGTGAACTTTTTTCCTGATGCAGACGATCAAATTCTCAAGTCAATTCTCCTCGCATTTGTCGGCGACATTTTATACGGATTGTTGTATCGATTCCCTATTTTTTACAAAGATTTTTAACTTTTTCGATAACTTTTTCACATATCTCGTTACGAATTTCTGCAAGTTCAGTCGCCAATAATTTGAAATCATGGAACGCTTCTTTAAACTTAATTTTAGGGCCTTGTAATCTGAGCTGCACACAATCAATTCTCTTAGAGTTCATGCCAGAAATGAACTAAAGTTATGATATTTAAATTCGGTTTAAGATAAAGATTGCAGCATTTCTGGTGTACCACTTATGGCAGTATTTTCTTCTGCTAATTTTTCTTATAGCTCTACGTATTCTTCCAGTCCCTCGACAATAACGCTAACTGCTTGCGTTCTGGCGCTCCATCGTGTTACAGATTCCTTAACAGATTTTTTAAAGTATTTTTTAACAATTTCCATCGTAATGTTGAACGTGAGAAAAAGAGACGTATGTTATCAATTATTCCAAAACATGCTACAATGATTGAATCTTGGTTAGCTGTAGTAACTCCTACTAAATTTAATGTGTGGTTATCACAATTTACAAATGTTGCCTTATTATTCTTTTTCTATTATTCCTGTTGAACGCCAGATATGTGATTTGACATAAGGGCAGCATTATCATAGCATTGTACCCTACAGTTGGCTAACTTAATTATTGAATTAATTAATTAAAAAAAATTTTTTACAAAATTTTGTTTGTCTTGAGAATGATTTGGCGCCCCTCTGCGAGTGGCGCCCGGGGCATGATGACACCCCCTGCCCCCCCTCGCTACGCCACTGATAATATATAATATATAATATATAATATATAATATATAATATATAATATATAATATATAATATATAATATATAATATATAATATATAATATATAATATATAATATATAATATATAATATATAATATATAATATATAATATATAATATATAATATATAATATATAATATATAATATATAATATATAATATATAATATATAATATATAATATATAATATATAATATATAATATATAATATATAATATATAATATATAATATATAATATATAATATATAATATATAATATATAATATATAATATATAATATATAATATATAATATATAATATATAATATATAATATATAATATATAATATATAATATATAATATATAATATATAATATATAATATATAATATATAATATATAATATATAATATATAATATATAATATATAATATATAATATATAATATATAATATATAATATATAATATATAATATATAATATATAATATATAATATATAATATATAATATATAATATATAATATATAATATATAATATATAATATATAATATATAATATATAATATATAATATATAATATATAATATATAATATATAATATATAATATATAATATATAATATATAATATATAATATATAATATATAATATATAATATATAATATATAATATATAATATATAATATATAATATATAATATATAATATATAATATATAATATATAATATATAATATATAATATATAATATATAATATATAATATATAATATATAATATATAATATATAATATATAATATATAATATATAATATATAATATATAATATATAATATATAATATATAATATATAATATATAATATATAATATATAATATATAATATATAATATATAATATATAATATATAATATATAATATATAATATATAATATATAATATATAATATATAATATATAATATATAATATATAATATATAATATATAATATATAATATATAATATATAATATATAATATATAATATATAATATATAATATATAATATATAATATATAATATATAATATATAATATATAATATATAATATATAATATATAATATATAATATATAATATATAATATATAATATATAATATATAATATATAATATATAATATATAATATATAATATATAATATATAATATATAATATATAATATATAATATATAATATATAATATATAATATATAATATATAATATATAATATATAATATATAATATATAATATATAATATATAATATATAATATATAATATATAATATATAATATATAATATATAATATATAATATATAATATATAATATATAATATATAATATATAATATATAATATATAATATATAATATATAATATATAATATATAATATATAATATATAATATATAATATATAATATATAATATATAATATATAATATATAATATATAATATATAATATATAATATATAATATATAATATATAATATATAATATATAATATATAATATATAATATATAATATATAATATATAATATATAATATATAATATATAATATATAATATATAATATATAATATATAATATATAATATATAATATATAATATATAATATATAATATATAATATATAATATATAATATATAATATATAATATATAATATATAATATATAATATATAATATATAATATATAATATATAATATATAATATATAATATATAATATATAATATATAATATATAATATATAATATATAATATATAATATATAATATATAATATATAATATATAATATATAATATATAATATATAATATATAATATATAATATATAATATATAATATATATAATATATAATATATAATATATAATATATATAATATATAATATATAATATATAATATATAATATATAATATATAATATATAATATATAATATATAATATATAATATATAATATATAATATATAATATATAATATATAATATATAATATATAATATATAATATATAATATATAATATATAATATATAATATATAATATATAATATATAATATATAATATATAATATATAATATATAATATATAATATATAATATATAATATATAATATATAATATATAATATATAATATATAATATATAATATATAATATATAATATATAATATATAATATATAATATATAATATATAATATATAATATATAATATATAATATATAATATATAATATATAATATATAATATATAATATATAATATATAATATATAATATATAATATATAATATATAATATATAATATATAATATATAATATATAATATATAATATATAATATATAATATATAATATATAATATATAATATATAATATATAATATATAATATATAATATATAATATATAATATATAATATATAATATATAATATATAATATATAATATATAATATATAATATATAATATATAATATATAATATATAATATATAATATATAATATATAATATATAATATATAATATATAATATATAATATATAATATATAATATATAATATATAATATATAATATATAATATATAATATATAATATATAATATATAATATATAATATATAATATATAATATATAATATATAATATATAATATATAATATATAATATATAATATATAATATATAATATATAATATATAATATATAATATATAATATATAATATATAATATATAATATATAATATATAATATATAATATATAATATATAATATATAATATATAATATATAATATATAATATATAATATATAATATATAATATATAATAATAATATATAATATATAATATATAATATATAATATATAATATATAATATATAATATATAATATATAATATATAATATATAATATATAATATATAATATATAATATATAATATAATAATATATAATATATAATATATAATATATAATATATAATATATAATATATAATATATAATATATAATATATAATATATAATATATAATATATAATATAAAATATATAATATATAATATATAATATATAATATATAATATATAATATATAATATATAATATATAATATATAAGATATAATATATAATATATAATATATAATATATAATATATAATATATAATATATAATATATAATATATAATATATAATATATAATATATAATATATAATATATAATATATAATATATAATATATAATATATAATATATAATATATAATATATAATATATAATATATAATATATAATATATAATATATAATATATAATATATAATATATAATATATAATATATAATATATAATATATAATATATAATATATAATATATAATATATAATATATAATATATAATATATAATATATAATATATAATATATAATATATAATATATAATATATAATATATAATATATAATATATAATATATAATATATAATATATAATATATAATATATAATATATAATATATAATATATAATATATAATATATAATATATAATATATAATATATAATATATAATATATAATATATAATATATAATATATAATATATAATATATAATATATAATATATAATATATAATATATAATATATAATATATAATATATAATATATAATATATAATATATAATATATAATATATAATATATAATATATAATATATAATATATAATATATAATATATAATATATAATATATAATATATAATATATAATATATAATATATAATATATAATATATAATATATAATATATAATATATAATATATAATATATAATATATAATATATAATATATAATATATAATATATAATATATAATATATAATATATAATATATAATATATAATATATAATATATAATATATAATATATAATATATAATATATAATATATAATATATAATATATAATATATAATATATAATATATAATATATAATATATAATATATAATATATAATATATAATATATAATATATAATATATAATATATAATATATAATATATAATATATAATATATAATATATAATATATAATATATAATATATAATATATAATATATAATATATAATATATAATATATAATATATAATATATAATATATAATATATAATATATAATATATAATATATAATATATAATATATAATATATAATATATAATATATAATATATAATATATAATATATAATATATAATATATAATATATAATATATAATATATAATATATAATATATAATATATAATATATAATATATAATATATAATATATAATATATAATATATAATATATAATATATAATATATAATATATAATATATAATATATAATATATAATATATAATATATAATATATAATATATAATATATAATATATAATATATAATATATAATATATAATATATAATATATAATATATAATATATAATATATAATATATAATATATAATATATAATATATAATATATAATATATAATATATAATATATAATATATAATATATAATATATAATATATAATATATAATATATAATATATAATATATAATATATAATATATAATATATAATATATAATATATAATATATAATATATAATATATAATATATAATATATAATATATAATATATAATATATAATATATAATATATAATATATAATATATAATATATAATATATAATATATAATATATAATATATAATATATAATATATAATATATAATATATAATATATAATATATAATATATAATATATAATATATAATATATAATATATAATATATAATATATAATATATAATATATAATATATAATATATAATATATAATATATAATATATAATATATAATATATAATATATAATATATAATATATAATATATAATATATAATATATAATATATAATATATAATATATAATATATAATATATAATATATAATATATAATATATAATATATAATATATAATATATAATATATAATATATAATATATAATATATAATATATAATATATAATATATAATATATAATATATAATATATAATATATAATATATAATATATAATATATAATATATAATATATAATATATAATATATAATATATAATATATAATATATAATATATAATATATAATATATAATATATAATATATAATATATAATATATAATATATAATATATAATATATAATATATAATATATAATATATAATATATAATATATAATATATAATATATAATATATAATATATAATATATAATATATAATATATAATATATAATATATAATATATAATATATAATATATAATATATAATATATAATATATAATATATAATATATAATATATAATATATAATATATAATATATAATATATAATATATAATATATAATATATAATATATAATATATAATATATAATATATAATATATAATATATAATATATAATATAATCGGTCCAGGAGTTTAGGAGTTATTAAGTCTTAAAAGCGCACTACTTAAAGCGCCCTCTTGCGGAAGTCTTTGGAATTTTTTATTGTCTCTGTTTGATTTTGGGATTAGTTGAACCTCCATACCAAATTTCATACAAATCGGTTTAGTCGTTTAGAATTTATTATAGAGTGCCACGCCCACATACTTCCGCCCACTTTTTACCTATGCTTTATCTTGGGTGCAGTTGAACCTTCATACCAAATTTCATTGAAATCGGTCCAGGAGGTTAGGATTTATTGATTCTTAATATATATAACATAAAATATATAATATATAATATTTACAACATAAAATATATAATATATAATGTATATTAAGGTGTGCCAAAAAATGACGATATTTTTTTTTTCGCTCTCCCCCGAAAATATCAAAGAATATGTCCAAACAAAAATTCTGTTAGAGGCAGAGCTCTTAATTTTAATTTTAAGAGGTCTCCCACGGAACTTTTAGTTTTGCCATTTAAATAACACGGGAACTAGGGTTTGAAACATTATTTTGTCCTGCAAGGTATGAAGAAATTTTTTCTTGATAAAGTGAATGAATGGATCATATTCAGTACTAAATTTTGGACAAACAAATTTATCAAACAAATTTATTTATTTAATTTTCAAATAAATTTCTAGTACTTCGTAATCAATTAATCATTTTTCATACGAAAATTCAGACATTCGTCATAAAAGTTATAAAAATAACTGTTATATTGTTAACATAATAAATTGTATTTCATATAAAAAGTTTATCAAGAACAATTTTGTGGAAAATAAGCTGTACTTGCTGTGTTTGATTAAAATTTTATATCTATCATCAATAAATTTCATAATATAGTTGAAAAATCATAGAAATAAGACTTTGCGGGCATGTTAATTTTAACTATTGATAATATCGAAAATCTCACCCATACAGTTTTGTTGCAAGTTTAATATACTGAGAATTCTGAACAGAAATTTTAGCTTAATCATCAATCTTTCAATTGATAAGAGCAAAAATTCATAAAAATGGTACTTTGTCGGCCTGTAACATTGTTGTTTGTAATGATACGAAAAATTTGTATAAAACTTTTATGTCAGCCGTCAGACAAACTACAAAATTGCTATTCAACTTTTTTTTCTATCTGCAATAGTTTAGTTGGAAAATGCAAAAAACCTTGAAATTTATACATTTACAGTTTCAAAGATCTGTAGAAACTTCAATATCGACGATGAAAATTTGGCTCGATATATTTGTTTGTCCAAAATTTAGTACTGAATATGATCCATTCATTCATTTTATCAAGAAAAAATTTCTTCATACCTTGCAGGACAAAATAATGTTTCAAACCCTAGTTCCCGTGTTATTTAAATGGCAAAACTAAAAGTTCCGTGGGAGACCTTTTAAAATTAAAATTAAGAGCTCTGCCTCTAACAGAATTTTTGTTTGGACATATTCTTTGATATTTTCGGGGGAGAGCGAAAAAAAAAAATATCGTCATTTTTTGGCACACCTTAATGTATATAATATAAAAAATATAATATATAATCAATAATATATAAAATATAATATACTTGCAATACCCGGCGCGCGTTGCTTCGCCTTAGGCCGCGTGCAAAGTAAACGCCGATTCAGATAGGCAGGCAAGTAGAGTGTGTGAAAAAGCGAAATAGATAACTATTTGTATCTCGTTTGCTCACACAGATTTCAGCCTGTCTGTCTGTCTGAATCAGCGTTTAAAATGCACGCAGCCTTAGACAAACACATGTACTTCATCTGTGACTTCAAAACCTATTCGATCAAAAATGTAGCTTTAATGGGGATGCGCACCCACTTGCCCAAAGCTCAGCCCAGTTTTCTTTTAGAAGGACATTACCAAATCGCAACTCCATTCTGAATTTCACAGATCAGCGACTTTTACTTCCAATGCTATTTGATATTAAAAATTTGGCTTGTACGGGCGGAGTCACACCCCGTTTTCCAATGCCCGTGCTATTTTTCTAGTCGAAAGACATTTCCAAAAATTAACTTTATACTGAGCTTATATATTACATTTAGTACCACAGCTATTCGATATTAAACATTTAAACTGTGTTGATGGTGCCACGCCCATTTTCCAATGCTTGCTGAATTTTTCCAGTCCATGGACACGACTAAATGTTATATTCCTTCCTAGTTTCACAAATTTGTGACTTATGTTTCGAAAGTTATACTGAAAAGTTTGAATGCTTAAAAAGTGTCGAGCCCCTTTTGCATCGGTTTTAAAATGTTACCAGTAAAACAGCACGTGGAAATAGAGTTCGAATACAGAATTTTGGAACTGTGCAACATGTAATTCTAAGGCTATTCGATATCGAAAATTATTGTTGTATGGGAGCTGCTTCGCCCCATGTTCTATCGGTACCAAACTTCACAGGCGCACTCTCAAGACTTTGCTAGAGTTTCACTGAAAGTTTCATAACACTTGGCTTAGTGGTTTTGAAGTCTACTTGTAACATACACACAATCATTTTTATATACATAGAAGATTTTAACAGCTTATTTAACATAGGCTTAACTTACGCAGCCTCTTAACGCTAAAATTTGCGTCAAACATGCGTTTTCGATTTCGAATTTGAGGCTTCTCCAAAATCCAACTAAATTAAAGAAGTTATATGGGTATTCCTCTAAATTTATGGTTGTCATTGTAGTACAACTTCATTTCATAGTACCAACCTATTTAATTTTAAAAAAGACGTTGGAAAATTAAAACAAAAATTATTTTGTGTTGCGTCCAATTTAAATCTATTGAAAAGGTTAAGGAAATCTATTTAATAAGGCTGTATGCATAAAAATAATTTCTGCGCAGATGCACACAAACAATGACATATCAATGCGACACTTCATATCGTACTGAGATCCTCTTAGAAGCCTTTGAGCATATGCAATGGAATATTTGTATCAGTGCTACCGTTTTACAATTTTGAATAGTAGTAAATTTCCAGTTTTTGGGGAGTATTTTGTAAGTTTTAGGAGTACTTTAGTTCTTGGAAATAATGACAAAAAATAACTTTACCAAAACAAACATATAATGAGATAAAATGTTATGATTTTCTCCTTTTTATTAATTTACTTTGTTTTTTCATTTCATTAACAAAGTTTTTTCATTAAAATGGCTATAAATTTTGACATGATGGCAATATCACATAGCTTCATAGTTGTAACCAATTAAGCACAACTTTTTATTGGTTTATCCAAGTTATAATTTTTCCCAATCGGTTCAAAACTACACTCCAAAAATGAAACCCGTGCCAACCTTAACGATATTCCCTTATTAAATTAAGCTCTGAAAATGTCCTTTCTGCAGTTGCATTGCCATGTGGAAACGACAATATTGTGCTTAGTAATTAAAGGGCTTCTTGCATAAACATGATAAGCCAAAAATAAAAATTTTGAAATAATCGCCTTTGAATCATTTTAAAAATACATAATATAGACGTTGCATGTTGTTGTACTTTTAATACTTGTATGTGTTGTTATCCAACATGTAGAAAAGTTAATGAATAATAGTGGAAAGCACAAAATTTGCTGTTTTACGATTTATTGGACTTTGTTTTGGTATAAGAAAATTTTTGTAATTGATCGTTTATAATCTTTTGTTTTTGCAGTACTAAACTGCAGAAACTGAAATTTCGTCAAATTTTTAAAGCAATGAGTATAACTTCCATAAATGGAAAGGTATCGCCGAATGGTTTTAGATTCACATAAGTTATGTTCTTAACTAGAAGTTTGCTAACTAATTTTCCAAATTCGCGAATTTTTTCCATTTGGCCGCCTCGTTACACTAAAATTATTTTTTGCATTAATGGCGAGTAAACATTAGGCCGTTTTGAGCTATTAATAAATAGTAGTACTTTTTGTGTTTGGGGAGTATAGTAGTACTCAAGAGCCAATAGGAGTATAATACTCCGATAGTAGTACTTTCGGCAGCGCTGATTTGTATACTGAAATAACTACAACAATAAAAAAATTTCATCCCCCGTTTCATGGTGAGATTTTAATATGTTTATATTTCTCTCTGAGCAAGAAGTTGACTGCAAATAAAGTAGCTAGTGGTGCCGTAAAAACAGAGCTGTAAGAGAATGCATTCAATTTAATTGCTTCTACGAAATTTTGAATCAGTGAATATCGAAATAAGAATACATTCAATGAATGCAAAATTGATCCATGAATAAAATTTTGAATTCACAATCAATTTTTAAAAATTGATTAATTATTTATTTCTATTATTCATTTGTCGTTATTCTGAATAATGCATTCATTTTGTTATTCAAATGAATGCTATTCATAAAGAATGCTATTAACAAAAAATGCAATTCACAAAGAATCGTTATTCATTTTGCATTCATGCATTCATTTTTTATTTATTATTCATTTTTTATTCATTATTCATTTTTATTCATTATTCATTTTTTATTCATTATTCATTTTTTTTATTCATTATTCGTTTTTTATTCATTATTCATTTTTTATTCATTATTCATTTTTTATTCATTATTAATTTTTTATTCATTATTCATTTTCTATTCATTATTCATTTTTTATTCATGCCTGTGGTGTTAATTTTGCAACCAAAGTAGTATATTTTTAGTTTGGTGCAACAGGGCAATTACCGGGGCCTTGGGCTAATTGTTTTATATTTATAATTGAAGTAAAATTTCAGTTTTAAATTCGCAACTGGGTAGCTTCACGTGAATAGAGTGAAAATAGTGTTCTTTCATGAATAAAAAATGAATAAATGAATAAAAAATGAATAATGAATAATAATGAATTTAAAATGAATAATGAATAAAAAATTAATAATGATAAAAAATTAATAAAAAAGGAATAATGAATAAAAATTGAATAATGAATAAAAAAATGAATAATGAATAAAAAATTAATGCATGGATGCAAAATGAATAACAATTCTTTGTGAATTGCATTCTTTATGAATAGCATTCATTTGAATAAAAAAATGAATGCAGTATTCTGAATAAAGAAAAATGAATAATCGAAATGAATAATAAATCAATTGTTTGAAATTGAATGTGAATTCAATATTTTATTCATGGATCAATTTTGTTTTCATTGAATAGCATTCTTTTGTCCTTATTCACTTGTACTTATAATTCTGAATATGAATGCAAATTTTACAGCTCTGCATAAAAACAAATTTTAGCTCTGAACCAGGGATGATATTTTGAGTAGAATAGTACTTTTTTGAGTACTATTGACTCTACAAAAGTACCCAAGTACCTTTTTGCTTAAAAAAGTACCCTGGTACTTTTATATTTTATACTTTTACAATTAATTACATATTAAACTCCTTATATCACGTATAGCTTTCACGATCTGGAAGCACAGCACACACAAAACAAGAAGTAAACTAATTGCATCAGCACCTAATTCCTTACTGGGATTACTGGGGTAGTGGGTTAAGCATACCAAAAATGTTTGTCAATCAATGACAATTGATTTGTTTACTTAAAGGGCATTCTAAGGGTATACTTAAGGGTATACTATATAACGGAGAAGCTAACAGCTGATGAAGTTGCTGAGTTTAAAACTAATATTAAAGAATTGAAGGGCTTATTGCAAAAACATGATATTCCACACTGCTTTAAAAGTTCATACTTTATGTTCATAATGTTCCTTGATGCATTATCAATGTCCACTGAAAATATTGCGACCATTACCCGATCAATTTTGGCCGTATACGTAATAGTTCTTGTAAGCATTTTAATGATTTCATACAAATATTAATATTTTTAAAACTTTAAGGTCGATTATTTCGACATTTTTTTGTTCGTGTTTTTACAATAAGCCCTTCAATTTTACTTGAAATTTTGTCAAGAGTTGGAAAAAAAATCAGTTTTGAAAATTAAGTCATAAACTTCTTACCAAAATTCTCGACCTGTCACGTATTATCTGGTCAAACAACCAGCATTTTGCTGCTGATTTTAAAATCGTTCCCAGAACAAAAACTTTTAAATGCAAAGTCGATCAACACGGAATACAGGGCGCTGACAAATTTTGAGGAATTCAAAAAATTTAAGGATTTGACTATTTCCGAATTCTGGCCTGAAGTGGAGGTAATAAAAAATGAGCAGAATGTAAATATGTTTTCAAACATTTTCAGAATTGCCCATGGTATCTTATCAATTCCTCACTCATCTGAGTACATTCATCAAAAATAATTATTCATATTCATTCAACCCTCAACGCACTCCACTCTGATTCAATCCACTCACGCCAAAGAGAGATTGTGGGCAATCAATACTCATGACTCTAAGTGAAAGAGAGTTAAGTTGTCTTCGGCTCTGAGTATTATGAATACTCTTCCTCAATTAACGCAATGACTTGTCGATACTCATAAAATATTCAAAAATTCTTGAGAAAGTTAAATCACTGGAGTACTGGTAGCGCGGCACAATTTCACGGAAGCGCATGAGCGTTTGACATGTTCACTCATGTTGTTATTGTTTAGTGTGTGCTGTTTGTGTGTATATGTCAAAACTGGATGGCTGCCGGGTGTTGCCACTAGTGTCCGACCGAAACCAAAATTTTGGCCGAAACCGAAACCGAAA
Source organism: Tetanocera ferruginea (assembly GCA_958299015.1). NCBI lineage: Eukaryota > Metazoa > Arthropoda > Insecta > Diptera > Sciomyzidae > Tetanocera > Tetanocera ferruginea. The sequence goes on along the minus strand of OY282641.1, from coordinate 80,381,372 downwards.
CTGAATTTCGGCCATTTTTGTAATATTCGGCCGAAACCGAAACCGAAACCGAAACTGAAAGTCAACATACAAATTTGTTTTTAAAAACATTTTATTTTTTTTTTTTAATTTTATTAAAATCTGTCAAAAACAAAACAATTCAAACAGATAATAATAACGTATACATACGATAAATATTCTTTGAATATTAAAGTTCAACTTTAAAATAATAAATAAAGAGATAATTTTTAATACCACTTTAAGGAACTTTTTAGTGTTTAGAGTTATTCGGTTTCGGTTTCGGTTTCGGCCATATTGATGCCGAATAGCCGAAACTGACTAAAAGGGCCGAAACTGGCCGAAACCGAAACCGAAACCGAATATTCGGTCGGACACTAGTTGCCACCTAATTACTTTTTACGAATAAGATAAAAAACTTACCTTAATTTTATCATTTTGAAAATAAATTTACTGGCACTTCATTAAATTAAGTCTACCTAAGTCTGGTAACCAGTACTGCCACTAATTTAACATGATTCAAACTGAAAATAATAAAAATAAAGATGCTTATTTTTATTAGACTAATAATTTTTAATTAGATACCAGTGTATGTGTATTTAACGGGTTCTGAAAGAGAGCCTGATTATTTTTTGTTCCTTTATGTGATAAATATAATAAAATTAAAAAACAAAAGTATCGAAATCTATTTATGAGTTCCTTTTAAAGCTGTTTAAAGGGGCAAAATAAGTTCCTGGTACTTCGAAGCTGCTTTATGGTCCGTTGTAGAACTTGTCACACCTAAACCTGCTTAAAGGTACGTTATGGAACTTGCCACAGCTGCTTTATGGTGTCAATTTCAGGCAATAGAACTTATAGTTCTAAAAGGTACAAGTTGTGCTTCTATGCAGCTTTTAGATAATTAAGTTCAAAACAAGTTCCGTAGTACTGCTTCTTTACATTTATTTTGAACTTAAAGCTACTTAATGGTTTGATTGTAGTTAATTTTGCACTTTAAAGCTGCTTATTGGTACCTAAGACAGAATTAACTGTATAAATGAAAAAATCTTCGTACAGATATGAAGCGACATAGCAGAATAGCTAAGGTGTCAGACTACAAATCGGTGAGACAAGGGTTCGAACCCTGGCAAAAGCAAAATTTCAATAAAAGTTTTTTCACTACGAATCGGATGGCAAAAGTTGAGAACAAACGAGATAATGGGAGGAAAAAAAGAACAAAATAAAAAAATTAGAAAAAAATGTAAATGAAAATCAGACACAAACAAGCAAATATTTATTTTTAAAAAACCTTTGCCTTTTCGAATTAGGACAATTATTTTAGATCTTTGAAAATTTTTGAAGTTCGATCAGAAAGCTGCTTAGAAGACTATACAACGCACTTGTTTGTACCTCAAATTACGAAAAATTACTTAAATTTTGGGCTGCTTGCACTGAAAAGCAGCTTAGAGAATTCGCTATTTAAGCCAAATTTTCTTGCTGGTTGGGTCGATTTTAATATATGTTTTTATACACATATCATTACTGAATAAAAACTATCCTAAACAATAAAAAAGTACTATTTGCCTTTATAAACAAGTACTCTCGAAAATGTTCTCATATTATCACTGGTACATAAGATGAACAGCTGATATACATTTTGAGCTGTCAAATAAATGCTGGATTTTGTTCATGGGAGATCAGATCATTTATGAAAAAAACAATTCAGATCAATTGTGCGATGTTTTTCAATCACAAACAGATGGCGCAGTAAACATGGCAAACATGGAACAACTGATGTACTTTTTGAGCTGATAAATAAGTTTGCGTAAAAGAAAAAGGTTGTGGGCATTATCCGGTTGTGGGCGACCGTGTATAAGTTTTGACAGTGAGAATATGCAGTTGATCTAAAAATTGTTGTTTGTGCGCAATGTCTGCACGATGTTTTAGTGCTGACACTGAAGCGAATAGATGCATATGCGTGGTAGCTACAGTCGATAATATATTTTCATGTGTGAAAATCAGAAGTGATCTAATTATACCTTAAACCTGAAAGGTCAGGGTATATTATCTTTGTGCAAACGTTTGTAACGCATAGAACGATGCGAGTCCGGTATAGAAAAGTATATATATTCTTGATCAGCGTCACCTCGTGAGTCGAGCTATCCATGTCCGTCCGTCCGTCCGTCCGTCCGTCTGTCCGTCTGTGTGTTGTCCGTATACACAGGATAAGAAGAAGGAGTTGAGGTAATTGGATGAAACTTGGTACATATAGTCTGTACAATCTGCTCTATTGAATATTTTTGGAATCCGCCCACGGACACGCCTACCTCCCATACAACGCAAAAATTTAAAACTGCATAACTCAGCTCATAATAAGCCTACAGCAATAAAATTTGGTGTGTATGTGTTTTATATCAACACAAAGATGTGAAAAATCGACGTCATCCGCTCACGGACACGCCCACCTCCCATACAACCCAAAAATTGAAAACGCAATAAATAAGCCTGTGTTTAACTTAAAGAGCTTAAATTTGGCACGTATGTTTTTTATAACAAACACAATATGGTTTATTAAAATAAACATCATCCGCCCACGGACACGCCTACCTCCCATACAACGCGAAAATTTAAAACTGCATAACTCAGCTCATAACAAGCCTATAACAATAAAATTTGGTGTGTATGTGTTTTATACAAACACAAAGATGACTTCGAAAAATGGACGTCATCCGATCACGGACACGCCCACCTCCCATACAACCCAAAAATTGAAAACGCAATAAATAAGCCTCTGTTTAACCTACAGAGCCAAAATTTGGCACGTATGTTTTTTATGACAAGAAAATGGACGTCATCCGCCCACGGACACGCCTACCTCCCATACAACCCAAAAAGTTTAAAACTCAATAAATAAGGTTATGTTTGTCATAGAGAAATTAAATTTGGTATGTATGTATTTTATACCAAAACTAAGGTGTGTTCAAAAATTGGGAGTAATCCGTCCATGAACTCGCCCACCTCCCATAGCAAAAGCACAATAAAGGCATTAACTGTGAGATACAGGAATAAAACTTGGTATGTGTAAATTTTTCATCAACATTTAAATGCATATAAAATATAGGCTTCATGTGCCCACGGACACGCCCATTTACAATAAAAAATTTTTTGTTTTTGAAAAGTGGGTTTAGGGTATTTCATAGTCGGCCTAGACCGACTTAAGACTTTCTTTACTTGTTTTTTATTGTGTTCAAAGTGCGATAAATTGAAGTGAATTATTGCAAAAAGGTTTGTGTAATGTTTATTTCAGAAGGAAATTAAATATATTTTGTGATTTTATATTGTTTTGATCAAAATATTCGCACCGAAAAATTTACTGGTAATTTTTTGACAGCTATGAATTTTCCAGCTGTGAGCACCAAAATTTTACCGGTTGTGGTCACCTAATTTTTTCAGCTGAATGGGTGTGCATAGCTAATAAACTGTTAAATATCGTTGTTTATGTTAATGACAACCCCCGTTACACTCGTCAGGCGGACTATTTTTTAAAGTGTAATTTGAGTAAATCTCATCATGTCAACTGCAAAAATTTATTTTGATCCGTACATCGAAGCCATTTAGCGGTTCAAAATCGACAATGACCCCGTAAAACCGACTGCCATAGCCTATGGCGTTTCTCGGAGTACCTTGCAGCGCTACCTCAAGAAGATCGATGAACATCGGGGCGACATTTCAAACGTCGAAGATGGTGTTTTGTTGGCTTTGAGGCGCTGACATGCATGCCGTTTCTTTTTGATGGAATCAAATGAATTCCCTCAACAGTAATAACCTAAGGTCTATACGTTTCCATTGATATATAAATCAATATATTATATGTCTGCATAAATATTTACTTGGTCAAAAATTATGGCTGAAATAGCTAACTGTGCCCACAACCGGATAATATCCCCTAATAACAGTTTTAACAAATTTGAACTAAGCTTTATCTTCTTTATTATTTTCTAGAGTCCGACCGATTATTCGGCTTCGGCTTCGGTAATTGGCATAATCGGCCGATATTTTGACCTTCGGCTTCAGCATCGGCCGAAATAGCCGATTATTTTTTGCGATAAAAATTTTTTTTTAATTATTCAATGAGCTCTGTTCAAAATTTCACATTTGAAACATTTTCCATTGTTCGTTTTATTTTTCTCTTCTTTTCTGTTCTTTCATGAGTTGTGCACGACTTTTAAGCGCTGCTGAGCAGCTGTATATGGATAGACGTACCAACCTTCTTGGGGAAAATGCTGGTAAGTTGCTTTGTTTAGCTTATAATAACTTTAACTACACTCAGAAAAAAGTTTCTCGGAATATGATAAAAATGGCATCATATTTAGAGAAAAATGGTTTAGACTTTGCTCCAGAGAATGCTTTTATCTAATTGCGATACAAAAAATTCTCTACTAATGATAAAGAGCTTCCATGAAAAAGAAAAAATATATGAAAATATATCGTTTTTAGAGAAAAATACTTTTTATTTTTGAGAAAAGATTTGTTTTTATTGAAGAAAATACTTCTCTTAGTGAATTTTTTATCAAAATATAAGAAAAGTTTTATATTTTCAATATATTTTGCTCTATAGTTGAGAAATTTTTTGTGCGAGAAAAATACTTCTCATTATTAGAGACATTAAAATATTTCCATTTCCTCTATATCGAAAATAGAGTAATTTTTTACCGGAGCAAGGTATGTGGTTTTTTTCTCAGTGTATTGATTACACAGGCGACCAAAAACGAAATTTTTCTTTGTGGCGTAAGTTTTTGGAAACAATTAAGACACATTGAAAAATGAAGTTTTAGTCCTATACTTCACTTTGTTTGAATTGACTCTGGTTCTCGCGATAAACCGCTATTTTAAAAATTAAGGAGGTTTCATCACAGATTTTAACATAACTCCAGAACAGTTAGTCTGATTTGGTAAAATAATTCGAAAATCCGCAGCTTCATTGCCTCTAAGTTACAAATACACTGTTTTTTAATTAGCTGAATAGTTTCGGAAATATTCATAAAGTTCTTCCGCAAAAATCATTATTTTTTACTTACTTACTTACTTAGATGGCTCTTACAACCGTTGGTCGGTTTTGGCCTCGTCTAAGAATTTGCGCCAGCCTCTTTTGTCGTGCGCTTGCTGGCGCCAGTTGGAAATTCCAAGCGCTGTCAGGTTATCCAACGCCTGGTCTTTCCAACGGAGATGCGGTCTTCCTCGTCTGCGTTGGCCACCGCTGGGTACCGAATCCAATAATTTTTTCGCTGGAAATTCGTCGTTCATTCTCTCGACATGACCTAGCCAGCGAAGCCGCTCTATTTTAATACGCTTGACTATATCGATGTCGGCATATAGCTCATACAATTCGTGGTTCCATCGTATTCGGTACTCGCCATTGACGCAGATTGGACCATAAATCTTGCGAAGGATTTTTCTCTCGAACGCTCCCAAAGTCCGAGGTGTCTCCTGGAAACGTCAAAAACTACCACCCGATAAACTTTGGCGGCTAATTTGAGCGGCGAGGTCTCCTCTAACAGTTCACACCTGTGAACGAAAGGCTGGCGACAATCCGCGTCAAGGCGAAATTCTTCTACATCAGCCTAATTTGCGCTCATGCCCCGACGGAGGAAAAGGACGATGCTGTCAAGGACACCTTCTACGCGAGCCTAGAGGACGTGTGTGATCACTGCCCGGCCCACGACGTAAAAATAGTTCTCGGCGATTTTAACGCGAAGGTCGGAAAAGAAGGATAACGGTCTAAGACTGATCGACTTCGCCGCGGCACGAAACATGGTAGTTAGTAGCACCAGATTCCAACACCTCGATATCCAAAAGGCAACCTGGCTGTCCCCGGATCAAAAAACGCGAAACCAAATCGATCATGTTGTGATCGACGGAAGGCACGCTTCAAGTGTTCGGATGTGCGCACATTTCGGGGGGTCAATATTGACTCCGACCATTATCTTGTTGCAGCCAAGATCCGCAAGTGATTGTGCAATGCGAAGAATGTACGCACAGGTGTGCAACGAAAGCTTGATGTCGATAAGCTGCTATCACAACGGACCGCCGATGCCTACTCCGCTCAACTCTCGGTTAAGCTCAACCAACCTTACTCTTGCCTCGACGACGCTGGCGGACTTTGGGCGCATATATCCCACTCCATGCGCACTGCTGCTGAAGAAGTCATTGGTTTTCGGCGCCCGCAACCTCGCAACCAATGGTATGGCCAGGAGTGTCGCGACGCGACAGCAGCAAAATACGCCGCATATAAAAAGACGCTGCAGTCAGCTGCAACGCGAGCTATGCACGAAAACTATCGCGATAAGAGGAAGGAAGAGAGATGCCTTTTCAGACGTAAAAAAAGAGAGCAGGAAAAGCGTGAGCGAGAAAAATTGAGGTGTACCAGGGCAAGAAGGATGCTCGAAAATTCTACCAGCAGGTTAAGCGTCTAACCCAAGGTTTCAATCCCGGAGCATCCACTTGTAGAGATGAGAATGGTGATCTGGTTACAGATACGCAGTGCGCATTGAAATTATGGAGACAGCCTTTTTCCAATCTGCTTCCAGGCGACGATACCAACAATTCCGCCCTTGGAGAATGCAGTCTGACACCACCAATCGACGATGATGGAGTGGAAATTCCACCACCTAGCCATGACGAGGTTAAAGTTGCTATCCAGCGACTCAAAAACAACAAAGCTGCAGGTGCTGACGGCCTGGCTGCTGAATTGTTTAAAACCGGCGGCGGTGAATTGATAAGGTGCATGCATCAACTCATCAGCAAAATATGGCTAGCGGAATGCATGCCCGACGATTGGAATCTCAGTGTGCTTTGTCCTATACTTAAGAAAGGAGACCCGACAATCTGCGCCAACTACCGAGGTATCAGTCTTATTTCCATCGCATACAAGGTTCTTTCGAACGTATTGTGTGAAAGATTGAAGCCGCATACCAAAACACTGATTGGACCTTATCAGTGTGGCTTTCGTCCTGGCAAGTCCACCATAGACCAAATTTTTACACTACGCCAAATCCTGGAGAAAACCCACGAAAACCAAATCGACACCCATCATCTCTTTGTTGATTACAAACTGCGTTCGATAGCCCGATTCGGGATTGCCTGTACGCAACAATGTCTGAGTTCGGTATACCTGCAAAGTTGATAAGGCTCTGCAAGATGACGTTGAACATACATGCAGCTCCGTCAAGGTAGGAAATGACCTCTCCGAAACCTTTAATACCGAACGGAGTTTCAGACAAGGCGACCCGCTATCATGCGATCTCTTCAACTTAATTATGGAGGGGATCCTACGAAAGGCAGGTGTACTTCGAAATGGTACCATTTTCTACAAAGGTGTCCAGCTCCTTGCGTATGCTGATGATATCGATATTATCAGCAGAACCAAGAGAGATGTAACCGCTGCTTTCGCCGCTATCGAAAAGGAATCAGCCAAAGTGGGTTTGACGATGAACGAGGGCAAAACAAAGTATATGCTGTCTGCAAATAGGGAAGTGCGGCGTCTTGGCTCCCATGTTACAGCAGGCAAATATAACTTTGAAGTTGTCAAGGAGTTTACATACCTTGGCACCGCGGTAAACAGCAACAACAATGTCAGCCTGGAGATAAAGCGAAGAACAACAATTGCTAATATGTACTACTACGGGCTAAGTAAGCATTTAGGTTCCAGAGCCCACTCTCGATCGACAAAACTAACACTCTACAAGACGCTCATCATACCTGTGCTTCTCTATGGCGTTGAGGCATGCGTGGTATCGCAAGCAGATGCAGCCGCTCTTGGGTTGTTCGAGAGGAAAGTTCTTCGCAAAATCTTTGGTCCTGTTCGAGTTGGGGACGACTATCGCATTCGAATGAACCACGAACTGTACGATCTCTACGACGACATTGACATAGTCCAGTGTATAACAATTCAGCGACTTCGTTGGCTGGGTCATGTCTTTCGTATGAATGAAGAAGCTCCAGTGAAAAAGGTGTTTGAGGCGAAAGCCGAGGGTCGACGACGAAGAGGAAGACCATGCCTCCGATGGATTGACCAGGCCGAGGAAGCCCTTACCGCGCTTGGTGAAAGAGATTGGAGACGGCGCGTGCGAAGCAGAGACGCCTGGCGAGAACTGATGAAGTCGGCCGTAACCCGTCAACAAGTTGTCATGGCCACCTAAGTAAGTAAGCTCCCAAAGTCCTTTCATCAGAGCTGCTCAACGTCCAGGTTTGTGATGCGTATAGTAGGACGGGCATGATTATTGACTTATAGAGCGTCAGTTTTGTTCGTCGAGAAAGAGCTCTGCTTCTCAATTGCCTACTGAGCCCAAAGTAACACCTGTTGGCAAGAGCTATCCTCCGTTTAATCTCAATACTGATATCTTTGGAGGAGTTTATACTGGATCCCAGGTAAACAAAGTCCTTCACTACCTCAAAGGAGGTGTTGTCAACAGTGACGTGGTTTCCAAGACGCTGGGACTGTTTGTTTGTTGACACAAGATACTTCGTTTCATCTACGTTCACTGCAAGACCCATTCGACTATACTCTTTTTCTATCCTGGAGAATGCTGCACTGACTTCGCGCGTATTGTGGCCAATGATGTCGATATCATCTGCATACGCCAGCAGCATAACACTCTTATAGAAAATTGTGCCGCTGCGTCTCAGGTCAGCAGCTTGGATGATCTTCTCCATTACTATATTAAAGAAGTCGCACGATAAGGAATCACCTTGTCTGAAACCTCGCTTGGTATCGAACGGAAGGGAGAGGTTCTTCCCGATTTTCACTGCACTGCTGGTGTTGTTCAGTGTCATCCTGCAAAGACGTATTAGCTTTGCAGGAAAAACAAATTCAGACATGATGGCATATAGGTGACTCCTTATTGGACTGCCGAAGGCGGCTTTGAAATCGACAAAAAGATGGTGTGTGTCGATTTGTTTCTCGAGGGTCTTTTCCAAGATTTGTCGGAGCGTGAAGATCTGGTCAATGGTGGACTTTCCAGGTCTAAAGCCACACTGATAAGGTCCAATCAGTTGGTTGACGATGGGCTTTAGTCTTTCACACAATACGCTCGACATGACCTTATATGCGATATTAAGAAGGCTAATCCCACGGTAGTTGGCGCAAATGGTAGGATCGCCTTTCTTGTGGATTGGGCAGAGCACACTGAGGTTCCAATCATCTGGAAAGCATTCTTCCGACCATATTCTGCATAGAAGTCTGTGAATGCATTTAAACAGAGCTTCGCCACCGTTCTTAAACAGCTCAGCCGGTAGTCCATCGGCTCCTGCGGCTTTGTAGTTTTAACGCCGAGTAAAAGCTGTTCAGACCTCGTTATAGTCGGGCAGTGGAACTTCAACGCTGTCATCCATAATTGGGGTTTCCGGGATATCATCTCCACTGGCGGGATTGTTGTCAGCGTCGCCATTTAAAAGTCTAGAGAAGTGCTCCCTCCATAACATCAGTGTACTCTGGATATCTGTCACTAGATAACCATTCTCGTCCTTACAGGAAGAGGCTCCGGTCTTAAAACCATCGGCCAGGCGTCTTATTTTTTCGAAAAACTTTCGAGCACTCACGCATTTCTGCCTCTCGTTTCTTTCACCTGAAAATGCGTCTCTCTTCCCTCCACTTCTCTCGGTATCGCTCCATAACAGCACGAGTTACAACCGACTGCAGGGTGGCTTTGTAGGCGATGTCCTTCTCTGCACTGGCGTCGCGACACTCCTGGTCGTGCCACTGGTTTCGGCGAGGGCGATGGTAGCCTTTCACCTCTTCGGCAGCCGTACGCATAGAGTGGGATATGTGCGTCCACTGTCCGCATATATCGTCGATCGGAAGAGTGCTTTCTTGAAGCAGGAGTGAGAGTCGAGTAGCGAAGGCTTCGGCCGTCCGTTTTGACTGCAGCTAATCGACGTCTAGCTTTCTTTGTGTAGGATTGCGAGCATTCTTAGCTGCGCACAGACGTGTGCGAATCTTGGCTGCGACAAGATAATGATCCGAGTCTATGTTAGCACCACGAATCGTGCGTACGTCTAGTACATTGGAAGAGTGCCTTCCGTCAATCAAAACGTGATCAATTTGGTTGCATGTTTTTTGATCAGGGGACAGCCAGGTGGCCTTATGAATATTGAGATGCTTGAATCTAGTGCTACTAACGACCATGTTTTGTGCTGCGGCAAAGTCAATCAACCTCATTCCGTTATCGGATGTGTTGTCGTGGAGGCTGAACTTTCCGACTGTTGGACCAAATATGTTTTCCTTACCCACCTTGGCGTTGAAGTCACCAAGCACGATTTTTATGTCATGACGGGGGCAGCGCTCGTATGCGTCTTCAAGGCGCTCGTAAAAACTTTCTTTGGTCTCGTCATCTTTTTCTTCTGTCGGAGCATGCGCACATATTAGGCTAATGTTAAAAAATTTAGCCTTGAAGCGGATTATGGCAAGTCGTTCGTTCGCAGGAGTGAATCGCAGGACATGATGCCGTATTCTCTTGCCAACTACAAATCCGCATACAAACTCGTGCTTCTCCACATGGCCGCTGTAGTAGATATCACAGGATGCTTGCCGTAAGCAACCCTGTCCCTTCTATCGCATTTCTTGGATTGCAGTGATGTCAGAATTATATCTTTCCAAGATATCAATAGATATCAATAGAGGCACCATCCCAATTTAGGGTCCGGACATTCCAGGTGCATATCCGTAAATCATTATCAGTTTTTCGTTTGCGGTAGTCGTCATCAGATTTGGGGATCATTCTTTCATTTATTCTTTTACGTTTCATTGAAATCTTTTTTTATGTGGTGGGCTTCAAACCCAACGCACAACCTTTGCTTGATGGCCAAAGGGAAAGACCGCCGCTCAAATTAGCCACCAAAGTTTATCGGGCGATAGTTTTTGACGTTTCCAGGAGACACCAAGCGGAGGTTTTGAGTCGACTTGAGACGATTTCAACATGGATAATGCTGGCCTCGCCAAGTTGAGGCAGTCAGACACGTTGCCATGTGAAGATCGCCCCCTTGTCTCCCATTATTTTTTATGCAAAATTAAAACTTATTTGTTATTTCATAATTCATAAAAAAACAAAGCGTTAAAAGAGCTTTGTTTTAATATAAAATTATAAAAACACATATGTCACGAAGAAAATAAGCCATATTTAATTTAAATCCATTGGCATGTTTTGGTTTAATTCACATTCAATTATGTTATCTCATTTTGATAAAAAATTTTTAAAAAAATTTTCTAAATAAACACACAGGGAAACAACAAGATTTTTTTTCTGTGGCATATATTTTTGCACATAGTTTTTGGCACATATATTTTTCCCCAGCCGTGGCGAAAAGTTTTTTTCAGTAAAAAAAAAATTTTTCTGATCGGTCACCACCTCTCTGCAGACAATGGCAAACCTCAGAGAGTAAATAATGCCATGTAAAGCTTCTTGAGAACATGCTAGCCGTTCGGAGTCGGCATAAAACATGTAGGTCCAGTTCTCGGTCAATTGTGTGCAAACATTTAATAATACACACAACACAATTGATCATAAGAAGCTCGGTCAAAGTCCTTTCAAGGGCTGAAATGGCCAATTTGTTTGTTTGTTTTTATATTTTTGCACAAAATTTAGATTCAGTTACTATTAGGCCACCAGTGCATTAATGGTAACGAGCGTTCATAAAAGTTGTATGAGTCCCGCTACAAGAGCCGTATGGAAAACGTGATGTAGTTATAAAGCTTAAAAACACGTCTTTATTTGTTTAAAGCTGCCTTAAATCTAAAACTTACAAATGAACTTATACTTTGTTCACACTGAGATCAAATTAGGTAATTTCGTGAGATAATTTCGAAATTGTACAAAAGTGTTCACACTGGGCTTAGATAATTTCGTTTGACTTTTGATTTATTTTTTGTTACTTCATTATTGGCCACATTCAGCATACTCAACAGTTGCCAACTTAAATGTTCAATTAAAAATAGAAAATTCTTACTCAAAGGAAGTTTGCAAAACTATTTCGCACATAGCCGTACATCTTATAAGTTGTACAACTTTAATTCATTGAAAACATCCCTCAGCTAATTTTCACTAAATGGGTTGCTATCCGAAGGATCAACAAAGTTAAGTATATGAATGTGGCCATTAGCTGTCAAAGTCTGGCAGATAATTAATTTTCTTTTAAGCAATCTATTGGAAATTATTCTTCTTGTAAGCATTCTTAAATAAATTATTTAATTAATTTCTATTTTATTTATTTCACGTAAGTGGGACGCAGAACACAGCCAGGCTGAGGATGATAAGCTAGATTTCGAAGACTCTGAATCTTCTGAAGGAGAAGAACGCAATTCTTAAAATAAAGCCGTGAAAATTTAACGCTAGCAACATAAAAAAAGAAGCTTGGAAAACTGATTTACGAGTGGAAGTTGAAGATAAAGTTAGAAGTAAGTTTAAAGAATAATACAAAAGTTCCTGAACATTTTATATCTTTTTCCCTCTTTCTGTCCACAGCCATTTAAAAACTTGCCCTGGTTTGATGTCACTATTGCGCTAACCACGTACAACAATTCACCAGATCAGCACATTAACCAATTATGGAAACTGCATGCAGGGGATGACTATGTGGTACCCTCTCAGATTGGCTACAAACTTTATAGCAAAGTCTTGGTAAGTCACATATTGGTCATAAAATTTCTCAGCGATTTCGCTGATCTGAAAAATAATAAGAAAACATATAAATAAAGAAAAATAAATAATGTTTATTATAACAAATCGTGGTCAATTCGTCTCAGCACAAAAGGGTTGCACTGCCAAATAATAAAAACGTACTATTTGTAAAGAGTTGCTTTGATTAGAGCTGATTAAAATGTAATTTATTCAGAATGGAATGAATAAGGAAACAGCATTGGAACAGGGATAACTTATTGGATGTGTTCGATGACTGCTCTAGATTGAGAATTCTCTCTCCAGATCAGTAAAAAGTGTTTAATAAGCATCTTTTCTGGTCTTAACTGCTTTTATTGTTCTTGATTTTTGTTTTTTTAAGCTTCTCTGAGTTACGCTTTCTACTCTTTTGTATGCTTATATTTTTGTGGTGTTAGTTAGACGAGCAAATAGATTAATAAAATGTTTTGATTTTTGTTGAAAAATTCAAAAGTTTGAAAAATGAAAAAGGTATTGAGTAGGTTTTTCTTATTAATTTGAACAGTTTGATGAAAAAAGTTTTTTTTCTACTTTATTTTATCATATGTTTACTTTTGACAGTTACTTTCTTAAGCTTGCTCTTTTTTCGGTCTTTCAAATATCTGCTCTACTCTGCTCTGAAATCATTTTCGATGACTCAGCTAATCTGCTCTGTCTTACTCTGCTCTACACTTAGAATTTTTCACCGAACACAGCTATTTGTGAGTGACATTGAACAGTTGATACATTTTCTGACATAAAAAGCAATAACGGAACTTAGTCATCATCGGGCCAAAATCAAGATGTTTTCATTACACATACTTTAGTTCTACTACTTACTACCATAAGGAACTGATCAATGCTTGCTCTGTTAGATGCATATATCATATTAGTCGTTTTTTTAATTTAAATCTTATTTCATCATTAAATATTTTACCCTCAGTGGAAATGGTCTTATATCAAAAATGTGTTTTCGAGCTGAACAAAGTAATGGTGAAAAAATTAGTTCAAGTTTTGCTTCATGGCGTCTTCAAAAATTTACAAAATTAATTATAACCTTAAAGTCATGTATGAAATTTTATGATTAATAGCTTGTTGCGTTTGTAATCATATATACTTTCATTTGATACCCAAATTGCTTAATAAATATCACTTTTCAACCCTATTTTTCAACTTTTGACCTCTACACCTTTTAAACCACTTGATAGTTAGCTTTATTTTTCCAGAATTGGAATTAAAGAGCGTTAAAATGACATTTATAAATCTTTTAAGTGAATGTTTAATTTCCATTTCATTATATGTATGAAAATTTGTAATTGTGTAAGTGTAGTATGCAAGCTAATATACACAATTAGTGTCCACAATTTTTAAAAACCAAATCTATTTTTACACCCCAATCAAGGTTCAGTTATGAAAATGTAATATAACGCAATTCAAAGTAATGCAAAGTTTGTCTGAAATAGAACAACGTTTCGCTTCTTTGAGCTAAGATTTTGATATCTATTTGCAAAATAAATTTGATGTACCGCTTGCTTTCCTTTGCATAACTTTGCCCAAATATCGAAACGGCTTATATAGAAGTTCCACAAATTAAATATTTAGTACTAGTACAAAACGTACATTAATTAGTATTTTGCCATAAAAACCTACTCCAAATTGTACAAAACTACATTATTATGCAACACTGCTCTCAGGAAACAGACCGTGGTAGATTTAACTAAATTACTATGGTCGCATTCAAGGGACACAGTTATTTTTGTAGCAAAACTTAAGTTGGCACTGTTATTCTATGATAATGTTCTCAAGTCAAACGCCAGAAATTGAAAATACAGGACCGTGTGTGAAATTGTTTGGGATATTAACAACAAATGCATATGTTCTTTTAGTTTAAGCGCATATTTTATGTAGATATCATTAAATTTTAGGTGAAAATTTATTTTAGCAAATTCAAACATAATAAATGTATTGATCTCTAAGCAGATATGACTATATAGTATAAATTTTTTGCTTCATTAAATGGCAACAGCGACTTGGGCTATCACTCTTATTCGAAGTTTTTGAACTTCGAAGCTTCGTTTCAAAACTTCGAAGAGGAAAAAAACTTCGGATTTACGTAGCTTCGAAGCTTGACTATTCGTTCAACATAAAAAATTCGAAGCTTCGAAGTTTTTACTCAATATATTTCAAAATTTTTTGTGCCTGTGTGATTCACTTCGATATAAGAAAAAAACATGAGAACTGGGTGTGGAGCATTTATACTAAAAGTTCTGATGCTCAATCAACGATTTGCAATCTATGCGAGCGAATATTGTAGTCGCATGGGTCCACGAGTTCACTTCGTGCGCATCTAAATAAAATTTTGGCATAAAATGCAAAATAATTGCAATATTGCAGAAAATCGAATTTATTGCATTGGATACAGACTGCTGGACCTCTCGCGCCATGGATGGTTTTCTAGATGTGAATGTACATTTAATTGACAATCAATGGCAGCCGCAGATATTGACGCTTAGTACGCAGGAAGTAGAAGAAAGACACACATCCGAAATTTTAGCCGATTATCTGCAAATATATATTATATCAAACTGGGTATCATTCGAATACTCGAAGAATTGAATTCTTCGAAGTTTTTCCTATTCGAATAGTAATATTTGAAGCTTCGCCTCAAAAACTTCGAAGTTCCGAAGTTTGCTTCGAATATTCGAATACTTCGAAGCTTCGAAAAAACCGAACATGAACAGCCCTAACAGCGACATACAAATCCTACACATCAGTGACAAGCTGTCACCAATAGAGTCCGCTGAATGTAGTCACGACTTCTTGCCATGGTGGAAGTTTTATGCCTTAGTGGTCAGATTTTACACGAAAAAGTTTTTTTTTTGCATATTGTATTGAAAATTTTACCACTACAGTTAAAGCATTTGAAATAGTATTGACGATTTTTGACATAAGGCGCACATAATGTTATCTCTTTCGCATGGAAGTTTCCCATCTCTTTATCTCTGGCGTTATTGTCGATGAATAACATTTGCAATAAATAACAAAATAATAATTCGGTTATATATCAGGCATAACAGGAAAAAGATATTTTCACTGTAAATATGCAGGTATATAGTATATAGGGCGGGTCGATTTAAAAATCGCTGAATGCTCTGTGAAAATCGTATTCTAGGGATCAAAATAAGAAACTTTGCCGAAGGAACCATACCTCTAAAACGAATTCTGATGTCCCCTAATTTGGGTCGAACTTTTGGGTAGGGGCAAATTTTGAAAAATCCCACTTTGACCCATTTAGAGTGCTCCAATCGAGTCCAAATGTATGACCGACCTCCACTAACTTTGGAGGCTTGATCCACCATTGCCATTGGCACACCCCCTGGAACCCCCTGTGGGGTTCCCCATACAAACATTTCAAAAAATCACCATTTTTGGCCTTTACATGAAAAAATCAGCGAAATGGCTATGTTTTTTCTTTATTTTTATTTATTTATTTAAAATAATATTTATTATTTATTTATAATAATATCAATTTTTTCTCTTTTGAAATTTATTTAGTCAGAACATATGTAAATGAAAAAATTAATTTAAGTTAGTTATAGAAAAGAAACTAAAAAAATTATTGTTTGAAGTCTTTTTTACTTTCAAGTCTGGGCAATTTCGCACGGCTCTCTAATGTCGTTGCCACAACAGCCTCTACATTTCCCGGTATAACCCGTTTGGAAACGCTAGGTAGCAATTGAACATGTCGTTCTGTTCCTTGTATGCGTGATGGAATTTTTGGATCATTAAACGGTGGATCATCTTGATTTAACTATTCTTTCAATGTATCGTACGGAATGCTTCGCGTGAATGGTGGTTCAAATACGATATTTATGTCATTCATATTGATCATTTCCGTGTAACTTGTGCAATTAAACTTTATATCCGGTTTTTTATAAGCTCTAAGTTGCATTGGGTCGTCAACATCTGTTCGATAGCGTAGAATTATGTTGATAGCACAGTCGCGCTTTTCTTTGCTATCATCAAACAACATTGATAACAAGATATTTTCCGTATGCACATAATATGAATTATCTGTAATTACTTGATTGACAATTTTGCGTAAACGAGGTTCTAGAAATCGTGACCAACTAATGAAGTTGAAAAATAATGCACTGCCGTACATTACAGAGCTGTAATACATGATATTGAAGTTCATTGGCACATAACATTTAATTGTAAATTCAACCAGAATTCTTAAATTTCAAATTGTCAAATTGGATTTTCCGTTGTCACATATAATCGTAATAATCTAGCGGCCTTGGTGAGCCACCGAGAATGCACAATTTTCCCTGGTTTGATGTTAGCCAGATCCACCGAAACCACGCCGCTAGAAATTGCATGGGCCATGTCGTATAAGTACTTCGAATCGGTGGAAAATTCAATTTTTTTCTGGAGCGGGGGCATATTTTGCAACTCAATTTTCTGGAAGCCGTCCACCACCTGAAAATGTATAATAATAAAATAATTAAAAATGGTTGACAATTATAATAAATGAGTGCTAGCAATAACTTACCGGAAAAGTTTCACAAGTTTCGATTTGACGGCTTAGTTTTCCGGTTGCCGATCTTGGTCCAGTGCTGGTTGATTTATCCAAAGCTTCAAACAAATGCCGAAACGGAAGTTCGTTGAAGTGTAGAAGGCAAACGAACCAATGCAATGGTCTTTTTAACAGCAATTCGAATCGTCGTATAATTCCACCGTGTGGGCCAGTGTTTGTTGGCTCACCGTCAGTGCATATTCCAATTAATGCATCCAGTGATATATTTTTATCGTTGAAAAAATCATTTAATTTGGTTGTTTTGTATTTAGTGGTTTCATGTTCCAGTCTTACGTAACCAATCAATTCAGAATTGGGTTCTCTCAAAATAACAAGATGAGGTTCTTTTACCATCCTAGTATGATACTTCTCATCAACTGTTGCTGTCGTTAAAGTATCATCTCTTCTGCCATCGAATGAAAACGCTAACAAATTGGTATGATGTAACCATTTGCGAACCACTTCTTGTTTGCATTTCTCTTTTTCTCTGCGAACTTTCGATTTTTCCATGATGAGAGGTTTGCAATGCTTATCTTTCATTTTAAAATCTTGGAAAAGAGCTGTTCCCAATGCCGATGCTACTCTATCAGGCACACCAAATCTGTCACATACCAAGGCAAAGTTAAAACAATCGTATCTCTCTGTGTATTGTGAACTTGTGCTTCTATCCATATCTTCTTGAACCGGTGGCGGTGCGTATGTTGAATCATCGGAATCTTGGTATGTTGGCATTGATGACATAGACGTTGCTCCTTGCTCTTCAGTTTCCATCACAACTGTATCCATTGTTAGTCTTCTCTGATTATGTTGATCGTGCATGAACTCTTTGAGGCGTTCGGGAACCCAGCCGCATGCACATGGAGCTGCCTTCAAGTCGCAATTACATGTTCCAATGTAAAAAATTGTTTCCAGAGATTTTACATACTCTGTAAATTGTTGGGTTTTGTTTCTTCTCTTGATTTGATCTTGATACTTGTCAAGCAATTTATTCAATTTATTAAATACACTTTTTTCAGCATTATTTCCATACCAAGTTTTCCCAAATTCCATTCAACTTATCTTGTACTTGAATAGTGAATGATTTATGGGAAAACTTTTTTGTTCTGTTTTAGCACGTTTGCTTAAGTAAAAAAAATATCTCAAGATATCCAGATGGGTTGGTAAAAAAAGATCAGTCAAATCAGTAGACACACCAAAAACAGTAACATCGTGCTTGGGTAAATGACTCATTGGGTTTTCGATAGTTGTTGTTGCTTCATCTTGTGGTGTAGAGGATGATGGATTCATTGTAAACTTTTTGATTTGGAATGGTCAACTTCACTTATTATTTTTTTTTTTAAATATTTTTTTATCTGAAATAAGCATTTCACACTTTGAGTTCTTCACAACGACTTAATGCATTCACAAAAACTGTTGCGTTATATAAGTTAATTAAAAAGATTTTCAACGCTTATTTTTATAACCGTTTATTACTGGCACTATGTGCCCTTGTTCTTATATCGATTACAAACTTAGAACTAACTTAATATTCATAAATTCAAACTTAAAAATACCCATAAACCCGTTGTTGTTGTTGTTCTTGATGTTGTTGTTGTTGTTGTTGTTGTTGTCGTTTGCTGTTTTGGCTATTTTGCTGTTGCAGCTATTGTTCTTGTTGCTCCCAATTGCTATTGTTGTTGTTGTTATTGCTATTGTTGTTGTTGTTATCGTGGATATTTTGCTGTTTCGAATATTTTGCTGTTTCTGCTATTTTTATTTTGTTTTATTGCTGTTGCTGCTATTATAATATGCGCGTGTTTGCAAAGTTCGTTGCACTTACAAACTTGCATATTCGAAACCTTAACTGTTCCCCCCTTTAAGTGTCAGTCGTCCCCGACTGATCGCATGTACGAAGGACATTTTTAATTTCTAATTTGCGATATCGTTTGGCGAAGACGTATGCGACACAAATTACGAGGATAAGTGCGAATAGAGAAGCAGAGGTATACCAAACTCCTCTGACCTTAAAGTGTAAGTGTGCAATGTGTTTCACATTTTTGATGTTTAGTTCGTGTAAATACTGTAGCGATAAAATGGAGGTGTGATCCGTGAGATTTACAGTGTGAGCTAAGGGAGTTTCGGGGCTTTTAAAAGCAATTTTTCGGAGATTCTCGAACTTTGTGTTGTTTACAATCAGTGTGTCATCGAATGTTATTAAAAATGTGCCTTTTTGAATAGTCTTTGTTTCGTTCTTGTTTATTAATCTAAATGGTTGATCATTAATAATGACGATGCCATCGTCGATTTCTGATATAAGTGGCATATTGTGTGCAGAATTTGTAGTACATGTCGTGGTATAGTTGTTTAGTAAATCACTTAAACATGATTTTTTCGTTTTTAAGCATTTGGCAGAATGAAATTGAAGATTTCCTTGTGCAATTTTTTAACATAAAATATTTTAAATCACATTTAGCAACATCATTAGTTTCGAATGCGAACACTTTATTTTGTTGAATTACTGGATAGATTAATTTTTTGTTACAAAGCAGTTTAATTTTCGGGAATTTAATTAGGAATGTTATAATATTTTCATCCTGTAAGATTTTCAATTTGGAATTTACAATTATTTCGCTTATGCTTATGTTTAGGTCTATTTCGGATTTTAAAATAAAATTTACCTCTAAACTATCCAACAAAATAGGATTAATTGTTTGTACTTTTCCCAAAGTTATGGATAGAGCTATATTATCTAATTCCCTAATTATTGCTCTGTTCCTCAAACTAAGTATGTCGTATAAGTATCCCGTATCGATCTCTTTTGATTTAGTTTTGCCCAGAAGTATATTGACCGTACGAGTTAAGTTGTTAATTTGCATTTGTATTTCTGTGTTTACGGTTGTTTGTGAATTACTTGCAAAAATGAGCTCGTTTTGTTTATTTCGGACTTCCGCAAAATCATCATAATCCGGTGTCCCAGCTATATACTTCAACGCAGTCCCATAAATGTTAATGCCACGTGCGTGCCTATGATGTATGCGAAGCGAGTCTATAGTTTTTACTATTTGATTTACATCAGCTTCTAAAAGTTTCCTCATGTGTGATTGTGGTAGCAACTTGGTTGATTGTCTCGTATCGTCAGCTATAGCTATAAAGTCGGTTAGATTCGTAATATGGGCTAAAATTCCATAACCATTAAATATGGCCACATTTCCATCCGCTACTGGTATGTAGTGTGAAGAAGTATAGTCCAAAATGGTAGCACGATTATCGGGTATGCCAGCTAGGAATAGCAGGATGCTGAAATAAGAAATCGAACGTTATCTTTATGAACTATTCTCTTGTCAATTTTGAGTGTTGTCCCAAGGTCCTGCTGTACTTCTTTTTCGAGAAAAACCTTGCTAAACTTATTTCCCAAGCGCTTATTTATTTTAATATAAACTTTTTCTCCAGGACGGTATGTCTTGACTACCGTTTTCTTATTACGATACGCCAAGTCGGACTTCTGTTTAGCGAGAATTTTCAAACGTATTTTTTCTTTGAGATCTTCTGGCATGGATTGAATTAAGTAAATAGGTCTAAAGTCCGTGGTAGAATGAATTGACCTATTATATTTCGCGGTTGCCAAAATAATTAGATCTGTGGAATCTTCTATTGCGCTTTCTAATTTGAGGCATCTAGCCATTTCTGTAAGAGTTCCATGAAACCGTTCAACTTGCCCATTAGAGGTGCTATGCATGGGTGGGGTTGCATAAATTTCAGCTCCGAAATTGTTTTTAGCAACATTTTTCATGGTTTGAGAAGTTAGAGATTTTTCATTATCGCAGACAATTGTTTTTGTTTCTTTAAAAAAATTTAATATTTCTATGAGTGCTGGTTTAATATCGATTATGGCCCTGGAAGCTATGGGCTTAACAATGGCAAATTTAGAGAATTTATCTACACATGTTAAAAAGAATTTTTTGTCTGTATTGTAGATGTCGATGTGGAGAATTTCACCTGGAGAGGACGGTTTAGGGGTTTCGCCTAATTCGTGTTTTTGTGGATGCCTCCGGTATTTGGCTAAGTGACATATGTTACAGTTTTTTGTTATTTCGTTTAGCTTTGTCTTAATAGCTGCATTTTTTCCAACATCCTAATCGGATTCAGATTTGGTTTGCAACTCTGTTTATTAATGACAGCTAGATGGCGTTTCAAAACAACGTTAGACATGTCACCACATTGTCATAAAATATTTACAATTAAATTTTATTTTAGCTGTACAACCATTTCTATAATATAAATGAAAATTAATAATATTAATTAAGACAATGTTTATTTTAAACAGTGCTATTTAAAATAAAAAAAAATCGTACTCTGAAATAAAATAAGCCGATGAACTTCATGGTGGTCAGCTCCTGCATCATGTATCATTCAATCGAGTGGCGCTAGAACAAACCAGAGAAAAAACGATGGCCAAATATGAACTGAATTGCATTGCCGTAGATGGGACAATTGGAAGCATGGTGGAACGATGCTGGCTTAGCTATGGCTACTATGGATATGGTTAAATTAAATGGTGGCGAACCAGCTAACTTCTTGAATGTGGTGGTGGAATGCGTTATGATGTCAACGCTGAGGGTGTCATTGGCGCTGCTAAGGTTAAAACTGAAATTGCCAACTGATTGTAGGCTGCAGGTAAATGCATATTTTGTGTGTCTTGTTTCTTCTTTGCAAACTTGAATTCTTTTTAATCACACGCAGGGTTCTAATGTAAATGAGGCGCGTAAATTGATTAGAAAGTATGGACTTAGTATTATTCCTTGCCACGACTTGGATGAAACTGCCAAAATGTCCATGCATCTTGCCAAGATTGTTGGTTTGTCACGCGAAATTAACATGGATGTTAGCTTGAATTCCAAACAGCGTCAACAAAACAGCTAGCAAAACTATCATAACGACACAAACAAAACACGGTCCAACGTAGTTTTGCAATAAGTAGTTTAAACTTAAACAGTGGATGTTTTCCATAAATAAATGTAGAAAGTTTAAATTAATAAATTAATTCAGAAAAAAAAACAATATTTTTCTTCGCAACAACTTCACTGTAACCAAAAACAAAATTCCGCTAGCCATGTTGTATTTTACTCTTTGACGGTTGCCAACAAAAACTGGCACTCAGTGTCAGAAATAAAACCGATCTTGAAAATAAAACAAACGTGTTTATTACCGTGTTTGCTTCTTTGAATTAATGTTATTTCGGTTATTTAAATATAATGCAATACTTTTATTTTCTTTTAAAATTAAATGTACACAACACTGCATTCAAAATCACAACACAAATTCAAAAAATACAACAACACAATTCGCCGTAATCGTTGATTCCTCCAGAAAAAGAGCTATTGCTACCTTCCTCTTGATGGCATGCTGAAATTCATTTCCCTGTGGCTTAGCATCCTGCCAGACAAATGAGTTTGTTTTATTTATTTTGTTCCAAAGCCTCTTTCGATCATCAAAACTGACACTACAAAACGCTCATCATACCTGTGCTTCTTTATGGCACTGAGGCATGGGTGGTAACGCAAACAGATGCAGCCACTCTTGGGTTGTTGGAGGAAAACTCTTCGCAAAATCTTTGATCCTGTTCGAGTTGGCGATTGCTGTCGCTTTCCAATGAACAGCGAGCTGTATGCGTTTAACGACAACTTAGTTCAGCGTACATAACAATTCAATGAGAATTTAGAAGAAGCTCCAGCGAAGGTGTTCGAGGCGAAAGTCGCGGATCGACGACGTAAATAAAGACAAAGTCTCCTATAGATTGACCAGGCCGAGGAAGCCTTAACAGCGCTTCTTGAAACAAATTGGAGAAGGCGTGCGCGAAGCAGAGGCCCTGGCTAGAGCTGGTGAAGTCGGCCGTAACCCGACCACCCGTTGTTATGGCCATCTAAATAAAAAAAATTATTTTTGTTACATTAAAATAATTAAAACAAATTAAGAATTTTCACTTACTTTCTAGCTTTCTCCATATTTTTCAATCAGCTGTCATTTGTTTACATTTGCTTACGTCGTTTGTTTTTTTTTGTTCGGTTTTTACGTTCACTTATGCGATTTTGCGCCACCTAGCCGTGATACAAGTAAACGTAATCTGAATCGTACGCAAGATTTTCTTTGTATGGAAATCGGATTTGGATGTTGGAAAAAACGCAGCTAATATTGGGAAAATAATAATCTTCTAAGACCTGTTTAATATTTTCTACAGCTGAACGATGTGCCCTATTGTGTTCATTTGTTAAGATCTCAATTTGATCGTTTGGGTTGAAAACATCTGTTACGAATGTTTTCGCGAATCTGAATTTTACGGACGGATAATTTGTAATGAGGAAATGTTTAATTTGAGCTAGGGTATGAAGGTCGCAATGAATTGCGTTAACCACATGCGGATTTACACAATCTTTGATGGCGTCTAAAATGTCCCCAATTTCTTTGTATGTAATATAATGTCGAATCCGTGTTTTTAAAAGGATTTTTGTTTCTTTCTTTAATTCAGAACCTTGAGTAAGGATAATTTGATTCCTGAAACAATTTCGGTAAGCGACATCTCGCTTCCGCAGGCCTGCATTGAGCATGTAGACGTGGAGTCCATGGCAATATTGACGTACTGTCTAGAAAGGGCGTCAGCAACTACGTTGTCCTTGCCGGGTTTATAGAAAAATGTTGGAGAGTATTCCTCGATAAAAGCCCTCCATCGTTTTAACTTTGAATTTGGATTTTTGTCAGAGATTGAAAATGTTAAAGGCTGGTGGTCAGTAAAGATATTAATCTTATTTACTCCATATAAAGGGTGATTTTTTAAGAGCTTGATAACTTTTTTTTTTTAAAAAACGCATAAAATTTGCAAAATCTCATCGGTTCTTTATTTGAAACGTTAGATTGGTCCATGACATTTACTTTTTGAAGATAATTTCATTTAAATGTTGACCGCGGCTGCGTCTTAGGTGGTCCATTCGGAAAGTCCAATTTTGGGCAACTTTTTCGAGCATTTCGGCCGGAATAGCCCGAATTTCTTCGGAAATGTTGTCAAATGTTGTGAATCGTGTTGTTGTTGTCAGATGGGGCTACGTCAAGTCTAAAGTCTACAGAAATAAGCCAGCAACTATTCCAGCTTTGGAAGACAACATTTCCGAAGAAATTCGGGCTATTCCGGCCGAAATGCTCGAAAAAGTTGCCCAAAATTGGACTTTCCGAATGGACCACCTAAGACGCAGCCGCGGTCAACATTTAAATGAAATTATCTTCAAAAAGTAAATGTCATGAACCAATCTAACGTTTCAAATAAAGAACCGATGAGATTTTGCAAATTTTATGCGTTTTTTTTAAAAAAAAAGTTATCAAGCTCTTAAAAAATCACCCTTTAGATAATGTCTAAGATTTTTCAGGGCCCATATAATAGCCAAAAGTTCACGCTCATTTGTCGCGTAATTTTCCTCTGTGGGTGATAGAGTCCTAGATATCATAGTAATTGGGCGTCCATTTTGCGAAAGGACGGCTCCTATAGCTTGGGATGAGGCGTCTGTTGTAAGGTCAAAGGATTCCTCAAAGTTAGGAAACAACAGTAAGACATCTTCGGATGAAAGAATTTTCTTAATTTTCGAAAAAGCATTTAAGGCATCTTCATCTAGGTTCATCAGAGGTTCATCAGAGGTTTTGCTATAGCCGCGTAATCTTTCACAGACCTCCTATAATAACCCGCAAGTCCTAAAAATGACCTGAGGCCTCTAAGGGTTGTAGGAGTTTTGTAGTTAATGATAGCTTCAATTTGTTTTGGGCAAGTTTTAACTCCATCGGTTGAAACAACGAATCCTAAGTATTCGACTGAGGTCTTGAAAAACTTTGATTTTTCCAAAGAAACTCTCATGTTAGCATGATAGAGCTTTCTTAATATTTTGGCAATGTAATCAATATGTTTCTGCTCAGAGTCAGAAAATATGATGATGTCGTCTATATAAACGTGGCATGTCTTTCTAATTTCTTCACGTAATACATCGTCAATGGCCCGTTGGAAAATACTTGGCGCATTTTTCAGGCCAAATGGCAACCGACAAAATTCGTATTTTCCATTATTTACGCTGAAAGCGGTTTTTTCGCGATCGCGTTCGGCCAGATTAATTTAATGGAAGCCACTCTTGAGGTCTAATGTCGTGAAAAACTTAGACTTTCCAAGATTTGAGAGGATAACAGATAGGTCTGGAATAGGGTATTTATCGGTAATAGTTTTTGCATTAAGTTTTGTGTAGTCAAAGACAAGTCGTTTGTTGGGTTTGCCATTTTCATCAGTCCCTTTCTTATCAACAACCCAAACCGGGCTATTATAAGGAGATCGAGATGGCCTTACTATGCCATTCTTTAAAAGTTCTTTAATTTCTTTATTCACGAATTCTATCATAGGAATTGGGTAGGATTGATATTTTGAATAAATGGGTTCCTGGTCTTTGGTTCCAATTGTTGCAGAAATCTTTGTGTTAAAAGGCAGAGCTTCGTTCGGGTTAGCAAAAACACCGGAGTTTTCATTAATCTTCTTGTAGAAAATTTCTTCAACATTTTTTGGGATGCAGTCATTTTCTATTAAAGCATTAACCATGTCTAGCTCGTGGTACTTTAAGTTTTCTTGACCTCCATTAAAGCAAATAATGTTATTTTCCGTGTCGATGACTGCTTTTATGCTTTTTATAAAGCTAAATCCTATAATGCCATCGAATAAAGACAGATTGGGGAGGATAAAAAATGATTCAGTTTTATTGAAGACGTTTATTAATGTTTTTTGGTTGATTATGTTTGCACCATGAATTGACTTGACTAAAAAGGGTTTTTCTAATTGTTTTATATGTTTTAATCCGCTAACGTTGGTAATGTAACTTTTTGAGGCTCCTGTATCAATCAAGAGTTTGATACGTCTACCGCCTATCATTCGTTCAATGTAGGGGAGAACTGATCTTCCCCTAAAAAATTAATTTCATCTTCGAATGATGGGTCAGCACAAGGTTGATTTTCGGGTTGGCTAAGAAGCATTGAAACGTTTGTGTTTCGCTGGAGATCGAGATGTTCTTCTACTTGTTGTTTATTTTGTAGGGCTTGCTGCTCAAGGTGGTTAATCCTCTGGACCTTCCTAGGGAATTGTATTTCGGGTGTTAAGCCCCTTTTTTGTGCTTGGAAACCGTGAAAATTATTGTTTTGTACCGTTCGCATGCTTATGTCGGTGTCCACGGGTTCTGACGTTAGT
Organism: Tetanocera ferruginea; assembly: GCA_958299015.1. Taxonomy (NCBI): domain Eukaryota; kingdom Metazoa; phylum Arthropoda; class Insecta; order Diptera; family Sciomyzidae; genus Tetanocera; species Tetanocera ferruginea. The sequence continues at coordinate 80,354,899 of OY282641.1, read as the reverse complement.
TGAGGGTGTAAAGCTTGTTGATTTACTGTTTGAGGCATATTTTGGGTAGAATTGCGAGTATTTGAATGAATTTGGAAATTAGGATTTGAGACGTGGTAACGCTGAGACTGATTTGGTGTTTGTAAAGGACGGTTTTGATAAAATGGTGTGTATTGGATTTCTTGTCCATATAAGTAAAATCTAATCTGGCTATAATTGCTTTAAAGTTTAGGACAGTATTATAGACGCTTAACGCAGCATCTGCGTTTCCTACAACTTTATTTCTTAATATAGCTACCGCTTGGTAGTATTTAGAGCTTCCCACATGAGGCTCGAAGAGCTTATGAGCGGTCATAGCTGATTGGCGCCAGGAGACATACTTAGTGGGGTCGCCATTGAATTCTGGAACGGATTTCACAATGTCTAACGTTTCGTCACATTGTACGTTTGCTACAATTTGATACGTACGATAAACTATTGATACGTGCGGCTAAGTCGTCGATAGTAGTTTGAAAATCTTGTCTAGTTCGTTGGACGGCCTGTTGAATTGCAGTATCTAAAAGTATTTGTAAGTTCGCAGGGTCCATGGTGCTTCTGGTCTGTACAGATGTCTCTTGACAAGAAATTCTTAAGGCTTGAATCCTGGCTAACAGTTCTTCTGCGCCCTGCATATACTTAGGGAAAATAACAAAAGTATAATTTGTGTTTCTATTTTAAAATCCGAAAACTTACAAAGATTATTCTTTAAAAAAATTATTGGGCTTAGAGTTTATTTGTTAAGAAATAAATAAGAAATTAACTTATTCGTATTATTTTACTTTTAAGAACATTTTTTTCATTAAATAAGAATTGTTTATTCTGCTTATTCTGTTCGGCAATATTAACGCAAGTTAATTTAAGTTACTCAAATTGAATAAATTTAATTTTTTATTTCACTAATTTAGTTTTTTTAAAATTTTATTTAAATAAAAAAGAAATTTACTTAGTCGTATTATTTTATTTTTAAGAACATTTTTCTCATTAAATTAGAATTGCTTATTCTGTAAGGCAATATTAACGCAAGTAAGTTAATTTAAGTTACTCAAATGAAATTAATTTAATTTTTTTATTTCACTAATTCACTTAAAATTAATTTAGATTTTTTTAAATTTTGTTTCTTAATTTTGGAATTAAAACTTTCATAAAAATAAACATGACGGTGGCTAAACTGCTAAACTTGCTGTTTTTTTTTAAATTGGTTAAGTTGATTTCGTCAATCCTTTTGATTTCCTTAATGATTTTGCTAATTTTGATGCGTTTGTTGATTTTTATTTGGTGATTTCCTTAGATTTTGCTGATTTTTGTTGGTTTCTATGTTAATTTTGATGCTTTTGTTGATTTTTATTTGGTGAGTTCCTTAATTATTTTGCAGATTTTTGTTGATTTCTGTGTAAATTCAATTGTATTAATTTTACGTTGGGCGCCAGTTAATTAAAAAGATTTTCAACGCTTATTTTTATAACCGTTTATTACTGGCACTATGTGCCCTTGTTCTTATATCGATTACACACTTAGAACTAACTTAATATTCATAAATTGAAACTTAAAAATACCCATAAACCCGTTGTTGTTGTTCTTGATGTTGTTGTTGTTGCTGTTGTTGTTGTTGTTGTTGTTGTCGTTTGCTGTTTTGGGTATTTTGCTGTTGCAGCTATTGTTCTTGTTGCTCCCAATTGCTATTATTGTTGTTGTTATTGTTATTGTTGTTGTTGTTATCGTGGATATTTTGCTGTTTCGGATATTTTGCTGTTTCTGCTATTTTTATTTTGTTTTATTGCTGTTGCTGCTATTATTATATGCGGGTGTTTGCAAAGTTCGTTGCACTTACAAACTTGCATATTCGAAACCTTAACATATATGGTCTACGAGACGAGGTAATAAGAATAAAATGGTAATTTCAATTCTACCTGTTGTGTCTTGTGGTGGCTTAAAAACGCACACAAGCAATTTTAGGATCTGCAATTGTGTCACAGTGATACCTTAATTTTTTATAAGGGTTGCGGTGCATTCCAGTGATACCTTAATTGTTAAAATGGTTGCATAAAACGCGCATTTCTTAAGAAGGTGCCATAAAATACCCACAAAAAGGGTTGTAAAAACAACCTTCATTTCTTAAGTAGGTGCTATAAAAAAACTACACAAATAAGTTTACGACATGCAGCTGTGTCTTGTGGTGCCTTAAAAAACGCACACAAGCAATTTTCCGATTTGCAATTGTGCCAGAGTCATACCTTCATTTTTTAAAAGGGTTGAATAAATTTCTAAAGAGAAAAAAACTCCAAAAAGGAAAAAACATAGGCATTTCGCTGATTTTTCCATGTAAGGTGCCAAAACTGGCGATTTTTCAATTTATTTGTATGGGGAACCCCCAGGGGGTTCCAGGGGGTGTGCCACTGGCATGGGTGGGTCGGACCTCCAAAGTTAGTGGGTGTCGGTCATACATTTGGACTCGATTGGAGCACTATAAATGGGTCAAAGTGGGATTTTTCAAAATTTGCCCCTACCCAAAAGTTCGACCCAAATTGGGGGACATCAGAATTCGTTTTAGAGGTATTTTTCCTTCGGCAAAGTTTCTTATTTTGATCCCTAGAATACGATTTTCACAGAGGAATGGGCGATTTTTTTGCCTCCCCACAAATCGACCCGGCCTAGTATATACAATTCAAGTTTTAAAACCATAAAAAATACGATGTCAGATTGTTGGCAACATTGCTCAAGAGACCAAACTGAGAGCAACTCCCCACACAACATGGCAGCTCACAGCCAGAACTTAAGCATTGGTTTTCTACTGGTTGTTGTGCTGATTTTACGCAAGTAGCATGAATTAAAATACACGACTTCTTAAATAGTTAAAGAAAAAGTTTTGTAAAAAACGTAGTACCCTATTTCAATTTCGCTTATCATAGCAATGGAATAGTAAAAAAATTATCAAATTGCTTCAGCGGTTATTGAGAACACGTCGCACCAAATCCGTCAGTCTCCTTTTATATAATAGTATATATAATATATATATTATATATTATATATCAACTTTTCCAATATCAACCATCGACGCATGGGCAGAAGTTGAAGAAAAACTCAATAACCCTGACTATGAGGTGACAATGGTAAAAAATAATCCAAATTTGACATACTATTGAATAATACATTTAGGAAAACTTTAGAAAACTCAAATATTCAAGATGAAGGGTTTGTCGGGTACCATCGAATACTTTCTGCGGAGTCTTTTTTCAGACGAATTTTCATATAAATTTAATATCGATTTCTTCATATTTCCATTGTTTCTTATAAAAATATTCTATTAAAAATAAAAAACATAGCCATTTCGCTGATTTTTTCATGTAAAGGCCAAATGGTGTGCCTTTTGAAAAAAAAAAATGGTGATTTTTTGAAATGTTTGTATGGGGAACCCCACAGGGGGTTCCAGGGGGTGTGCCACTGGAATGGGTGGGTCGGGCCTCTAAGGTTAGTGGGGGTCGGTAATACATTTGGACTCGATTGGAGCACTCTAAATGGGTCAAAGTGGGATTTTTCAAAATTTGCCCCTACCCAAAAGTTCGACCCAAATTAGGGGACATCAGAATTCGTTTCATAGGTATGGTTCCTTGGGCAAAGTTTCTTATGTTGATCCCTAGAATACGATTTTCACAGAGCATTCAGCGATTTTTAAATCGACCCGCCCTAGTGTATAGGTATCTATCATCTATGTACAAAAGTGAATATCTGTACGCGTAAAATGTGTGTATAAAGTGTTTTATATATGAATAAACAAAGTGCATTTATTCATGAAGAAAGTGATGAAATAATAGTGAAAGAAAATGAGTGAGTACTCTATATACATACATTTTATTATTACTGCTATAAAAATAATCTAAATTTTTGATATTAAAATGAGTGATCTTAAAAGTATATTTAATTTAAATTTAATTCAAATTCTCAATATGTATGTATATAAATATAAAAATATTGCATAAATATTATAATTGCATAAGTTGATAAAAATGCTATGCAATAGCTTTACCGCGGCAGTCCCCGAGTGCCACACATTTTTTTTTTTATACAATGTGTTGTTTTAAGTCCTTTTTTTCTTAATTCAAGATGATAATAAAATTTTATTTTGCATACACATATTTTACATTTTGTCTTTGTCATATTTTAGTGACTAAATTTTGTTGTGTTTCTGTGTTCCTGGAAGCAAAGGGTTTTCAGTTGGATCCTTTTAAAACAATTGTAGCCATCGCATAGCTGGAGGCATACAATTCTTTTCATTTTTGTATTTAAAAAAATTGATTGCTTGTGAGCTGTCAAAAAATGTTTCATTCCATAGTTCCACTTCTGATTATAAAAAAGAAATAGGCATGCCCATGCTCACGTATGGACACAAAGGGCATGGAAATGCGGAAGTTCAATAATCAATGTAAACAGGCTCTAAGATATTGCATTACTCTTTTATGTCAATATTGTTTTGTTTTTGTGTGCTGTTATGTTTATTTTTTTATAATTGCAATTTTTTGTATAAAAAAATACAAACGAAAAATATACAATGAAAAAAAAAAATTTGATTTTGTTTTCTCTGATGCTCGTACCCGAGCATCTTTTCATGAAAGATTAGAGTTCTTACCGCTAGGCTACGCAGCAGAAGCTTCGCTCAGCAGCAAATTGCAAATTTTTATAAGCGGTTGAATTTGTTTGCTTTTCTTTATGCAATTTTCTATTGGTGTGCAAAGTGCAGCTAATAGTCTTTATGCATGAAAAAACGTAGGTATCAGAAAGAGACGGAACATCACACGTATACAAAAAAAGCAAGTTACCTTTTACCCGACGCCTGAACAAAGGTTACAAACTTGGTATAAAAAAATTTATATGGGGGTAACGCACTTTTTAGTAGCGCTCGTGATATATAACCAGTCATCTAACAGTTACCATTCTGCCTGGGAAGATGATTCTGCTACTTTTATTGATATGGGCCAACAACGCAGCTAAGGTTGTAGGAGCACGAAAAAGTTGGTACTTCGAGCCTTAATAATTAAGGCCTTTTCCTCACGGAGCAATGGATAAGTAATGCAATTGCAACACAATTGTTTATAAAGTTTCAAACCACTGCAATTCAAAACATAATTGCAACCTGTGCTTTCAGGAGAGCAAGACATGTTACAACGCAACATTGATTATTTTTATTGAAATAGGCATAATTTTACCTAAAGGCCCAAAAAAAAAAAAAAGCGGCGTGGGCCCGAAAGTATAATTTTTCTTTTTCTTTTACTATACGCGAAAAAAGAAACGGCAAAAAGATTAGGATCCATTCGTACATTAAAAAATAACATAAACAGCAGATTTTTCGTGGTAGTAAAAGAGCTGCAACAAAGTGACGCTAAATATTTAGCATTGTACAGAATGACCAACGAAAAAACAACAAGTTGGTGATATAAATTGCAGCATATCGCGTTGCATAAAACTTATCGCAACATGTTGCCAACTAGTTTTGAAAAAGTTGCTCCATGTGAAGGTTTCGGTATAGTAACATGGGTTAGCAACATTTGTTGTAATTGCATTAGTTTTGAATTGCTCCGTGAGGAAATGGCCTAAAACGTATTAAAATTATACGAAAGTACGTAATAGTAGATGTTTTTTCTTAGTCGATTGTAGTAACTTGCAAGCTGCTAAAGCGTGTTTCCGTACTTTTTTAGCTCAAAAGAGAGAAGAACAAGCACAAAATCGCTCTCTCGAGCTCGAAACTAGCTCGAAGTGTGCTGGAAGAATTTCTTCCAGCATTATAAGAACAAGCATGAAGAAGAAGAAGCAAACTTCAAATTTACATTTTTAATGTGTTTTATGTTTATGTTGTGCGGTTGAATATAATTTTACATATAGTAAAATTCAATTCATAACAATAAATACATTTTAAAATGAAAAAATGTAATGATTAGACAAATCTTAATTTAACATTAATTTGCATTGTTTATTTATTTATTTATTTATTTATTTATTTATTTATTTATAAATAAGCTTAATACAAGCAGTTTGAATACTGAAGAACTAAATTTTATAATTAACAGGGAGTATTTTTATTTACAATGGTACCATACCTTAATTAGAAGAATACATTAGAGGGGGAGGAAGTGTCGTTGAAGTTAAGAAGGATATTTCGGAGTAATGCTCTGCTCAGGTGAAAATCGAATTCACTGATCATACTATTGGTTACCCGAAGCATTCTGGTTATAGGTTCACTGCATCCATAGTCGGTGCGGTGAAAGTTAACGTGAAAGAGAGATATAGACCTAAGGTTGCGTGGGTTGGTATTAAAGGATATTAATTGGAGTAGTTCTGGGCAGTTAATGGTACCGCATACTAGTTGATGAATGAAGAGAACATCGGCAACTTCCCTTCGCTTTACAAGTATTTGCATGTTAATCAACTTCAGACGGTTTGCATAAGGAGGTAAGTTGAAACTGTCAGAGCCGTGAAGACCACGAAGAGCGAAACGAATGAATCTGCGTTGAACGGCTTCGATTCGCATTGAATTGGTGTTGTAGATGGGAGACCAAACCTGGCTGGCATATTCGAAGATGGGTCTAACCAAGGAAAGATAGAGAGATTTAGTGACGTAAGGATTGGAGAACTCTCTGGACCAGTGTTTCACGAAACCAAGTGCAGAGTTGGCTCTACTAATGATATTATCAAAATGAGGCCTAAAGTTAAGTTCCTTGTCACAAATAACACCTTAGTTGCGTAAAGAGTTTACAGAAGGAACTGGCTTGCCGGGAATGTAATACGTTCTCGGAGGAAGTTGGAGTCGCTTACGAGAATATGTTATAGCTTGACATTTGCTGACGTTGAGATCCAGAAGATTATTTTGACACCAAATGGAAAAGCTGACCAGATCGTCTTGAAGTTTTCGAGAATCGGCATTAGTTTGTATGCGCCTATAAATTTTCATATCATCAGCATACACAGAAAGATAAGAATCATTGATGATACCATCAACATCAGCAATTGTTAAGACGAATAGCAAAGGACCAAGGTGACTGCCTTGTGGAACACCTGTTACATGTCCCTAGCGATCGTACCTGGCCTGATTGCGCACCGACTAGCTCACGGTTTCCGGGCGTTGTTCTCAACCCTTCAGGCCAGGTCGAGGGAGCAACAATAACTTCCGGTTCACACCGGAAGTGAAATAAATAAAAAAAAATCAAAATAAACGAAAAACACAAGAAAACGCAAAACAATATTAAATCAAAAATAATTTGAAAAAACTGAAATAATTAATATTCAAACCAATATGTTTTAATGTTGAAATTCAAATAATAAAAAAAAATCTTGAGCTAAAATAAACGCAACAAATATTAACTGAAAGCAAAAATAACAAATTTAACGTCTCCTCAATGACAAGGTCAAAAACCGAACACAAAAATTCACAATACCAAAGTCACGAACGAAACAAATACAAACCAGCCATCGAAGTTTTGGGGACCTTCTCCCCTTTCTCTATACCCACCCAACCATGGTCATCATTTAATTCTTATGTCGATGACATAAGACCCCAACAATGACCCCAACAAAGCCAAACCGTTTATAATTCAAGAACAACGTCCATATCGCCCTGTGCGATTTTCACGAACGCCCCTGTACTTTAGCCCCCACATTCTTTAAATTACAAGACCATCTTTATCTTCATTTTAAAATTCATTTTAATATAACTAATTTAAAAACTAACATCATTCTTTTCAGTTATGGGGTAACCCAAGATTATTTATACATTGCAGCAAAACTATAGCAAATTTAATTATATAAAAACAATGCGATTTAAAAATAAGTTTATATCTTAACAAAAATATATATATATTAAAAAAAATGGAAAATTAAATAATAATTAAAATATTTATATGACTACTTTAAGTATTTCATCTATTAAATTTATCAAATAAAAAAAACTAAAATTTAATGAATGAAAAAAATGGGCCTTTAAAACTAAATCTACAAAAACGAAATTTTACTAAGACATTTTTCCTACCTAAAGGAGCTCTCTTAGGTGTTGCTAAATCAAAAATATTATTTACCAAAAAAAAAAACTCTAAAAAAGACACAAAATTTTTGCACGCACCCAATGTACACACTTTTTTTCTTACAAAAATTGGCTTAGGGCCAAAAAAATTCGAAACTAAAATTATTAAAAGAACTAATTAAACATATTGATATTTTACAATAAAAAATCCAATCAAAATATTAAAATTAAATTTAAATAAATATTACTCAAAAAAAAAATTAATCCATGAATCCTTGAGTTTAACTACTTTAAATGAAAAATACACTAATTAAAATTCGACGCCACCTCTTTCGTTTTTCAAGCCCGACCAAATTCAATTTTTCGGTATTTTCAAAGTACTATTTCGCCGGAACCAGATCTTATGGGTTGGAACCTCTGGCCTTTTTTTTTTCTCCGATCAACGTTGTGTGCCGCTCGTAAGTAGGTATTTAAGTAAGTATTCAGGCGTTTCAAATTATATAATTGATGATATACATATAAAGCTATGTATATAGATAAAATTAGAAAATTGTGACCGACTTCTCTGCTGGATGCGTTCCGAATGTCTTATTTTTCTTCCTTTACTTCGCCGTCCGTGTCGGCCACAATTTTCTTTTTGACGAACTCTGAAACGTCCTATTGTGCTTTGCAGTTCTCAGTAGCCTGTTACACTCAGGTTTTTCTCTCCCTTAGTTTTTAAGCTTTAGAAAAACTTAGCTTTTATTATTTTTTTTTGTGCAGGAAAAAGTTGGACGTTCAAACTAATAAGTTGCCGGCGCTTAAAAACGCCACTGGCTCTACCTGGTTTCTTTTCAGTCTGAGCAGTTGAATGCTCGAAGGCAGAATCGAAACAGCTGATGAAAGCTATTAGAAGTGATTGACTTATTTTGTCGATTGCACCTCCTTAAAAACTAAAGTAACGGGATTTTTCGTGTTCGAACGAGCCCTCCTCTGTCTGTCCACTAACAGAACTTTTCCATATTCGAACCTAGAAATATATATCATCGCAATATATTTATGCCCGATTGATTGTACATATTTTCAAAATTCATATATTTCTACCTATTTTCCTTCTTTTTCTGGTCTTTTTCCGGTTTTCTTAAAGAGAAACAGAAATCACCCTGCCAGGCGCTCATGATACAGCAGCACGTCTTTTTGCACATTATTTATGAATGAGTGCTCTGAAAGTGTAGCCTCTATGTTTTTTTGTGTATCTCAATGAACTTTGCCATCTGGCAACACCTTCCTTTACTATAGTGATGTTCCATCTCTCACTACATTCCCTGTTATTTTCCATGATGGCCGCCCCCATGGCTGTCACAGAAGAGACAAAAATAACACATAAGCAGAGGTAAGTGTATTTAGTTAATTTTGTTATTGATCATTTCTTTTAGGTTTTTAAAGAAAAATAATCATAAATGGTCATATTGGATGATCACCATTCGTATACGCACAGGTTAGTGTTCATAGAATTTAATGGAAAAGTGTTTTGTTTATTTTTATTAGTTTTCATTTATTGCAGGTTGAGTGCTGCATAAGGTGACCAGAGGGCACAAAGAAATGCTTGGAAAATCAAAAGTAAGTAAAAGTACTATAAGTTATTTTGTAATTAAATATTTTTCTTTTACAGTTGCTGCTACAAAAATTATCACACGCAACACACCAGACAATCAATTTCAATTTCAATTTATTTCAATTTATTTTAAATAATTATGTTCACATATAAGACATAGTCTTTTAAATGCAGTAAGAATATTAATATTAATATTAATATTAAAATAAATAACAACAAGTAATAAACAACGGAAAGGAACAACTTAAAGCTAAATAGACAAAAAAATAAAATTATAAAATATAAAACATAAAATAAAATTAAATTTTTTTATTATTATAAAATCATTAAATTTTAATATGAGAAAAGTAATAAAAAACAAATTGTGAAAAAACAAAACAAGTATACATAAATGTATTCAATTTAAAATTATAAAGAGTAGTTTAATATCTAATTAAGATGAAGATTAAACATTAAGAATAAACACATAAGAAGAAAGAAGAGTATAAGAAACAAAATAGCTAGAGATTAAGAGTAGAATTCGAATAGTTCATGCTTGAAGTTGTGCTTGTTTGAAATTGATTTTATTCTTGAAGGTAGCAAATTCCATATTCTAATAGCGTTGACAAAAAAAAGTCTACTTGAATTTAAAAGATTATGTATTCGTATGACAAAGTTCAAATTTCTAGACGATCTACAGAAATGGAGTTTCTCAAATAAGTAATTTGGGGTTTGTGTTTGAATCAGATTGTTTAAGAACATGCAGTTTCTAATATCTAAGTATGTAAATATATTACAACCAAGTAATTGATTATTTAGATGACTAATGCGGTCAAACTTTCTCAGCCCATGCACGTATCTGACAGCATTATTGAACGCAAGTTACAACTTAAGTTTGGACCTAGAATCGAGTTTACTGTACACAATATCTGAGTACAATATTATTGGCACTATAAGTTGGATCACCAATTTTCTTCTAGTATCCATAGGCACAAACGACGCAGACCACCTAAGGTTCCGTAACGCAAAGTACATTTTGTAGACAACCGAGTTAATATGGTCTTCACAAGAGAGTTTAGAATTAATGTAGTAACCAAGATTTTAAACACGCTCAACGAATTTCAGCTCTACATTGCTTAGAAAGATAGCTGGTATATCAAGAACATCGCAACGAGATTTAAATATCGGCAAGACATATGATTTAAGCGGGTTGAGGAGCAGCTTATTGGCTTTAGACCAATCGGTTATTTTATTCAAGTCTTCATTAACTTTATCGCATAGATCTTCAAGCAGGCTAATAGGACTGGATAGGTATAGCTGAAGATCATCAGCATATGCATGAATAGACACGTAACGGCAAGTGCTGAAGATATAATTTATGAACATTGTGAATAGAAGAGGACCAAGTACAGAGCCCTGAGGCACCCCAGAAGATAAGTACCTATACTCAGACAGACTTCTTCCCACCCGAACTCTTTGAGATCTTCCAGTCAAATAACTTTTTAACAGACGGACTGCGGTGCTAGAAAAACCGAAGTTAGCCTTAAGTTTATTGCATAGTAATGCATGATCAACAGAATCGAACGCTTTGGAAAAATCTAGCAAACACAGTAAGCTTAAATGCCCCAGATCATATGAAATTCTTATGTCATCAAGGATCTTCACGATAGCCGTAGAGCAACTGTGGCCCGCCCGAAACCCGGATTGCAGTGGGGACATAAGGCTAAAATTTTTAATGTGCGCAGAGATTTGGATAGCCATAAGAGACTCAAATATTTTAGATAGTGAAGATAGAAGACTTATTGGTCTATAATCAGATGGATAGCGTGCACTAGATGTTTTAGCTACAGGAATGATTGTCGCTGCTTTCCAAACATCGGGAAAGCAAGAACTAGTGAAGCAGTGGTTTATGACGTGTGTCAAAGGGCTTAAGATGAATGGTAAAATGAGTTTGATAAATTTGATGGATATCCCATCTTCACCAACGGCATTTGACTTTATCTTATTGACACAGCGAGCAACATCATACTCACCAACAGCAGCAAACTCAAAGTTAAGCAGACTCTCAACAGCAACATCCCATGAACTATCATTAAAACTATCATCGGAAGAGGATGTGCATGCAACAAAATAATCATTTAAAATATTTGGGTCAATCCGGCAATCATCAGGCTTAACATTGCATACCCCAGCCTGCCTAAGGTTATTCCAAAGTTTCTTCGACGGTTGCGTTGAACTAAGCTTGGACGTGAAAAACATGCGTTTTGATGACTTAACCGAGTTTTTCGCTTCATTTCTAGCTCTTTTGCACAATACCCAATTTGCAGTTGATGGGTTACCTTTCCATCGATTGTAAGTCTTGTTGCGATATTTTAGGGCCAGTTTAACACTATTTGTAAACCAGGGAACACTAATGTTAGAGATTCGGCGAAAAATTAATGGAACATGAGCATTAAATAAATCACAGATTTGATTATTAAAAAAGCTTAGCTTCTCATTAACCGAGGAGAGTAACCATGAATTGGACCAATTAATTAAAGACAGGTCATTGAACAGAGAGACAGGATCAATAGACTTATAATCCCGAAAAGATATGGTCTTTTCAGTTACGACTGGTGTAAGGTTTATATTGAAAGTGCAAAAAATAAGATCATGATCCGATATAAAAGAAAGTTGATCATACAACAAGACAGAAGAAACATCTGATACTATAAATAAATCTAATACACTCGGAGAAGCATTATTTGCAAAGCGGGTAGGTTCACTGTTATTTACTATTTGCAGACCAAATACGGAAAGATTGTTGTTGAAATTACTAACAAGAGAGTCCCTAGATAACATGTTAATATTGAAGTCACCACATAAAATAAAATATTCATAATCTATTGCACAATTTGACAAAGAAGAAAACAACTGATCCATATTATAGTGATGCAACGGATTATATACACAAGCCAAGAAAATTTTAATGTTATTATCAAAGATTTCAATGTTGAGAAATTCAACCTCTGTACCAACGGACACACCCAACAATTTGACATTTAAATTATCTCTGCAATAGATTGCAACACCCCCACCCTTTTTATCAACTCTGTCATGACGAAAAAGCTTGTAATTATTAATGTTTAAGCAAGAGTTATTTAAACTTTTATGAAACCAAGTTTCGGAAATGCAGATGACATCTACGTCAGAACCTTCGAAACAGTGCCGTACACAATCAAGTTTTATATCATTTAAGCTTCTCGCATTAAAATGGACAAGTTTCAGTCCAGCATATTGATTGCATAGGACGCCAATTAGAGTTTTATGAATATCGCTAAAACCAGAAACATTACGACTCATGTAAAATTAAATTAGTAACACAACTATAAGCATTATAAGAAACAACGAGACACATAGTCAAAAAGAAGAAGAAGAAGAAGACAAAGAAGACGAAGAAAAGGAAAAGACAGCAATCCATTATAGAAAAATTGTAACAATGAAGCAGATACATTAAATTATTAGATAGAATAGCAAATATAATAAATAACATAAATTGAAGTTGAAGCTCATTCTGCATTGTCAGCACTAGCAGCACGTATGATAGCTTCCATATCTTCAGCGCTGCTAACACGAATTCCCTCTCCGTTCTTACACATTCTAATGTTAACATTTCCACGCAAAGTAAAAGCATTGAATATTCTTTTTTTTTCGCTTGTAGACAATAGCTGCGTGAAGAACTCTTCTGGTTTCTGCCGAAATGCTCTCATGCAAATACACATTATTTTCAGAGTCAATACCTGCGTCTCTAAGGTTAACTGCTTTTCTCGCCTGTCGTCGGTAGTCACCAAATGCCTTTAACACCCGATTCCTATCATATGGTGTATAATATTTTATGATTACCACCGAACTAGCGTTGTTGTTGTTTTTTTGCTTAATTCGGAAAATAACTTTAACAGGCGGTGATTGAAAGTCGATAGAACGGCAGATTAAGTTCAGCGCGCTCTTAAGGTTCTCTTCTTGAAAAAAGGGGAGACCGAAAAGAACAGCATCCGAAGAGTGATCCACACTACTATTGTTGATGTTGTTGTTTTTGTTGTTGTTGATGTTGTTGTTGTTATTGTTGTTACAGTACTCACTAAGCTGTTGAGTAAGTTGATCACAGCGAGACGTTAGTGCACATATATGCTCTTCTAGCAGATGAATTTTATTGTTGCACTCAGAGAATTTCTCTTCAATTATGTTTACCTCGCTTTCCAGCCTGCTGACTACACTTGCTATTTCAGTCGATAGCCGATTGAACAGCGCATCAGTGTGTTGTCGAAGACGATCTTCTAGCTCCCTCAGTTCTTGCTTTGCATGCGTCTTTAGCCGTTCTTCTACACCAAGAAGTTGCGCGCAAAAAGTATTAGCACTGTTGTTGACTTTTGGCGTATTTTCGTTTTTATTTATGTTGCCATTACCACGCTGACCGCGTTGCCGAGTTACCATTGGAGACGGTGACATTAGTTGCAGCAAAATAATGTTGATGTTGACAGCAAAAAGAAACGAACGAGCAGAGGTCGAAAAATCGGCAGCATCAGTTTTATAAAACAACTTAAATTTTTTAATTATAAGCTTATCAATGCTGCACCTTGCAATCTTCAAAGCAAAAAAAAATCAGCGTGAATTCAAGCGCAAAGCCGACGGCACAAACAGTTTAAGAAAACAATAGATTTAGACAAGGTTTTAACAAAGTAAACTTGGAGCAAAGAAAAACACGTCCGATCTCCGTTAAATAAAAGTTAGACGTAGCTGTAAAAGATTTTGAATTGGAAAATCTAAAGATGACATTATAACTGCGTTCTTCGAGATAAGATTTAATCCATGTTATAAACAGATGTGGAAAACCAAAGGCTTTAAGCTTAAGAAGGATGATAGTGTGTGAGATTTTGTCAAACGCTTTACTAAAGTCGGTGGAAACTGCATCAACTTCGTAACCATTTTCCAACGAGCATAAAGTGTTTGAAACAAATTCTGTGAGGTTGGTGGTAGTCGATCTACCTTTGAGGAAGCCATGTTGACTAGGAGGAAAGATAGATTTGCAATGGAAGAAGAGAATGTCGTAGATAGTACTTTCAAAAATTTTAGCAGCACATGACAGTTTTGCGATAAGTCTGTAATTAGAAATATTATTTCTAGGTCCTTTTTTATGTAAAGGTATTATGTACGAGTTCTTACATAACTTTGAAAAAATAGAGTTAGAAATATAACGTTGAAAGAGAGTCAAAAGGGGATGAGCCAAAAAGTTCGCGAATTTTTTGATGACAATAGCAGGTAACCCATCGGGTCCAGGAGAATAATCATCTTTAAGATTATGTAACTTTGCTAAGACATCAGCTAATGTTATATCAACAGAAGTCAGTGACGTTTGAGCACAGTTCCTTAATGAAGAAAAGTATTCATGGTCTAGTTCATCGTTGTGACTTGTGAATGACTGACTGAAGAAATTTGCGAATAGGTTTGCAATTATTTCCATATTGTCTGAGGAGATATCAGAAAAAGTAAGGGTTGATGGGTAGTTGTCAGATTTTCTTTTGATATTAATGAACTTGTAGAAGCTTTTAGGATCCAACAACAATTTAGTTTCAATATGAGCAAGATAAGACTCATATAGGTTTTCACAAAGTGCAGAAAAAAGATTATAGACGTGAAGATAATTTGTTAGGTCAAGAGAAGAATGAGAAAGTAAATAAGTACGCCAAAGTTTGTTCCTCTTATTACGAAGTGAACGTAGTTCTTTATTGTACCAGGGAGGAGATGACGAAAAGTTCTTTTGCCTAGTAAAGGGGACTGATTGTGTTAGGCAGTCAAAAATTTTGTCATAGAAGAGAGCAACAGTATTATCAACACTGCCATAAGCATTATCGAAAATATGTTGAAAATCGATTCTACTCAATAAAATTTCAAGTTTTACAAAATCAGTTTTACGAAAGTCGAAGCTGTACGCGTGCTCAAAGTGTGTGTTGAGCACGCGTTGAGCACGCGTCTCACATGTTAATGCCTTTATAGTATTTTCGCTATTGTGGGTTGTATGGGAGGTGCATCTTAGTTTTGGTATAAAATACATACATACCAATTTCTATCTCTGTAGGTTAAACATGAGCTTATTAATTGAAATTAAAATTTTTGAGTTGTATGGGAGGTGGGCGTGGCCGTCGGCGGATGACATCCATTTTCGAAGACGTCTTTGTTTTGATATAAAACAAATACGTTCTAAATTTTATCTCTGTACGTTAAACATGAGCGTATTTATTGAGTTTTTAATTTTTGGTTGTATTGGAGGTGGGCGTGTGCGTAAGTGGATGACACCCATTTTTCGAAGAAATTTTGGTTTTGTAATAAAATACATACATACCTAATTTTATTGCTGTAGGTTAGTTATGAGCTCATTTATACAGTTTTCAATTTTTGCGTTGTATGAGAGGTAGGCGTGTCTGTGGGCGGTTTCCAAAAATATTGAATAGTGCAGATCCTTGGGTCCATATAACCATGTGTACCGAGTTTCATCCAAGTATCTCAACTCCTTCGTCTTATCCTGTGTATACGGACAACACACAGACGGACAGACGGACGGACGGACATAAATAGCTCGACTCACGAGATGACCCTGATCAAGAATATAAACACTTTTCTATACCGGACTCGCTTCGTTGTATTCGTTACAAACGTTTGCACAAAGTTAACATTTTGGTTTAGGTATAAAAATGTTTTAGGCTAAGGGTATAAAAATGTTCGAACTTGTTAAGCCATTGGCTTTTTTTAAACAATAACGTTGTATATATATAACCTACATTATATTCTTTTGTACAAATTGTTTTGTTGCTTACCTTATAACAAAAGTGCTGACTCTTAATCAGTACTGTTTATAATATTGCACCATAGTGTGGGAATCCAGCCTATTTAGCAATTCCCGGAAAAATTCCGAAAAAATATATGGAAGTTTGCAACACATAATTTAGACGTTTCAGCTCTTTGATATGATAGAAACATTCAAAATCATCAACTTGTTAAAGCAAGCGATAAGCTAATGTAAACATTAGCCCACGCTATCTTTAAAAATGCACTTAGGGGAAGCCATGAAATATTGTCGTTGCTTAAGGGCCCATTAAAGTTTTTTGTATTAATTTGTTTGCGGGAAAATAACTCTTAAATCAACTGAATCGAATAAATATTCTATTGTTTGATATTTTGTTTGATGGATCTTGCAACTAGCACAATGTAATTATAATAGTTCTTATGAGAATAATAAGTTCTGTTGCATTATATTCTTATTTCAAAAATTATGTTAAGAACAAAATACTATTGTCAGTGATTGAAAAAACACAAATAATTAGAGACATAACAATGTCAAAATTTGCTACAAAATGTTATGTAAGAGAAAGGGCAATAATTGAGGGACAGGAGAAGTGTAATTTTGATCGGAAAAAATAAAATAATTTTTAAAATTAAAGAGGAAAATTTAAAAACAACAATGGCTTCATTTGATTAGTAACTGCTTCTTAGTTGAATCCTGAGTTTCAAGGAGACTTTCGAGATTTAAACATTTATATAGGGTTAATTGAATTTTATCATGATACTTTAAAAGATGATACACAAAAGAAAACACTGATTAAGTTTATACTAGCCACAATATTATCAGAAAAGGTTAAAAACAGAATACTTAGTGAAACAAAACCTGAGACTTTAGAAACATTAAAAATCATACTGCAAAAAACATTCAAACCAAAAAAGACAGTTTCAACATTGCATCACGATTTAACAAAGATTGTCATGTACATCTATGTGCGTGTACATCCAATCCTATGATGTACACACCCTGCCATTCGTTCTAGCATTGCTGGTACGCTGGCGTATGCGCGGCTAAGGCTCGCCGGATATGGGGTGGTGTTCTTGCCAGACTCGACTGACAGAAGGGCTAGACAAGAATAAAAAGTCGTACCAGACTTGACATTTCAAAAAAAACGAAACGAAAACGCGACAGACCAAACTGGAACCGGAACCCCGAAGTAAATAGTTCCTCCATCGGAACCATCACTGGCCTCTATGGTGGTCGATGCCTCGATGGCATTGCACCGACCTGCCTACCCTCCCCTTTTGGCTAAATACCAACCATGGTGACCTTTCTGCCTCAATATTTTTAGGTCACCCCAAAAACTCATACATACGCCAACTCCCTCCGTCAACGCCTCCACACTCTGTAACTAATAAGCCAACATCGGGGGTAATAAAACAAAATTTAAATGCTTCTAATGCAGTCGCGGAAGTACATTTTATTCGCTTTAGTTAAGTTTAGTGTACAGATGTTGTATTAAATTTATCTTAACATTTTACATTAAAAGTTTAATTCGATAACTTAGTTAACCACCAATACTTAGACCTAATCCAGGTGGAATTTTTAAAGTTTAAGGTGATCTTATTTTCCAATCCATATCAAATTTAGTTTATATTTTAGGTTCAAAGTTTGTTCTTAAAGTTAATTTAATATCTTAATTAACATTTCTAGTTTTTTAATTGTCTCTTTAAATCTTAGCGCTAACATGTAGCTTAAGAGCTACGTTTTATATATTAGACTGAAATGTTTTCTTAAAAATTCTAGCTAGTATTATATCCTAAATGGTGATTCCTTTAAATTTAGCTTGGATAAGAATTCTATTTTAATCTAAGTGTTCCAAATGGTTACGTTCAAATTTTCAGTTTTAGACTCTTAATATTATATTTTTAAATTAATCTTCAGTTTCCTTAATTCAAATTTTTTTTTCTTAATTCAAAAGTTTTTTTTTTATTATTTTAGTACTTAAGTTTTAGATTTTATCCATTGTGGAGTTTTAGTTTATCTTAGTGTAGTTTACATACTTTTTAATTTATTGATTTCAAGTTAGTAATTTAGTTTTATATTTTATCTGTTCTTAAATTTTTTTTTAAATTATTTTATCGGAGTTTGAATTTTATTTTAATAATTGATTTTTTGTTAGTACTTTAGTTTTATATATTATCAATTATGTAATCTTAGTTATTTTATTGTAATTTTAAATTTTTTTTTATTTATTGATTTCAAGTTCAGATTTTTAGTTTTAGATTTTATCTGTTATGAAATTGTTTGTTAATTATTTTATCGGAGTTTGGATCTTATTTTAATTGTTGATTTTGTTTTTAAATACTTAAACGCCAGCTAAATAATATTACATGTCGATTGAAAAATCATAATGTATGTAATTATTTATATTAACCTTCTAACGGCAAGGATTCAAATAAATTTTTACTAAAAAGGAAAAAAAATTTTATATTTTTATGTATATACTTATTGTTAAAATTATTATTTTAATGAATAAGTTTTTTATTAAACATTAGAGCAGAAAATAAAGTAAATAATGAATTTTAGACATATTTAAAAATAAAATGGGTGTAAGCATAACTGTTTTATGTGTATTTTTATGTGAAAATGGAAACCTAAAACAAAATGAATCAATTAAAAATGTCCATGTCAATTTTACGTATTTTTGGACTTTGTTTGTTTTTGTATTGTATGCTTTATACTGAGTTAAACACTTACATAGTTTTGCGCTATTTGTTTTAATATTATCATTAAGTTAACTGAACCAAACTCTGATGAAGTTCACCCTTATTGAAATGTTCATAATTTGTTTCTCCTTAATTTCATCTCATTTAATTAAGTTTTTAACTAATATTTCATACTTAGTGATAATGTCCTTAAATTATAAAAAAACCTTAGTTATGAT
Organism: Tetanocera ferruginea; assembly: GCA_958299015.1. NCBI lineage: Eukaryota > Metazoa > Arthropoda > Insecta > Diptera > Sciomyzidae > Tetanocera > Tetanocera ferruginea. Next base: position 80,335,548 of record OY282641.1, on the reverse strand, counting down.
CCACCTTGTTGCTGAATGTTGTTGTTATTGGTGCTGTCACTATTGCTGTAGTTGCTGTTGTTGTTGTTGTATCTATTGTTGTTGTCGTAATTGTAGCTATTGTTGTTGTTATTGTTTTAGATGTAGTTATCGTTGTTGTTTATAATGTTGTTTTTATAGTTGCAGGTATAGTTGCTGTTGTTGATGTTGTTATATAGTTTTTTTTTTTACTTTTTCGTTTGGTTTCCTTTTGTTTATTTCTATTTGTTTTACTTCCAAAAATTAATCGATTTTTTTTTTCTTATTTCTGTTTTTTGACTATCAGTTTTCACTTAACTTTTTCTTTTTCTTTGGTTTCTTTCTATTATTGTTTTATTTTAAAATTAAATCAGTTTTCTTTTATTTTCTATTATTCACTGTTAGTTTTCACCTTTTAGTTTACTTTTTCTTTTGTTTTATTTTGTTTATTTCTATTGTTATTTTAAATTAAAAATTATTATCGATTTTCGATTTTTTTGATTTCTTTTTTTTTTTTTTTTACTATCAGTTTTCACTTAACTTTTTCCTTTTCTTCTGTTTTCTTTTGTTTCTTTTTATTGTTATTTTAAATTAAAAATTATTATCGATTTTCGATTTGTCTTATTTCTGTTTTTTACTATCAGTTTTCACTTAACTTTTTCTTTTTCTTCTGTTTTCTTTTGTTTCTTTTTATTGTTATTTTAAATTAAAAATTATTATCGATTTTCGATTTTTCTTATTTCTGTTTTTTTTTACTATCAGTTTTCACTTAACTTTTTCCTTTTTTTCTGTTTTCTTTTGTTTCTTTTTATTGTTATTTTAAATTAAAAATTATTATCGATTTTTCTTATTTCTGTTTTTTACTATCAGTTTTCACTTAACTTTTTCCTTTTCTGCTGTATTCTTTTGTTTCTTTTTATTGTTATTTTAAATTAAAAATTATTATCGATTTTCGATTTTTCTTATTTCTGTTTCTTTTCCTATCAGTTTTCACTTAACTTTTTTCTTTTCTTCTGTTTTCTTTTGTTTCTTTTTATTGTTATTTTAAATTAAAAATTATTATCGATTTTCGATTTTTCTTATTTCTGTTTTTTTCTATCAGTTTTCACTTAACTTTTTCTTTATCTTCTGTTTTCTTTTGTTTCTTTTATTGTTATCTTAAATTAAAAATTATTATCGATTTTCGATTTTTCTTACTTCTGGTTTTTTTATCAGTTTTCACTTAACTTTTTCTTTTTCTTGTTTATTTCATTATAAACAACAATTATTGTTATAATTATTCCTGTTTATTTCATTATTGCTATTTATTTTTTTCTCTTATATTTTTTTTTATTTTTGTTCTGTTTTATTTTTCTTGTTTCAACTTATTTTTTATGTTGGTTTTCTAATTTTGTCTTACTTTTTTTTTCTATTTTTTTCCTTCTTATTTTTTTCTATTTTTTTTTCTTTTTTATGGCACTAAGTTGCTGTGGTTGACGCTGCGGGAGTTGCGGTCGCTGCTGTTGTCTTTTTGCGACCATGTTATGCATAGACGTCGGTGCAGATTTTGTTATTATAGTTATAGTTGCTGTTGTTGTAGCTATAACTGTTTTTGTTGCTTTTGTAGCGGACGTTGTTGTTGTTTATTATTATATATTATTATTAATATTATTTTTTAGATTTGTTTAACGATTTATTATTCAGAATTAGTTTTTTTTCGACAGTGGGTGTTAGTGCTGATATTATTGGATTGTTAGCTTGTTGGCTTGCACCTATAATTGATATGTTTGTGTGGTGGTTTTGTTGTTGTCGAAGCTGTTGTTGATGATGGCTTACTGGCAGTGCTATTGCTTGATGTGTATAGGGTTTATTTTAGCACAAATGATTTGTCCACAGTCTTAATAATATTTCGCTTTTCATTAAATTCGCCAGGTTTAAGACGCACAGCTGTATTAATTTTTTTGAGCGAATTTTCAACAATTTTGCCTGTATCAGCAGCTTTAATCTTATGCAGGAAGCTTGTTGACTTATTGGTATTGTAGTTGTGGCCCACAATTGTAGTCGTTAGAGATATGGTTGTAATTTTGGCCATCGAAGATCTTGGTTTAAGAGTGTTAGTATTAATTTGCGCTGGTATACTTAAGTTTAAATTTGTTGTTGTGGTTGCCAAGTCGGTCGCTATTGATTTAAGTGATATTGCTGTTAAGGTTGTACTTGTTGAATTTTATAAATCAGTCTTTGTGGCTGGTGGTGTTGTTGTTTATTATAATATGTTGAAGCAGCAATTTCAACGCTGGCGTGGAGGTCTTCTTTTACAATGAAAACAATAGTGAAGGCTGCTGTTGGAGAAGGGCAAAACGCAAACAGCTGCTGAATCGTGGTCGTTGTCGTAGACTGAAGTGCAGCACAAAATGTATATATATAAAGTATTTGATATTTGTCTGAAACAATTTTCACAGATTTAATTTCACGCAATTATATAAAAAAAACCTGTTCCACCGTGATAAACTTGCAGAGACGATACACGCACACGACACGCTGTCTTTTTCTGCACTTTATTACTTTGGTTTGCTTGTGCTTCGAATGACCTCGCACTAATTTATCTTTTAAGTTTTTATCTTTGTTTTTAGCACAAATTAAATTGTTACAAACTATATTAAAGAGTGTTGAACTTATTTAACAAAAACATAAGCCGAAATTTTGTGTATTTTTGCGCGACGCGTCACGATTCTTCTAGGCCCAGCAACTCAATGGCCGACACGTTCTTTAATTTTCCACGTCGTGCCGTTCATTTCTTCTTCTTTTTTTTCTTTTATGTCAGTGGTAGTAGCGTCGGCGGTGCCACTTGTCGGTTTTATTTGCCCAGGGTTGCACAGTCGCCATTTATCGGCAGTCTGAACGTATCCGATGGTATGCGATCTGTAATTTTTTTGCTACCGTGGGTTGACACGTCAGCAAGCATCATCCGAACATGGTCGACGTTCGTGCCACATCCGGGATACTTTGGAATAGAAAGTCAATTCCAATTGGCTGATGCGATCTTTCCAAAGTATCCGGTTTGTCTACAATTTTTTACAACCCAGACACGAGATTGCCATATCAGATTGCCGCTGATTACGTGGTCCACGCCAGATGGCGTTAGTATGAACTAACTTACCATGGGTATTCACGCATAAAGTGGCCCTGACAAACCCAGTTGATCTTGAAAAGCCTCTCTGCTTGAGAGATAAATGGGAACAGGTGGAAACTCCTTTCAGTCCAAAAAAAACAAATCAAAATCTTGAAAAATCTGAAAATGTCCACTATTGTTTTAAATCCTTTGCATGAAAAATACCGAATGGTTTACCGTTCAAATCTTCTAGTTCATAGAGACTTTTCCCGACCGCACGAACTACTCTACATTTCAAAAACCTCTTCGATAGTTTGGCGCTAACTTGCTTCGAGAAATCGCTTAACTGGAAATTTTGCCTATACACGTCTTGTCCCGGTTTGAAATTTACTTTCCTACTCCTAATGTTATATACCTTCACATTTTTCTCATAACTTCGGTGTAATTGCTTGCGAATCTTCTTCCGTATTAGATCCTGTCGCACCGGTCTTGGCACTACCAGCATCTCAGGGTCACTAAGAACCCCTAGTTTCCTAGCTGTCTTGTACGTGCTTGCATGAGTAACCATATTATGGCCGAATAGAGCAAAGAAAGGCGTCATTCCTATCGAGGAGTGTACTGAAGAACGAAGTGCGCATTCGATATCCGAAAGATGTTTATCCCAATTAGTTTGGTCTTGGTCAAGGTACGAACGAATGGCAGCGAGGATAGATTGGTTTACTCTCTCGGAAGCGTTTGCTTGTGGAGCATAGTTGGCAGTACGTACATGTTTTATTCCGAATGTATTTATCATCTCGGCGAATTCTTTACTAAGGAATTGAACACCGTTGCCAGACATTAAAATTTCAGGCGTTCCAAATTTATGGAAAACTTCTTGAATCAAGAATTGAATAACATTATGGGCAGTGGCTTTCGACATGGCTTTGAGCAAAACGAACTTCGAAAAATGATCTAGAACTATAAATATGTAAGTGTTTTTCTTGTTTGACCTAACATAAGGACCGAGAAAATCTATATAGATTTTTTGAAACGGGCGTTCGACTTGCGCCTCCTGACCCATAAGTGGCCTTTAAATCATTTGAGCTGGCTTACATTCCTTACATATCTGGCAACTATACACAAAATTCCGAACTTGTACAATCATATTCGGCCAATAGAAATATTCTTTAATCCTTTTCTTGGTAAAACCACCGTGTGCTACCTGAGGCGGTTGGTGAGCGTTAGCAATTATCGTGTGGGTCAGCTGAGCTGAAATCCACAACTTCCAGGTGAAATCTTCACCATCAGGTGTACCGTCATATGGTACTGTGCGTTTATACGCGAAACCTTCGATTACCTTTAAGTCTGGTAACTGGGACTGATTTTCTTTAATGGTGCTTAACAAATCCCTATACTCTTCACTTTGGAACTGCGGTGACTCGAGGTCGATCAATGATTTAACCTGACAACTAATTTCGTCCATATCATAGCGTGACAGCGTATCTGGACCTATATTCTTTGCCCCTTGGCGATGTTTTATATCAAAACTAAAACTTTGTAAATATAAACTCCAACGAGCCAGTCGACTCGTCAGGTCCTTGTGTGACATAAGCCACTTAAGACTTGAATGGTCAGTTAAAACGCTAAATGGCATCAATTCGATGTAAGCTCGGAACTTTGTTATACCCATGACTACAGCGAGACATTCGCGTTCCGTCACAGAGTAATTTTTCTGGGCGGGTGTTAGTTTCTTTGAATAATACGCGATTGGATGTTCACCGCCCTCATCATCTTTTTGGAACAATACACCCCCTATGCCAATATCCGAAGCGTCAGTTTGGACGTACAAGTGTTGAGAAAAATCAGGATGCACTAGAACTGGACTTGAAATCAAAGCTGTTTTCAATTTATCGAAAGCTATTTTTGTTTCATCACCAAAAGTAAAAGTCTTTGCTTTTTTCAGGGTATCAAAAACAGGCGCGGCTATAGTAGCGTAGTCTTGTATAAAACGACGGTACCAACCGGTGGCTCCCATGAAACTACGAACTTGTTTTGGGGTCTTTGGGTAAGTGTACCTTTCGTTGGCCTGCCCTTTTTCAGGGTCTGGCCTCAATTTACCTTCACCTACAATATACCCTTAATATCTTAGCTCGCGACAACAAAATTTTGATTTAGCCACATTTATAGTTAAATTGGATGTACTTAACATTTGCGCTACCTGTTCTAATTTTGCTATATGGCTATCAAAGTCAGAAGAAACAACCAAAAGATCATCCAAGTAGATAAAGACACTCTCACGAAGACTAGCTGGCACCACTTTGTCCATCAACCGACACAACCTTTGCGCAGCATTGCATAGCCCAAAAGGCATGACGGTAAATTGACAAAGTGGTCGACCAGGCACTGTGAATGCAGTTTTTTTTCCTGCTGCTGGCGGCAAGTGGAATCTGCCAGAAGGCATCTTTTAAATCCACACTTGAGATAAAGTGTGTATCACCGAGACGACTGAGCAAGCCCTCAATGTGTGGAAGTGGATAGGCGTCCTTCACTGTGAGTGCATTAAGCTTGCGAGCATCCAGGCACAATCTACATTTTTCGCCTTTTCGCACAAAGGCTTCTCGATTATTCCACGGACTTTCGCTCGGCTATGACTCCCAGTGAAAGCATCCTATCCAGCTCCGCAAACATGAGTTTCTGCACAGCTGGCGAAACAGGATAATGCTTATCTTTAACTGGTATAGCATTGCCAGTGTCTATATAATGCTCTTCTAGAGGAGTTTTCCCTAGACCCTTCTTCTTAAAACACGGAAACTTTTCTACGACGGCGTCGAGCCGTTTTCTTTGCTCCGATGTCAGCACCTGCATTTTCGGTAGCACGGTGTTTAGTGTTTCTTCCTCTTACGCGATATTGTTTGTTGTAATGCTATCGATATTGAGCTGCATAAGACTGAATTTTTTTAAAAAATCGACTCCCAAAAACAATTCTCTTTTCAGTGATGGCGTAAGATAAAAAGTAATTTCTTGTTCTCTATTGTCAAATTTAATGCTTGCTTTTACTCTACCTATTATAGAGTGCATCCGTCCATCTGCAGTCTTAACAAAAGATTTAAACTTAAAAATTGGCAATTTACACTTTTCTGCAAACTCAACGCAGTTCTTCCCTAAGCATGACACCGTGGCTCCACTGTCTAACAATCCTTCAATGCTGTGACCATTTATTTCTATTTGGTATAAAACCTACTATCTTCGCCTTCATACAATTCTGAAGCGGAAACTTCCCTAATCTGTCTTTTTCTAATACTATATCTCAATCTCGCTTTCTCAATTCTATTTGGTTTATCTGAGAAAATTTTTCGCCTAGCCTCTTGATAAGCTTGTAGCCTAACATGAAATGGTCGGATTTCTTAAACTTTAACCTCAGTTGAATTCAGTACATTGTTATTTTTAAAACTCTTATTTTTTCTACAGTCTCGGTCTTTTTGTCCTCTCCTAGTCAATTGGAATCTTCTAAGATTTGTGTTTGAATCGAGCGTGATTCGAGTCGAGCGTTTGTATTAATTGGCTTCACGTGTCCCTGACATTTCGGACACTTAGGCGTAACAACTCTACCGCCATCATCATCAGATCCACCTGAGCTAATCCTACCGTTGACTTGATGTAATCCCTGATGTTGGTGTTCATACCACTAACAGTGTACTGGCCTTGTGTCCTTCCTGACGTTCGGTCTCTGACATTTCCCTGCGCTCCTGTACTTTGCTGGAATTCCCTTCGGACGTTTAGGGCCGTTAAGCTACTGAATTCTGGAGATGTTATGCTACTATTTGACAAATCGAGTTCATCCGAAGCAACTCTACGGGCGGGCTGTTGCAAATTCTGCATAGCTATAGCAGAACTACTACACAACCAGTTGGACTGGTTGTGGTGGCTATTGTAGTAGTTAAAATTGGAATATTAGGTCTAGCTGTAGTAACTTTCGGTATAGTTCCCGTCTCCATTGTCGTTGTTTGAGCCTGGCTTAAGTTGGATATGGCAAAAGAGTTGGCTTCGCTGTTTTCTGCCATTTGTCTTTGTTTACGGGTATTAACTATTATTTTCCGTAATGCGGTCAAAAAAAAAAAAATTTCAGAAAACCAAAAAAAATAAAATCAAAATGTTGGAGTGGTACCAATCAGCAAGATGTCAATGCAAATTCGGGTGTAAAAGAATTTATATAAAAAAATTAATAAATAAAAAAAAGGAATATAAAAAAGGAACAATTATGTAACCAAAACTAAATTATAAAATTATATTGAAATAAGTATATCATAAAAAAATCAAACTGTGGTGAATTCGGAAAAAATAATAAAATAATATGAATAAAAAAATATTACCAGATAATCTCCTACCTGGAACTATCCAGGGGTAATTGCTAGAAATACTGAATAAAAAAAAAAAAATCCAAAGCTTCAAAGAAACACTTAGCGTTTTAGTTAAGTCTCTTTTAATTGATAATATAATATCGTATATTAACTGTATATAAACTGTAACTCATAAATAATAGAAATATTTTTTATATAAACTGTAAATCATAAATAATAGAAATATTTTCATAAGGTATAAACAATAAAAATAAGGAAAAAATAAAAAAATCAAAAATAAGTTATTGTTGAATAAATGGTACAAAAATTTGCGGAAAACTGTAATTTTAAATGGTGGCGTAAAACATTGAGAGTGGCGTAAGAAGAAAAATAAAAGAAAAAATGTAAAGACACCAGCGATTTTTCCTCCGACTCGGAGCTTTTTTCGAAAACATAAACCTTTTTCACTAACTGCTGAGTCATCCATCTCTGGCATGGTTAGATCGTCGTTAGATAATATGTTTGCTCTTTTAAACGAAACGGAGTGTTCTACAAAAATCAAAATAATTATTAGTAATATGTCGACGTTTCAGGAGATTCTCCTCCACATCGGAGCACCCTTTTCGTTATCCGAACGACTATTCGTGCTATTTCCTGTCTTGGTGTTCGGTGGTTCTTACACGATACGGAGTGTTATTAAAAAATCAAAACAATTATTATATTTTTCATATGCTGAGCCGTCCCAGTCATACTTAGGGTTCACTCTCTGGTGAGGTCTTTTTCCTTTGGATCGGAGCGGCTATGCGGCACCCGAACTACACCCACTATCTCCCGGTTCGGCGTTCGGTGATCTCTACGAAACAAAGTGTTACACAAAACAAAAACGATAAGATAATAATCTGACATAGATAGTATGCTGAGCCCTCTCAGTCATACTAAAGTTCACCATTCAGTGTGGCGACGTCGTCTCCTCCGAATCGGAGTGGCTATGCGACACCCGGACGACCACCCCATATCTCCCGGTCTGGCATCCGGTGTTCTCCACGAAACGGAGTGTTATTTAAAGGGGAAAAAATGACTTGAATAGTATGCTGAGCCCTTTCATGCTGAGCCCTCCCAAATCATACTTTGGGTTCACCATGTGGTGAGGTGAAACAGCCGCCCAATCTGGGAATAGACGCTGACCAACACGCCGCCCACTGTGGATCAGACGCGTGTTGGATTCACTAGGGTCTGCGGGGTCGTTAATCCCGTCATCCTTCTAAGGCCCTGAAAGCATGCCCCTGCGATCTAAAATAATAATGGTACTATGTAACTTAAAAAAAAAATATGTGTACTCTGTTAATCTTTCAAACACTCGTCGCAACTACAGTCGTGGTTCTGAGACCTTAGTGCTGCAGGACTTACGCGTGTTTGTCGATCACTCGAGTAAACTTAGGACTTAAAACTAAAATAATGATGTATCCTTAATGACTAAACCCTAGCCCGTCATCAAACCTCTCTAAGGAGAATACGTCGCAACAACAGTCGTGGTTCTGAGACCTTAGCGCTGCAGGACTTACGCATCATCTTTAGAAATATTTAATGCACGATAACGCCCTTGATTTCAGACTCGACCCAATAGATACGTCGCAACAACAGTCGTGGTTCTTAGACCTTAGCGCTGCAGGACTTACGTATCTTCTGAGTCAGCTGATCCCAAAAGCCAATCTACCTCCCAAAGGGTACATTTCTATTTAAAGAACACGTCGCAACAGTAGTTGTGGTTCACAGACCTTATCGCTACAGGACTTACGCGTCTTTAAAACTTCCATGGCCTCCTTGAATTGGTAAAATTGCAAAATGAAAACGAGAAAAAAAAATTGTATGTTTTATCTATGACCAAAAAAACTTAACTTTACTTCTATGTCGAATAGCCTCTGACATAGTGGGTTTCACCGGTTGGTGAGAGAAACACAGCCGCCCAATCTGGGAACAGACGCTGACCAACACGCCGCCCACTGTGGGTCAGACGCGAGATGGATTCACTGGAGTTCGCGAGGTCGTTAATCCCGTCATCTTCCTAAGGCCCTAAAAAGATGCTCCTGCATGTTTGAAAAACTATAAAATTTCCGAGGACCTAATCGGGTCAAACGTCGGCTAAGTGAAAAAAACTGTATTGACCCACTTCGAGTTAACATTGGCTAAATAAAAAAAAAACAAAATCCAAAGACCTTTTCGGGCCCCACGTTGGTTAATCTAGAAAACTCAAATTATTCAGACCCACTCGGGTTAATCTAAAAAACCAAAATCCAAAGACTTTTTGGGGCCCCACGTTGGGCGCCAATTCTGTCATGTACACCTATGTGCGTGTACATCCAATCCTATGATGTACACACCCTGCCATTCGTTCTAGCATTGCTGGTACGCTGGCGTATGCGCGGCTAAGGCTCGCCGGATATGGGGTGGTGTTCTTGCCAGACTCGACTGACAGAAGGGCTAGACAAGAATAAAAAGTCGTACCAGTCTTGACATTTCAACAAAAACGAAACGAAAACGCGACAGACCAAACCGGAACCGGAACCCCGAAGTAAATAGTTCCTCCATCGGAATCATCACTGGCCTCTATGGTGGTCGATGCCTCGATGGCATTGCACCGACCTGCCTACCCTCCCCTTTTGGCTAAATACCAACCATGGTGACCTTTCTGCCTCAATATTTTTAGGTCACCCTGAAAACTCATACTTACGCCAACTCCCTCCGTCAACGCCTCCACACTCTGTAACTCGGGGGTAATAAAACAAAATTTAAATGCTTCTAATGCAGTCGCGGAAGTACATTTTATTCGCTTTAGTTAAGTTTAGTGTACAGATGTTGTATTAAATTTATCTTAACATTTTACATTAAAAGTTTAATTCGATAACTTAGTTAACCACCAATACTTAGACCTAATCCAGGTGGAATTTTTAAAGTTAAGGGTGATCTTATTTTCCAATCCATATCAAATTTAGTTTATATTTTAGGTTCAAAGTTTGTTCTTAAAGTTAATTTAATATCTTAATTAACATTTCTAGTTTTTTAATTGTCTCTTTAAATCTTAGCGCTAACATGTAGCTTAAGTGCTACGTTTTAAATATTAGACTGAAATGTTTTCTTAAAAATTCTAGCTAGTATTATATCCTAAATGGTGATTCCTTTAAATTTAGCTTGGATAAGAATTCTATTTTAACCTAAGTGTTCCAAATGGTAAAGTTCAAATTTTCAGTTTTAGACTCTTAATATTATATTTTTAAATTAATCTTTAGTTTCCTTAATTCAAATGAGCATAAGCGAATGCAAATAAACATGAGAATAAGCATGAGAATAAGCGAATGCAAATAAACGCTTAACTCAAGACCCTACTCAATTTGCCACAGATCCATAAAGAGACGGGGAGCTCTATTAAAAAGCTGCAGAGAACTATAAATAACTCTGTATTCACCCTACAAACTCTTGGCATTGATACAGATAGTTGGGATCCTATCTTAGTATACCTCTGATCTACAAAATTACCCAAAAACACGTTAGAAGACTATGAAAAGTGTCTAAAACTCTTTCCCTGAGTGGAAAGTTTTAGATTATTTTTAACCCACAAATTTAAAACTCTAGAATCTGTTGGCGATATAAAGGCTTCCCCTTCTGCTTCATTTGCAAGGCCAAGTCAACAGAATAATTTCTCTCATCATGGACCCAACAGGTGGGGAGAAAAAAGAGTAAATTCATATCATATGAATGTTGCTTCAAACCCTACCCCAAAATCAACCCAACAATTTGTAGCCAAACAAATTAAAAATAATGACCCTAAGCCATCGATTCCCAGCACCCAATGGGAAGTTGATGGTGCTATTTGTGGACTTTGCAATAGCAATCACCCTCTTCGTTAGTGCCCAGGCTTCATATCCATGAAAATTGATGAAAGAATAGCGACAGTGAAGCGTGTTGGATGTTGCTTCAATTGTCTAGCTGTTTCACATGGAATCAAGGATTGCAAGAGTGAATACAGCTGCAGAGTATGCAAGAAGAGGCACCATTCCTCATTGCATAAGAGTGCATTAGATGTGAACCCAAGCACTAGTGAACAAGCGCAGGAAGCAGCTCAACAAGCAAGTTCTACACGGCAGGCATTTACGACCCAAAAACAATCCACTAACTCTACACACACCCAAGAGCTCGAAACCCAAATAGTGAATTCTCACTTTGCGGCCAGCAGAAAAGAAATCCTCCTAGGAACAGCGATGGTCAACGTGGAACACGAAGATTCTATATACGACGCACGTGCCCTCATCGACTCAGGATCAGAGGCAACATTTCTTACGGAGCAGCTTAGAAAGCGTATTGGCTTACCCACAAAAACTGTAGGCGCTCAAGTCACTGGTCTCAACCAGACAGTGTCAGCAAACCCAACAAGAGCCTGCACAATAATAATACGCTCTTCTAAAAACCTTCAATTTAGAGTAGAAACCCAAGCTCTAGTATTGAAAACCCTCACAAGCGATTTGCCCAGACACACTATAGATGCAAAGCTTGCTGAAACCCTGGCTTGCCTTCAAATAGCAGATACACAATTTTATGAATCTCGACACGTAGATATCATAATTGGTTGTGACATTTACCCAAAAATCATGTGCGGTGGTGTAAAACGAAAGATTTGCGGATCACTCTTGACGCAAGAGTCCGAATTTGGTTGGATTCTCTGAGGACCTCTTCCTAATGAACCACAGTCAACACCTAGCAACATTGTTGCATACTACAACAAAGTCGACCCAGATGACTTTTTGACTCGGTTTTGGGAAGTAGAAGAAGTTCAAAAACATCTTCACTCTCAGCTGAAGATAAGCAATGTGAAGAATTTTACAAAAACACAACACGCCGCAACCCTAATGGGCACTATGTAGTAAAATTACCCTTCAAGAACCCTAACTCATTGGAACTTGGAAACTCAAGACCCATCGCTATGGCGCAATATTAACGCAATGAAAAGTCATTACTCAAAAAACCTGAACTCAAGGTAGAGTATGATCGAGTCATGTGCGAATACTTGCAACTCGGCCATATGAAAGCGAACACAAACCGACACTCTAACACAGATAGACCCACCCATTACTATCTGCCACACCACGCAGTGATCAAACCCGACAGTATTACAACAAAATTAAGAGTTGTATTTAATGCATCAAACCCTACAGCTTCTCGAAAAAGCTTAAATGATGTACTCCACATTGGTCCAACCCTACAACTAGACCTAGTCTTGTTGATCAGCAAGTGGAGGATCTATGAGTTCGTTTTTAACGCTGACATTGAGAAAATGTACCGACAAATTGAAGTCGACCTAGAAGACGCAGCCTATCAGCGAATTTTATTCAGAAAGTCCATTGAAGAACCAATTCAGGACTATGAGTTGCAAACCGTGACATTTGGAGTCCTCATGCGTCATATATATTACGCAATTGCATGTACGTGGATGACGTGCTGGCAGGAGCGTATCAACTCGAAACCACAAAGAGAACTCGTGACGAACTCATAGAAGCACTTAAATCAGCTGGATTCACACTCAGAAAGTGGACGTCGAACAAGACGCAATTATTACACGATCTACCCAAAGATCATTTGTTGACCACTGATTTACTCAATCTGTCGGACCCAAGTGAAGGCAATACCAAAACCCTAGGTATCCGCTGGAACGCTCGAAAAGACTCGTTCTTTTTTCTCGTCCCACCCATTGAACACAAACCTGTTCATACAAAACGCGAAGTTTTATCTTCCATAGCAAAGTTGTTTGACCCGGCTGGCTGGTAAGCGCCAATTGTAATAGCAGCAAAAATCATTATGCAACAAGACTCAACACAGATGGCGAAAATTTATTGACGGTTACGCTTTTATAAACACGATCGAGATTCCAAGATGGACACGATATACACCCAAGGCAACCGTTCAATTTCATGGTTTTTCTGATGCATCAGAAAAAAGTGCGGTGCAGCGCTATATTTGCGAATCTCACACGAAAATGGTGAAGCCAGCATTCAGCTCCTAGTAGCTAAGACTCGAGTGGCTCCGGTAAAAACCGTATCTTTACCAAGGCTTGAACTCTGCGGTGCTGTTCTACTGGCAAATTTAGTCGATGCCATCGTACCCCACGTCGATCTAAAATACTACAAATTATATCTTTGGACGGACTCTACCATCGTGCTGGCCTGGCTGCAAAAGCAACCCTGTTCTTGGAACACATTTGTGGCTAATCGTGTTTCAACGATTATTGAAAAGGTTGGAACTGACAACTGGAACAACGTCGAATCTCACGAAAACCCAGCAGATGTAGCCAGTCGAGAATGCTCTGCCATAGAACTGAGAGACCATCATCTCTGGTGCCACGGTCCAAACTGGCTGAAGCATGCAAAGGAATTCTGGCCCAAGTCCAAAGATGCAGTCGAAACTACCCTTGACTTGAAACCCATAAAGTCATTAGCGGCGACAACCCAAGAGGATATATTAAACAGGTTCTCCTCATTGCCAAGAGCCAAAGAGGTCAGGGCATATGTTTATCGCTTTTACACTAACTCTATACCCTCACGTCGTTCACAAAAAAATCACACGACATTGAATATAACATCTTATGAAATAAAAGCAGTGCGAGAAAAGCTAATAATATTGAGTCAAACACATGGATTTGCAGAAGAATATGCCTCATTGGCAAATAAGCAGCCTATCTCGACAAAAAGCTCAATCTTAACCCTCACACCCTTTCTGGGCTCAAAAGGCATAATTCGAGCAAATGGACGTTTAGTCAAGTCGCCAGCTCTAACTTACAACGAGCGGCACCCAATTTTATTGCCATACCACAGTCGTTTAGCTTTTCTTTTAACGCACATGGCTCATTTGATCACCCTACACGGCAGTAACCAGTTATTATTACGCTTGCTTAAAACTCTAATAAAAACTACTCTCTATAATTGCAAGATTTGTGTGCTACACAAGAAAAAACAGCATTCAAAAATCATGGCTGCGTTACCACCCGATAGCACATCACTACCAGACCCATCACAAAGGTAGTGGTTCTTCCCTCAAATTAAGCTCTACTCTACTCTACTCTACCCTACTCTACTCTACCCTACTCTACTTTACCCTACCCTACCCTACTCTACCTGACTCTAGTGCATTTATTTCAGTGGAAATAGCACCCAACCCACGGCAACCCATATAATACACATATACCCATACACTCACAAAAGCACTGAATTTTAATATATATGAACTATTTGTAAACCGTTACCCCATTGATCACTTGTTTATGAACACATTAACCCGTGCTAAGTTTTGCAGATATTTCAAGGCGGGCGGAATATTTACGTGACCTCGTAACCCTGTGGTCACTGAACACAGCCGCGCCCAACCATCTATCCACCGTTGTGGCAAACAGGGTGCTGCAATCATCACGGAGGTCGGCTCGCTCGGCACCTTCGTGATGTACAAAGGGCCCGAGGCAGAGATTTTTCTAAGCTGAAGCAGAGAAGACGGACATATTTAAAAACCCACCCAAAATTATACACAGAAGACAACCCACCCAACATCAACATCAACATCAACATCAACATCAACATCAACATCAACATCAACATCAACATCAACATCAACATCAACATCAACATCAACATCAACATCAACATCAACATCAACATCAACATCAACATCAACATCAACATCAACATCAACATCAACATCAACATCAACATCAACATCAACATCAACATCAACATCAACATCAACATCAACATCAACATCAACATCAACATCAACATCAACATCAACATCAACATCAACATCAACATCAACATCAACATCAACATCAACATCAACATCAACATCAACATCAACATCAACATCAACATCAACATCAACATCAACATCAACATCAACATCAACATCAACATCAACATCAACATCAACATCAACATCAACATCAACATCAACATCAACATCAACATCAACATCAACATCAACATCAACATCAACATCAACATCAACATCAACATCAACATCAACATCAACATCAACATCAACATCAACATCAACATCAGCATCAGCATCAGCATCAATATAAACATTAAAATATCAACACACATTGTACAAGCCACAACTTAAGCCTAAACCCAAAGGCATACAAAATAAAATTGCATTGTTGTATTAAAAATCAAACTCTAATTTCCTTTTTTCTTTTCCGCCACCCGAACCACCCGCGTTCACCAAACCCGAACATTTTGGTCCAAGCGAGCCTGGAAGAGATTTGGAGAAGTAATAGTTTGAGGAAATTTTACACCTGGACAAGCAACAAAAGCTTAAACAACACGAATTTGCACTACAAAAGCACCCACTCATTACCCAGAATTGCAACAACACAACAAAACCAACCAACCCATCACCAAGGAAAAAACAAGTGAGTTTGCATTTAGTTCATTTTATTCAATGCTTAAACACTGTATTAAAATTTAAATCACAAAAATCTGCATATTAAAATGAACACAATAAAAATAACACAAAATTGAATAACACTTAAAACAAAGTTGACAAAAGGTTGTGCACAAAAGAATATATTCACATATATTATATTCACATATAATTCACTAGTTGTGCACAAATTTGTCCAACATTTGTAGTTATTTGATTTAATTTATAACTCCACAAATTATCAAAAAATAATATACATTTTTGCTTTGCTTCACTTCTTTTGGCACTTGTTGCTTGTCATAGAAGTATATAACACCCACACATATACACACATATAGTGCTCTCTCAACGGCGCTGCCAGATTGAGCGAAGCAAAAGTGTGCTACCCGATCGGCAAAATTGTGGGATTTTTGTGGGATTACACAATATTATCGCAATTTCAAAGAAATTTTATATCTGTTTGAAATATTTAACCCTTGTGGTCCTGCTTAACCCTTGCAGACCCATTAACACTTTTTGCGGTTTTTGATAAATTTATCAATCAATAAACGTTTTAAACCCAAAAACATCTCGAAAAATTTTCAAAAATTTTTATTTTCTCGATAACCCTGTTCGAGAATATATCGATAATTATATTTTCATACAATAAGTGAAAACTTTCAACGGATTTCGGTTTTTAATTATGAAACCCAGTTTCTTACGAATTAAGAGTACTTTTTCTGCGACCGAAAATTTTATTTTACTTCAAAAATTCTCAAGTGAGGTAAAATCATTAACCCTTGTTGCCCTGATTAACCCATTCAGTGCATTCAAACCCACCCACCCATTTGAAGATTTTACAGAGATTTTTTGAAGTTTTGAATAAATATTGTTCCGAACCTAAAACTCAGATACTCTTTTTCAATTTGAAACTTTCAACTCCGATTGATAACTAACCCAACCCAACCCAACCCAACCCTCTTCATATCAACATCAGCTGACTTAACATGTCTCTCAAGGCATTCGTACTGTAGTGGCACAGCACAACAAGCTTACGGTATAATTGAAATTCGGCAGAATTTAAAGAATTGCAATTGATAAACTAATTTTCGTTTTGTTTATTTTCTTTCATTCATAACGGCACTGGGTCAAACGATTTGTATTACATAGCGACTGACGCAAACAATGTTACTGCATTGACTTTGCAAGCTCAGCATAATTATTATTAGAACTAGTGTGAATGAAAGAAATGAAAAGAACTCTTTAACAAAAAGATGTTGCACAATAGATCAATCTATTGGTTAACTAAAGTTTTATTACTTACATTGGAAAACATGGGAGGAGTTTTGGAAGCAGCAGCAAAATAAAATACTGGTATTTTTGATTTATATAGCAGAGAATAATTTTAATAAAGTTAGTTAATTTTTGGTTAAACAAAAAAAGAAACTCTTTTGTTTTTATTTTTCAAAGTACGGCGTAAAGCCATTTTTAGATTTTGCCATATAGATCGGCACCTTAAGGATATAAATATTGATTCATTCAAAACACCTCTTCATGGCGATCCTGCGACCTGCGATCCTGCGACCTGCGATCCTGTGACCTACGATCCTGCGACCTGCTATCCTGCCACCTTCAACTCCTGCAACTACAATCCAACGCCAATCTTGCAAAGTTCCTGTCTCACAATCCTTCATTCAGACCAAATTTAAAACGTAGTGAGCAAAGAGCAAGTCATACAAAAATTACAGGCAGCATTAAAAGAAAAAAACAAATTTTAATCATATTGAAAATTAAATAAGACAAATCAATAAAGATATAAAATGAAATTCCAGTACAAGGAGGAACATCCTTTCGAGAAGAGACGCGCTGAAGGCGATAAAATTCGCAGAAAATATCCAGATCGAGTGCCTGTTATTGTAGAGAAGGCACCAAAAGCACGCATCGGTGACTTGGACAAAAAGAAGTATCTCGTGCCATCAGATTTAACTGTTGGTCAATTTTATTTCTTGATTCGCAAGCGCATTCACTTGCGTCCCGAAGACGCTCTCTTTTTCTTCGTTAACAATGTAATTCCACCAACTTCTGCTACAATGGGTTCACTTTACCAGGAACATCATGAGGAAGACTATTTCCTGTACATTGCCTACTCGGATGGGAATGTTTATGGCAAGAACTAAGCATTTAATTTATAACTGAACTAACGAAAAATAAAAATTGCGTGGGCGAATTTAAGAAAACCATAAAATATAATAATTGAGCTGTTTAAAAGGAAGCGAGCGCAGCAAAATGCAAAAAAAAAAAAATATAAAATATTTGACAAAAAAAAAATTCGTATCTTGTATTCTACTTTAGAAATAAATATTAGTTCTAGTTATTTTAATCGTAACTAAATATAAATATTATAGTTTCATATACATACAACTTTGCTAATTTTAGTTTACTTTATGATTTGTCCTTTTTGTAGTGAATTGATTTGATGAGTTAAATTGATTTGAGCAATTTCAGAATTATTGATAAATTGCTGTTGTTTGAATAGATAACTGGAAAAAATCAAACAAATTTTTGTCGTTCTATTTTTTTTTCTTCTCACAGAAACTTACTAAAATTGTATTAATTTAATTTGTAAAAATGAGTTATATACATGTGCATAAATTATAATGACCATTTTAAAATATTAAAAATAAACCAATAATCGAAAAGGAATTGTTAGCCATACACTGGGGCATAAATTTCTTCAAGCCATATCTTTTGGTAGAAAGTTTTTAGTGGTCACTGACCATAGACCTTTGGTATCGTTATTTTCTCACAGAAACCCATCGTCAAAAATGACAAGAATTCGAGTGGACCTGTCAGATTATGATTTCGAAATTGTATACAAACAAGGTAAAATAAACACAAACGCTGATGCATTGTCTAGAATAAAATATGATAGCGAAATTTTAAAAAATATGATTCCTACAAGTAGAGAGAAAGAGATTTTAGCAATAACAAGGAGCAAGGCGAAACAGAAAATAAATAATAATGCGAGTGATGTAAGAAAAAACGATAATGCGAGTATAATGAAGAATATGGGTACCCACCAAGAGAGCGTTGAAGGCAATGACTTATCTCATAAGGGGACTGATCACCTCCACATTTGGGAATGTACATCTTTCAATGACGTTAGGTATTTAAAGAAATTGAAATTTATATTGAAAAAGAATTGTAAACTCGCCATAAAATTGAACAAAGATATTGTGCACATAACATGTAGTGATGACCCTTCGCGCCTAGGTACGATGTTGGAGAAACTACATTGTTATTTAAATAAATCACAGATAAAGGAAATAGCCCTTTGTGATCAAGATTATATATTTAAGAATATCGATATGAATGCATTCAAGAAAGAATATAATGAATTAACAATTAATAAATCCTCGCCAATTAAGATAATAATACACAGAGCTCCACGAAATATAAATAGTACTCTTCAACAATACAAATTGATAGATGAATATCATAATACTCGAACAGGCGGACATTTAGGAATCAGGAAAACTATTTTGAAATTAAAACAACGCTACATATGGAAGAACATGAGAAAAATGGTGAAAGAATATATAAATAACTGCGAAAAGTGTCACAGAAATAAAATACATAGACATATCAAAGAGAGTTTAACAATAACAAATACACCAACAACAAGTTTCGAAACTGTATCTATAGACACAGAAGGTCCATTAAAAATGTCGAATGGAAATCGATATATTTTAACTATCCAATGCGAACTTACCAAATTCACCATAGCACATCCTATCGCAACAAAAGAAGCTAAGACAATTGCAACCACGCTTGTTGAACAGTTCATACTTAAATACGGATGTTTTAAGACCCTTAAATCTGATTGCGGTACAGAATTTAAAAATGAATTGATGGCAAACATATGTAAATTGCTAGACACGCGACAAATTTTTTCGACTCCATACCACCATCAGACTATTGGAGCTCTAGAAAGAAATCATAGGGTTCTGAACGAATATTTATTATCTTTTGCAGATGACCAAGAATGGGATAAATGGGTCCCTTATTACACATTTGCGTATAATACTACGCCTCACGTAGATACATCATATTCACCGTATGAACTAATATTTGGTAAACTACCATCACTTCCGAGTGATATTACAAATGAACATGACAAAATTTATAATTTAGAAGATTACACTAATGAATTAAAACTTAGGTTAAAAACATCTATCAATAGGGCTAGAGATATGATTAAAACAGTTAAACATAAAAGAAAAATAGGGTATGATAGAAATAAGAATGAAGCAAAATTAGAAATAGGTGATTAAGTTTTCGTAGGTTTAGAAAATAAAAGGAAATTACAGAGTCCCTATCACGGACCATATAAGATAATTGATAGATTAGGTGTAAATTCGCTAGTAGAAATAAATGGTAAACATAAATTATTGCACAACAATATTTTAAAGAAATACATAAATAGCACTTTATAAATTACAATAAATCGAATGTTCACTAGTAGAAATTAACAGCATATATAAATTGTTCCAAGACAACACGCCCCTACATATCAAAAAAGAAAAAGAAAAAGAAAAAAAAAAAAAAAAATATATAAAAATCTTCTGAAAAACATAATTATAAGCAAAGACTATAATAGTTAAACATTAAGAATTTAAAAATACTTTTGTAAGTCAAACAAAAAAAAAAATATTTTAACTATGGTATATTATATAAGTAAATAACTCTTAAAAACATATTGCTAAATTAAACAAGTAACAAAAAAAAATTTGTTTATGAAAACTGTAATATGTAAGCTGCTCCTAAACTTCTCCAATCTTTAAAAATTATTTCAAGTAATAATTTTTCGCTTAAGGGTAAGGGTGTAGTGGCACAGCACAACAAGCTTACGGTATAATTGAAATTCGGCACAATTTAAAGAATTGCAATTGATAAACTAATTTTCGTTTTGTTTATTTTCTTTCATTCATAACGGCACTGGGTCAAACGATTTGTATTACATAGCGACTGACGCAAACAATGTTACTGCATTGACTTTGCAAGCTCAGCATAATTATTATTAGAACTAGTGTGAATGAAAGAAATGAAAAGAACTCTTTAACAAAAAGATGTTGCACAATAGATCAATCTATTGGTTAACTAAAGTTTTATTACTTACATTGGAAAACATGGGAGGAGTTTTGGAAGCAGCAGCAAAATAAAATACTGGTATTTTTGATTTATATAGCAGAGAATAATTTTAATAAAGTTAGTTAATTTTTGGTTAAGCAAAAAAAGAAACTCTTTTGTTTTTATTTTTCAAAGTACGGCGTAAAGCCATTTTTAGATTTTGCCATATAGATCGGCACCTTAAGGATATAAATATTGATTCATTCAAAACACCTCTTCAAGTGTTTTAGTAAATTCATAAAAAAGAGTAAATTCATATTTTTCAAATGACATTGTTGAGCTTGAGTTAGCACACAGCGAAACTCAACACATAGACCAAAGTCAGCACGTTTTGGAAGTGCAAAGAAAGCAGTTGCACTACCTTTTTGAAAAATTTCAAGCGGTCAATGAAGAACTTCGTGAAAAACCCGAAACTGAACCCTTGGACAAGGATAAGCTGAAGGAGAGGTACAGGAAGGCGTATCAGTCATAGGTGCGCTGTTGTGCTTCAATGAGTGAGCAGATTGAAGCAATGAAGACACCCACGATGGAACCCAAACCATCACCTTCAGCAATTAACCCAGCAGTGGAACACCACCCAATGATCCATCTCCAACCCTGTGATACGGACGTTTTCTATGGCGACTATGTCACGTGGCCCACGTTCAGAGATATTTTCACGGCCCTCTTCATAAAAAACTTCCGCATAAGTAGCGTGGAAAAACTTTTCCACTTACTTCAAAAAACCCGCGGTGAAGCCCGAGAAATAGTTAAGAATGCGCCTTTAACTAATGAGTGATTTTGTATGGCTTGGGGAAATCTCATTGATCAGTATGAGAATAAGCGAATGCAAATAAACGCACAACTCAAGACCCTACTCAATTTGCCACAGATCCATAAAGAGACGGGGAGCTCTATTAAAAAGCTGCAGAGAACTATAAATAACTCTGTATTCACCCTACAAACTCTTGGCATTGATGCAGATAGTTGGGATCCTATCTTAGTGTACCTCTGATCTACAAAATTACCCAAAAACACGTTAGAAGACTATGAAAAGTGTCTAAAACTCTTTCCCTGAGTGGAAAGTTTTAGATTATTTTTAACCCACAAATTTAAAACTCTAGAATCTGTTGGCGATATAAAGGCTTCCCCTTCTGCTTCATTTGCAAGGCCAAGTCAACAGAATAATTTCTCTCATCATGGACCCAACAGGTGGGGAGAAAAAAGAGTAAATTCATATCATATGAATGTTGCTTCAAACCCTACCCCAAAATCAACCCAACAATTTGTAGCCAAACAAATTAAAAATAATGACCCTAAGCCATCGATTCCCAGCACCCAATGGGAAGTTGATGGTGCTATTTGTGGACTTTGCAATAGCAATCACCCTCTTCGTTAGTGCCCAGGCTTCATATCCATGAAAATTGATGAAAGAATAGCGACAGTGAAGCGTGTTGGATGTTGCTTCAATTGTCTAGCTGTTTCACATGGAATCAAGGATTGCAAGAGTGAATACAGCTGCAGAGTATGCAAGAAGAGGCACCATTCCTCATTGCATAAGAGTGCATTAGATGTGAACCCAAGCACTAGTGAACAAGCGCAGGAAGCAGCTCAACAAGCAAGTTCTACACGGCAGGCATTTACGACCCAAAAACAATCCACTAACTCTACACACACCCAAGAGCTCGAAACCCAAATAGTGAATTCTCACTTTGCGGCCAGCAGAAAAGAAATCCTCCTAGGAACAGCGATGGTCAACGTGGAACACGAAGATTCTATATACGACGCACGTGCCCTCATCGACTCAGGATCAGAGGCAACATTTCTTACGGAGCAGCTTAGAAAGCGTATTGGCTTACCCACAAAAACTGTAGGCGCTCAAGTCACTGGTCTCAACCAGACAGTGTCAGCAAACCCAACAAGAGCCTGCACAATAATAATACGCTCTTCTAAAAACCTTCAATTTAGAGTAGAAACCCAAGCTCTAGTATTGAAAACCCTCACAAGCGATTTGCCCAGACACACTATAGATGCAAAGCTTGCTGAAACCCTGGCTTGCCTTCAAATAGCAGATACACAATTTTATGAATCTCGACACGTAGATATCATAATTGGTTGTGACATTTACCCAAAAATCATGTGCGGTGGTGTAAAACGAAAGATTTGCGGATCACTCTTGACGCAAGAGTCCGAATTTGGTTGGATTCTCTGAGGACCTCTTCCTAATGAACCACAGTCAACACCTAGCAACATTGTTGCATACTACAACAAAGTCGACCCAGATGACTTTTTGACTCGGTTTTGGGAAGTAGAAGAAGTTCAAAAACATCTTCACTCTCAGCTGAAGATAAGCAATGTGAAGAATTTTACAAAAACACAACACGCCGCAACCCTAATGGGCACTATGTAGTAAAATTACCCTTCAAGAACCCTAACTCATTGGAACTTGGAAACTCAAGACCCATCGCTATGGCGCAATATTAACGCAATGAAAAGTCATTACTCAAAAAACCTGAACTCAAGGTAGAGTATGATCGAGTCATGTGCGAATACTTGCAACTCGGCCATATGAAAGCGAACACAAACCGACACTCTAACACAGATAGACCCACCCATTACTATCTGCCACACCACGCAGTGATCAAACCCGACAGTATTACAACAAAATTAAGAGTTGTATTTAATGCATCAAACCCTACAGCTTCTCGAAAAAGCTTAAATGATGTACTCCACATTGGTCCAACCCTACAACTAGACCTAGTCTTGTTGATCAGCAAGTGGAGGATCTATGAGTTCGTTTTTAACGCTGACATTGAGAAAATGTACCGACAAATTGAAGTCGACCTAGAAGACGCAGCCTATCAGCGAATTTTATTCAGAAAGTCCATTGAAGAACCAATTCAGGACTATGAGTTGCAAACCGTGACATTTGGAGTCCTCATGCGTCATATATATTACGCAATTGCATGTACGTGGATGACGTGCTGGCAGGAGCGTATCAACTCGAAACCACAAAGAGAACTCGTGACGAACTCATAGAAGCACTTAAATCAGCTGGATTCACACTCAGAAAGTGGACGTCGAACAAGACGCAATTATTACACGATCTACCCAAAGATCATTTGTTGACCACTGATTTACTCAATCTGTCGGACCCAAGTGAAGGCAATACCAAAACCCTAGGTATCCGCTGGAACGCTCGAAAAGACTCGTTCTTTTTTCTCGTCCCACCCATTGAACACAAACCTGTTCATACAAAACGCGAAGTTTTATCTTCCATAGCAAAGTTGTTTGACCCGGCTGGCTGGTAAGCGCCAATTGTAATAGCAGCAAAAATCATTATGCAACAAGACTCAACACAGATGGCGAAAATTTATTGACGGTTACGCTTTTATAAACACGATCGAGATTCCAAGATGGACACGATATACACCCAAGGCAACCGTTCAATTTCATGGTTTTTCTGATGCATCAGAAAAAAGTGCGGTGCAGCGCTATATTTGCGAATCTCACACGAAAATGGTGAAGCCAGCACTCAGCTCCTAGTAGCTAAGACTCGAGTGGCTCCGGTAAAAACCGTATCTTTACCAAGGCTTGAACTCTGCGGTGCTGTTCTACTGGCAAATTTAGTCGATGCCATCGTACCCCACGTCGATCTAAAATACTACAAATTATATCTTTGGACGGACTCTACCATCGTGCTGGCCTGGCTGCAAAAGCAACCCTGTTCTTGGAACACATTTGTGGCTAATCGTGTTTCAACGATTATTGAAAAGGTTGGAACTGACAACTGGAACAACGTCGAATCTCACGAAAACCCAGCAGATGTAGCCAGTCGAGAATGCTCTGCCATAGAACTGAGAGACCATCATCTCTGGTGCCACGGTCCAAACTGGCTGAAGCATGCAAAGGAATTCTGGCCCAAGTCCAAAGATGCAGTCGAAACTACCCTTGACTTGAAACCCATAAAGTCATTAGCGGCGACAACCCAAGAGGATATATTAAACAGGTTCTCCTCATTGCCAAGAGCCAAAGAGGTCAGGGCATATGTTTATCGCTTTTACACTAACTCTATACCCTCACGTCGTTCACAAAAAAAATCACACGACATTGAATATAACATCTTATGAAATAAAAGCAGTGCGAGAAAAGCTAATAATATTGAGTCAAACACATGGATTTGCAGAAGAATATGCCTCATTGGCAAATAAGCAGCCTATCTCGACAAAAAGCTCAATCTTAACCCTCACACCCTTTCTGGGCTCAAAAGGCATAATTCGAGCAAATGGACGTTTAGTCAAGTCGCCAGCTCTAACTTACAACGAGCGGCACCCAATTTTATTGCCATACCACAGTCGTTTAGCTTTTCTTTTAACGCACATGGCTCATTTGATTACCCTACACGGCGGTAACCAGTTATTATTACGCTTGCTTAAAACTCTAATAAAAACTACTCTCTATAATTGCAAGATTTGTGTGCTGCACAAGAAAAAACAGCATTCAAAAATCATGGCTGCGTTACCACCCGATAGCACATCACTACCAGACCCATCACAAAGGTAGTGGTTCTACCCTCAAATTAAGCTCTACTCTACTCTACTCTACCCTACTCTACCCTATTCTACTCTACCCTACTCTACTTTACCCTACCCTACCCTACTCTACCTGACTCTAGTGCATTTATTTCAGTGGAAATAGCACCCAACCCACGGCAACCCATATAATACACATATACCCATACACTCACAAAAGCACTGAATTTTAATATATATGAACTATTTGTAAACCGTTACCCAATTGATCACTTGTTTATGAACACATTAACCCGTTCTTAGTTTTGCAGATATTGCAAGGCGGGCGGAATATTTACGTGACCACGTAACCCTGTGGTCTCTGAACACAGCCGCGCCCAACTATCTACCCGCCGTTGTGGCAAACAGGGCGCTGCAATCATCACGGAGGTCGGCTCGCTCGGCACCTTCGTGATGTACAAAGGGCCCGAGGCAGAGATTTTTCTAAGCTGAAGCAGAGAAGACGGACATATTTAAAAACCCACCCAAAATTATACACAGAAGACAACCCACCCAACAGAAGACATCAACAGAAGACATCAACATCAACATCAACATCAACATCAACATCAACATCAACATCAACATCAACATCAACATCAACATCAACATCAACATCAACATCAACATCAACATCAACATCAACATCAACATCAACATCAACATCAACATCATATAAACATTAAAATGTCAACACACATTGTACAAGCCACAACTTAAGCCTAAACCCAAAGGTATACAAAATAAAATTGCATTGTTGTATTAAAAATCAAACTCGTATTTCCTTCTTTCTTTTCCGCCACTCGAACCACCCGCGTTCACCACACCCAAACAGGTTTGTTAACGACATTTAAGCTGCGTTCGATTCGCCAGTGCTCAACTCGCTTGTGAAAAAACGACTACTCATATTGCTTTTATTTGCTCAATAGTTGGGAATACTTTTGTTATGACGACCACATCAATAAATAAATTAAAATTTTTTTCCTGCTAAAAAATCAATAGACAAAATATTTTGAAATTTTTTGAAAATAAAACAGTTGACTGCTGGGAGGAAAACAAAATTAAGGGGACGTGACGGCTTCAAAAAAGTTTCTTTTGCTATTTTAAAATGCCTATAAGTTTAATAAAAAATTGGATATAATTTTTAAAAATTATATGTTTGTATTTTGGTAAAAAACTTACACAAAAACATTGATTCTTGATTTTTTTATTTGCATATATGGCTACTGGAATTATTTTAAAAAAAAAACCATGGTGGGCGTGATAACGACTCACTGGGACATCGAAAAAATACCAAAAACGGGGTTTTTATCAGCATCAAAACCACCATGGAATGAACTAGAAGAAACAATTTTGGCTAAAAATAACAAAATGGCGGAGTTTTTTCCAAAATTGACAAGTTTTTTGGACAAAATCGGCCAAAAACTCAAAAACTATAAAACCGATTTTTCTGTCCGTAGGTCATTCCATGCATCGACAAGTGTTAAATAACATAGTAAAATTCAGTACGATCAGTCGAGTAGTTTTTGTTTTATCACGCCCGCCATGATTTTTTTAATGACTTTTTAAAAATTCCAGTAGCATTATGTTTGATTAAAATAATAAAAACAAATTTTTTGCGAAAAAAAACTGTTCATTACAGGTGTGAAGTTCATACTCGTACTATAATGTATTATTTTAAACTTTCTATAGCCATTTTTTTCATACAAACGTTAAAAACTAAATAAAGGCATGGATGAAGTTTTGTTGAATCTATCCAAATTGCTAATAACCGTTATTTTCAAAATGTTGACTTACGTCGTATTAGAACTAGGCCGATACATAATTTCTGTATGCATAGACAAAAAAGACGATTCCTTCATTGGATATTTGTGAACGAATCCAGATAGCTTAAGCAGCTTCTAAGAAGCAATAAGGCCTTTGCATGAACTCCTTAATCCAATTCTATCTTCAACTTACTTGACCCAAAAGTGAATTCTAGAATCAATAAAATTGTTAATAAAAAAATTGTTTGAAAAAAAAACTTCCATTGAACGCGGATTTAGAAGTATTCTATCATCTATTCGAAGGCGTAGAATCTCTGACGGGTGCAGCTAATGTTTCATAAAGTAATAAAAAAATCCCTTAATCCCTCAAAAGTTTCAGTTGCAGGAAATGAGAAATTTGTATTATTATTAATTTAAATATTTAAGAGAGAAAGAGTTACAGAATTAGTGAAGCTCTTTGTATTTTTCGCACATATGAAGAATTAGTGCGATGGTTAAAATAAGTTCGTGGCTATAACTATTAATTGATTTGAGATACAAAGTTATATCCTTCAAAAATTAATTTTGAAAAAAAAGAACAAATCATTTAAAAAAAAATAGTTTCCTCAAAAAAATCATGCCGAAATTTTTTTTATGGAACGGACAGTTCATTATATTCACCTTTAATGCGCTTTAGACTTTAGACAAATGCAAATTTGAGTTTTTCTCCTTGTACAACAAAAATCATTTTACCTTATATTTTGAGAAAAAATTAAATTTTGTGGTCTCTTTCAAAAAGGTATAATTTAAATATAAACAAAAAAGGAACAGTAAAACTTTTATAAATAAAGTTAACTGATCAGCCTTAAATAAAAAAAAAAATAAAATCTATTCAAAAGTGACAGAGATATTTTCTTTTCTCTTTCTTAGCATTTTTACGTTTTTTTCTATTTCTTAGCATATGTTTGAAATACACTCTAAATAACTTACGACAATATTAAGAAAATTCATTAAAAATACTTTTGGTTAGAGCTTCACAGTGATTTTTATCACATTTGAAGGAAAATTTAACAAACTTTTCGAAATAATTAGAAAAATTGGAAAATCGTTAAAATTCGACCAAGATATCGACATGGAGGGTAGAGTAAGAAAATTTTTACTATTGAAAAAAACTCAAATTCAACCAACTTAAAAGCTCTGTCCTAACCAAATTTCATTTTGATCAAAGTGTGAGTTTTTTCTCAAAAAGTTAATTTCACTCTTAGAAGGTTGGGAGAAGTAGGTTGAGTACTAAAAAGGCGTACGACAAAGTACAATGTTCACATATTCTTCTATATAAAATTCATCGAACGAATGAGTAATTTTGGTTAATTGATCTATGTTGTATTAAAAAAGTCGGGACTTAAGGGTATTCAGTAAACCTCTGCACGAGTGCGCTTGAAATGCGTTTCAAGCCACACGTTTGTGGTACAAGCCTTTGTTATGTTATGTTCTCATCAATGAAATCAAGCATAACACTACAGAGAGCACTCGTCGCTTGAGCAGAACAAGAACAAACGAAAACCGAATCAATGTTATGCACGATTCGGCACAGAAAAATGCAATGACTGGAAAGTTATGTAAACAACAGCAAAACGCTTGGTGTTATGCCGTGTTCTTTAGTTTTTAGGCATTAGACGTTGCTAAGCAAACAATTTAAACAAAACAGCAACAATGCAGACACAAACTGCGCTTAATATATATATAAATAAACAAATAACGCACAGAAGGGAATGCAAAAAGCAAGCAAGCTTCTGTTGTGTTAGGTGTGATTGATGCACTTTTCGCTGCTATTGTGTTGAATTGTGAAAGTGTTCGGTTTTTATAAAACGAACAACATCGTGTTCTGTTAAAGCAAACAACAAGCATGACTATGTTTGATGCTGACGACTGCACTGCAGTATTCGTTTGTTGTAATTAAATGAATTGGATAACCTCTGCTAAGGGGGAGATAAGGGGCGATCTTCACATGGAAACGTGTCTGACTGCCTCAACTTGGCGAGGCCAGCATTATCCATGTCGAAATCGTCTCAAGTTGACTCAAACCTCCGCGTAGTGTCTCCTGGAAACGTCAAAAAACTATCATACCGATATACTTTGGCGGCGAATCTGAGCGGCGGGCTTCCTTTGGCCATCAAGCAAAGGTTGTGCGTTGGGTTTGAAGCCCACAATGTAATAAAAATATTTCAATGAAAAGTTTAAGAATGAATAAAAGAATGATCCCCAAATCTGATGACGACTACCGCAAACGAAAAACTGATAATGATTTACGGATATGCACCTGGAATGTCCGAACCCTAAATTGGGATGGTGCCTCTATCCAACTGATTGATATCTTGGAAAGATATAATGCTGATATCACTGCAATCCAAGAAATGCGATGGAAGGGACAGGGCTGCTTACGGCAAGCATGCTGTGATATCTACTACAGCGGCCATGCGGAGAAGCACGAGTTTGGATGCGGATTTGTAGTTGGCAAGAGAATACGGCATCATGTCCTGCGATTCACTCCTGCGAACGAACGACTTGCCATAATGCGCTTCAAGGCAAAATTTTTTAACATAAGCCTAATATGTGCGCACGCTCCGACAGAAGAAAAAGATGACGAGACCAAAGAAAGTTTTTACGAGCGCCTTGAAGACGCATACGAGCGCTGCCCCCGTCATGACTTAAAAATCGTGATTGGTGACTTCAACGCCAAGGTGGGTAAGGAAAACATATTTGGTCCTACAATCGGAAAGTTCAGCCTCCACGACAACACATCCGATTACGGAATGAGGTTGATTGACTTCGCCGCAGCACGAAGCATGGTCGTTAGTAGCACTAGATTCAAGCATCTCAATATTCATAAGGCCACCTGGTTGTCCCCTGATCAAAAAACATGCAACCAAATTGATCACGTTTTGATTGACGGAAGGCACTCTTCCAGTGTACTAGACGTACGCACGATTCGTGGTGCTAACATAGACTCGGATCATTATCTTGTCACAGTCAAGGTCCGCACACGTCTGTGCGCAGCTAAGAATGCTCGCAATCCTACACAAAGAAAGCTAGACGTCGACAAGCTGCAGTCAAAACGGACGGCCGAAGCCTTCGCTACTCGACTCTCACTCCTGCTTCAAAAAAGCACTCCTCTGATCGACAATATATGCGGACAGTGGACGCACATATCCCACTCTATGCGTACGGCTGCCAAAGAGGTGATAGGCTACCACCGCCCTCGCCGAAACCAGTGGCACGACCAGGAGTGTCGCGACGCCACTGCAGAGAAGGACGCCGCCTACAAAGCCACCCTGCAGTCGGTTGTAACGCGTGCTGTTATGGAGCGATACCGAGAGAAGAGGAGGGAAGAGAGACGCATTTTCAGGCGAAAGAAACGAGAGGCGGAAATGCGTGAGTGCGAGAAAATTGAGATGCATGGCGACAGGAATGAGACTCGAAAATTTTTCGAAAAAATAAGACGCCTGGCTGATGGTTTTAAGACCTCTTCCTGCAAGGATAAGAATGGGAATCTAGTGACAGGTATCCAGAGTACACTGGTGTTATGGAGGTAACACTTCTCTAGTCTTCTAAATGGCGACGCTGACAACAATCCCGCCAGTGGAGATGATATCCCGGAAACCCCAATTATAGATGACAGAATTGAAGTTCCGCTGCCCGACTATAACGAGGTCTTAACAGCTATAGCTCGGCTTAAAAACAACAAAGCCGCAGGAGCCGATGGTCAACCGGCTGAGCTGTTTAAGACCGGTGGCGAAGCTCTATTTAAATGCATTCACAGACTTCTATGCAGAATATGGTCGGAAGAATGCATTCCAGATGATTGGAACCTCAGTGTGCTCTGCCCAATCCACAAGAAAGGCGATCCCACCATTTGCGCCAACTACCGTGGGATTAGCCTTCTAAATATCGCATATAAGGTCCTGTCGAGCGTATTGTGTGAAAAACTGAAGCCCATTGTTAACCAACTGATTGGACCTTATCAGTGTGGTTTCAGGATTGGAAAGTCCACCATCGACCAGATATTCACGCTCCGACAAATCTTGGAAAAGACCCTCGAAAAACAAATCGACACACACCATCTCTTTGTCGATTTCAAAGCCGCCTTCGACAGTCCAATAAGGAATCACCTCTACTCCATCATGTCTGAATTTGGTATTCCGTGAAGATAATACGTCTTTGCAGGATGACGCTGAAGAACACCAGCAGCGCAGTGAAAATCGGGAAGGACCTCTCCCTTCCGTTCAATACCAAGCGAGGTTTCAGACAGGGTAATTCCTTATCGTGCGACTTCTTTAATATAGTCATGGAGAAGATCATCCGAGCTGCTGACCTGAGACGCAGCGGCACAATTTTCTATAAGAGTGTTATGCTGCTAGCGTATGCTGATGATATTGACATCATTGGGCAAAATACGCGCGAAGTCAGTGCAGCATTCTCCAGGCTAGAAAAAGAGTCGAGTCGAATAGGTCTTGCAGTGAACGCAGATAAAGCGAAGTATCTTGTGTCAACAAACAAACAGTTCCAGCGTCTTGGAAACCACGTCACTGTTGACAACACCTCCTTTGAGGTAGTGAAGGACTTTGTTTACCTAGGATCCAGCATTAACCCCTCTAACGATATCAGTATTGAGATTAAACGAAGGATAACTCTTGGTAACAGGTGTTACTTTGGGCTCAGTAGGCAATTGAGAAGCAGAGCTCTCTCTCGACGAACAAAACTGACGCTCTATAAGTCAATAATCATGCCCGTCCTACTATACGCATCACAAACCTGGACGTTGAGCAGCTCTGATGAAAGGACTTTGGGAGCGTTCGAGAGAAAAATCCTTCGCAAGATCTATGGTCCAATCTGCGTCAATGGCGAGTACCGAATACGATGGAACCACGAGCTGTATGAGCTATATGCCGACATCGATATAGTCAAGCGTATTAAAATAGAGCGGCTTCGCTGGCTAGGTCATGTCGAGAGAATGAACGACGAAGCTCCAACGAAAAAAATTATTGGATTCGGTACCCAGCGGTGGCCAACGCAGACAAGGAAGACCACATCTCCGTTGGAAAGACCAGGCATTGGATAACCTGACAGCGCTTGGAATTTCCAGCTGGCGCCAGCAAGCGCACGACAAAAGAGGCTGGCGCAAATTCTTAAACGAGGCCAAAACCGACCAACGGTTGTAAGAGCCATCTAAGTAAGTAAGTAAGGATAACCTCGGCTTGACTAACAGTGTTCTGATAAGCTCTGAACTCTGCACGGTTGGTTCTACTGTTGTAGAAAAAACGAGTGCATTCGTGCAGAGGTTTAGTATTCAGTCGGCCAAAATACCATAATACCCCCTAAACCAACATGGTCTCGGTACGACCCTGTGTCCTGCTCCACAACAAAGCACATCATTCATAGGTATACTCGTATGAATATTTATTTTGTATTTATGTAATCACAAATAATAAAAATTAAAGAGCTTTAATGATTTTCTGCTTTCACTCTGATAAATCTTGCTGTTTATTTACTTCTTGTCGAAATTTTTAAGCTGAACATCAGCTGTTCGTTCGTAACAAAATATATGTCCAAATTTTCACGCAACAAATAAATGGATGTTGCCAGAGAAATTTCACGCAAACGAATAGAGAACTAGGCTTAAAGCTGAACGATCAAATTGGAATGACAACGTTCGAGAATGGCTTCGTTGAACCTTTTAAGTCAGTCGTTCTGGCAGCTCGCCCAACAACATAAGGTGATGAAATCAGGGTAGCTAAAGAGGTCGATACGACAAATAACAGTAGAGTTATGCATTTCAACAGATTTCCAAGAGGTAGAGAAAATTTTAATCAAAATAAGCAAAATAAGTTTCATAATAAGAATTTAAGTAATGGAAACTTTAACCGGAGTTTCATAAAGACAGAAATAACAATAACATAGCATACAAGTATAATAATAACAATAGAGGTTATGGCAATAATCGAAGCAATTATATAAATAATAGCTATAGTAGAGGGTCCATAATAACTTTAGAGGTAATAACAGTAGAGCAAATAATAATAATAATAATGGGTATAGATACAATAGAGAAGAGAAAGAGAAAATAAAAAATATAGAATTATAAATGTAGCCAGATCAAATGAGATATCAAATTATGTAAGTGCTAAGATAGGTAATAATAAAGTAACGTTACTTGTAGATACAGGAGCAGATATCTCCTTCCTTACAATTACATTTTAAATGATTATATTGACGGTAATGACATATGTAAGATAAATTGAATAACTAGTGAAATAACGCATTCTTTAGGAAGTTCAAATATTAAATTTAAATGGGAAGATAGGATTTTAGCACATAAATTTGATATAGTAGATGAAAATATAATTTTGTTATCAGATGGGATTTTAGGTAGAGATTTATATTATGAGACCTATACGCTAACAATTGCGGCCGATGACGAAGAGTTTGTAATACCGATGAACACGCAAATAATAACTGTTAAAAACTTAAAAATTCCTCCAAGAGCAGAGGCAGTAAATATAGATCTAGTTGAAGAAAGCATAGTTTGTGGAAAATAAATTAGTAAAGGAGTGTTTGGCAAACACGATAATTCCAGCATCAGGAGTTAGGCATGTACAATTTCTAAATACAACGCCGGATGAAATTTTCGTTCCAAAATTGACGGGTATAATTGATGGGTATAGAAAACATGAAAAATTATAAAATATTGCATTTAAAGAACACCTTACCAGATGAGAATAGGTTTCAAAGAATTCTCAAAAGAACCAATATTATAAATTTGTAGTGATTATCAAAACATATTTCACGTGGAAGGTGAAATTTTAACAAAAAAATAATTTTTGATAAGTCACCGGTACACAAAAAAAATTTATAATTGTTGAGTCGGAATAATAATAGGGTTGCTTACGGCAAGCATCCTGTGATATCTACTACAGCGGCCATGCGGAGAAGCACGAGTTTGGATGCGGATTTGTAGTTGGTAAGAGAATACGGCATCATGTCCTGCGATTCACTCCTGCGAACGAACGACTTGCCATAATGCGCTTCAAGGCAAAATTTTTTAACATAAGCCTAATATGTGCGCACGCTCCGTCAGAAGAAAAAGATGACGAGACCAAAGAAAGTTTTTACGAGCGCCTTGAAGACGCATACGAGCGCTGCCCCCGTCATGACTTAAAAATCGTGATTGGTGACTTCAACGTGGTGACCGTGGCATGCAGGGTAAGTGTGTGGCTTAGCATGCTCGGAGCCCGGGTTCGATCCCCAGCCGCGGCGAAAAGTTTTTTTCAATAAAAAATTTTTCTGATCGGTCACCACCTCTCTGCAGACAATGGCAAACCTCAGAGAGGAAATAATGCCATGTAAAGCTTCATGAGAACATGAGCCGTTCGGAGTCGGCATAAAACTTGTAGGTCCAGTTCTCGGTCAATTGTGTGCAAATATTTAATAATACACACAACACAATTGATCATAAGAAGCTCGGTCAAAGTCCTTTCAAGGGCTGAAATGGCCAATTTGTTTTTTTTTTTTGTGTTTGGTGACTTCAACGCCAAGGTGGGTAAGGAAAACATATTTGGTCCTACAATCGGAAAGTTCAGCCTCCACGACAACACATCCGATTACGGAATGAGGTTGATTGACTTCGCCGCAGCACGAAGCATGGTCGTTAGTAGCACTAGATTCAAGCATCTCAATATTCATAAGGCCACCTGGTTGTCCCCTGATCAAAAAACATGCAACCAAATTGATCACATTTTGATTAACGGAAGGCACTCTTCCAGTGTACTAGACGTACGCACGATTCGTGGCGCTAACATAGACTCGGACCATTATCTTGTCACAGTCAAGGTCCGCACACGTCTGTGCGCAGCTAAGAATGCTCGCAATCCTACACAAAGAAAGCTAGACGTCGACAAGCTGCAGTCAAAACGGACGGCCGAAGCCTTCGCTACTCGACTCTCACTCCTGCTTCAAAAAAGCACTCCTCTGATCGACAATATATGCGGACAGTGGACGCACATATCCCACTCTATGCGTACGGCTGCCAAAGAGGTGATAGGCTACCACCGCCCTCGCCGAAACCAGTGGCACGACCAGGAGTGTCGCGACGCCAGTGCAGAAAAGGACGCCGCCTACAAAGCCACCCTGCAGTCGGTTGTAACGCGTGCTGTTATGGAGCGATACCGAGAGAAGAGGAGGGAAGAGAGACGCATTTTCAGGCGAAAGAAACGAGAGGCGGAAATGCGTGAGTGCGAGAAAATTGAGATGCATGGCGACAGGAATGAGACTCGAAAATTTTTCGAAAAAATAAGACGCCTGGCTGATGGTTTTAAGACCTCTTCCTGCAAGGATAAGAATGGGAATCTAGTGACAGATATCCAGAGTACACTGGTGTTATGGAGGTAACACTTCTCTAGTCTTCTAAATGGCGACGCTGACAACAATCCCGCCAGTGGAGATGATATCCCGGAAACCCCAATTATAGATGACAGAATTGAAGTTCCGCTGCCCGACTATAACGAGTTCTTAACAGCTATAGCTCGGCTTAAAAACAACAAAGCCGCAGGAGCCGATGGCCAACCGGCTGAGCTGTTTAAGACCGGTGGCGAAGCTCTATTTAAATACATTCACAGACTTCTATGCAGAATATGGTCGGAAGAATGCATTCCAGATGATTGGAACCACGGTGAAAATCGGGAAGGACCTCTCCCTTCCGTTCAATACCAAGCGAGGTTTCAGACAGGGTAATTCCTTATCGTGCGACTTCTTTAATATAGTCATGGAGAAGATCATCCGAGCTGCTGACCTGAGACGCAGCGGCACAATTTTCTATAAGAGTGTTATGCTGCTAGCGTATGCTGATGATATTGACATCATTGGGCAAAATACGCGCGAAGTCAGTGCAGCATTCTCCAGGCTAGAAAAAGAGTCGAGTCGAATAGGTCTTGCAGTGAACGCAGATAAAGCGAAGTATCTTGTGTCAACAAACAAACAGTTCCAGCGTCTTGGAAACCACGTCACTGTTGACAACACCTCCTTTGAGGTAGTGAAGGACTTTGTTTACCTAGGATCCAGCATTAACCCCTCTAACGATATCAGTATTGAGATTAAACGAAGGATAACTCTTGGTAACAGGTGTTACTTTGGGCTCAGTAGGCAATTGAGAAGCAGAGCTCTCTCTCGACGAACAAAACTGACGCTCTATAAGTCAATAATCATGCCCGTCCTACTATACGCATCACAAACCTGGACGTTGAGCAGCTCTGATGAAAGGACTTTGGGAGCGTTCGAGAGAAAAATCCTTCGCAAGATCTATGGTCCAATCTGCGTCAATGGCGAGTACCGAATACGATGGAACCACGAGCTGTATGAGCTATATTCCGACATCGATATAGTCAAGCGTATTAAAATAGAGCGGCTTCGCTGGCTAGGTCATGTCGAGAGAATGAACGACGAAGCTCCAGCGAAAAAATTATTGGATTCGGTACCCAGCGGTGGCTAACGCAGACGAGGAAGACCACATCTCCGTTGGAAAGACCAGGCATTGGATAACCTGACAGCGCTTGGAATTTCCAACTGGCGCCAGCAAGCGCACGACAAAAGAGGCTGGCGCAAATTCTTAAACGAGGCCAAAACCGACCAACGGTTGTAAGAGCCATCTAAGTAAGTAAGTAAGGATAACCTCGGCTTGACTAACAGTGTTCTGATAAGCTCTGAACTCTGCACGGTTGGTTCTACTGTTGTAGAAAAAACGAGTGCATTCGTGCAGAGGTTTAGTATTCAGTCGGCCAAAATACCATAATACCCCCTAAACCAACATGGTCTCGGTACGACCCTGTGTCCTGCTCCACAACAAAGCACATCATTCATAGGTATACTCGTATGAATATTTATTTTGTATTTATGTAATCACAAATAATAAAAATTAAAGAGCTTTAATGATTTTCTGCTTTCACTCTGATAAATCTTGCTGTTTATTTACTTCTTGTCGAAATTTTTAAGCTGAACATCAGCTGTTCGTTCGTAACAAAATATATGTCCAAATTTTCACGCAACAAATAAATGGATGTTGCCAGAGAAATTTCACGCAAACGAATAGAGAACTAGGCTTAAAGCTGAACGATCAAATTGGAATGACAACGTTCGAGAATGGCTTCGTTGAACCTTTTAAGTCAGTCGTTCTGGCAGCTCGCCCAACAACATAAGGTGATGAAATCAGGGTAGCTAAAGAGGTCGATACGACAAATAACAGTAGAGTTATGCATTTCAACAGATTTCCAAGAGGTAGAGAAAATTTTAATCAAAATAAGCAAAATAAGTTTCATAATAAGAATTTAAGTAATGGAAACTTTAACCGGAGTTTCATAAAGACAGAAATAACAATAACATAGCATACAAGTATAATAATAACAATAGAGGTTATGGCAATAATCGAAGCAATTATATAAATAATAGCTATAGTAGAGGGTCCATAATAACTTTAGAGGTAATAACAGTAGAGCAAATAATAATAATAATAATGGGTATAGATACAATAGAGAAGAGAAAGAGAAAATAAAAAATATAGAATTATAAATGTAGCCAGATCAAATGAGATATCAAATTATGTAAGTGCTAAGATAGGTAATAATAAAGTAACGTTACTTGTAGATACAGGAGCAGATATCTCCTTCCTTACAATTACATTTTAAATGATTATATTGACGGTAATGACATATGTAAGATAAATTGAATAACTAGTGAAATAACGCATTCTTTAGGAAGTTCAAATATTAAATTTAAATGGGAAGATAGGATTTTAGCACATAAATTTGATATAGTAGATGAAAATATAATTTTGTTATCAGATGGGATTTTAGGTAAAGATTAATATTATGAGACCTATACGCTAACAATTGCGGCCGATGACGAAGAGTTTGTAATACCGATGAACACGCAAATAATAACTGTTAAAAACTTAAAAATTCCTCCAAGAGCAGAGGCAGTAAATATAGATCTAGTTGAAGAAAGCATAGTTTGTGGAAAATAAATTAGTAAAGGAGTGTTTGGCAAACACGATAATTCCAGCATCAGGAGTTAGGCATGTACAATTTCTAAATACAACGCCGGATGAAATTTTCGTTCCAAAATTGACGGGTATAATTGATGGGTATAGAAAACATGAAAAATTATAAAATATTGCATTTAAAGAACACCTTACCAGATGAGAATAGGTTTCAAAGAATTCTCAAAAGAACCAATATTATAAATTTGTAGTGATTATCAAAACATATTTCACGTGGAAGGTGAAATTTTAACAAAAAAATAATTTTTGATAAGTCACCGGTACACAAAAAAAATTTATAATTGTTGAGTCGGAATAATAATAGGGTTGCTTACGGCAAGCATCCTGTGATATCTACTACAGCGGCCATGCGGAGAAGCACGAGTTTGGATGCGGATTTGTAGTTGGTAAGAGAATACGGCATCATGTCCTGCGATTCACTCCTGCGAACGAACGACTTGCCATAATGCGCTTCAAGGCAAAATTTTTTAACATAAGCCTAATATGTGCGCACGCTCCGTCAGAAGAAAAAGATGACGAGACCAAAGAAAGTTTTTACGAGCGCCTTGAAGACGCATACGAGCGCTGCCCCCGTCATGACTTAAAAATCGTGATTGGTGACTTCAACGTGGTGACCGTGGCATGCAGGGTAAGTGTGTGGCTTAGCATGCTCGAACCACGAGCTGTATGAGCTATATGCCGACATCGATATAGTCAAGCGTATTAAAATAGAGCGGCTTCGCTGGCTAGGTCATGTCGAGAGAATGAACGACGAAGCTCCAGCGAAAAAATTATTGGATTCGGTACCCAGCGGTGGCCAACGCAGACGAGGAAGAACACATCTCCGTTGGAAAGACCAGGCATTGGATAACCTGACAGCGCTTGGAATTTCCAACTGGCGCCAGCAAGCGCACGACAAAAGAGGCTGGCGCAAATTCTTAAACGAGGCCAAAACCGACCAACGGTTGTAAGAGCCATCTAAGTAAGTAAGTAAGGATAACCTCGGCTTGACTAACAGTGTTCTGATAAGCTCTGAACTCTGCACGGTTGGTTCTACTGTTGTAGAAAAAACGAGTGCATTCGTGCAGAGGTTTAGTATTCAGTCGGCCAAAATACCATAATACCCCCTAAACCAACATGGTCTCGGTACGACCCTGTGTCCTGCTCCACAACAAAGCACATCATTCATAGGTATACTCGTATGAATATTTATTTTGTATTTATGTAATCACAAATAATAAAAATTAAAGAGCTTTAATGATTTTCTGCTTTCACTCTGATAAATCTTGCTGTTTATTTACTTCTTGTCGAAATTTTTAAGCTGAACATCAGCTGTTCGTTCGTAACAAAATATATGTCCAAATTTTCACGCAACAAATAAATGGATGTTGCCAGAGAAATTTCACGCAAACGAATAGAGAACTAGGCTTAAAGCTGAACGATCAAATTGGAATGACAACGTTCGAGAATGGCTTCGTTGAACCTTTTAAGTCAGTCGTTCTGGCAGCTCGCCCAACAACATAAGGTGATGAAATCAGGGTAGCTAAAGAGGTCGATACGACAAATAACAGTAGAGTTATGCATTTCAACAGATTTCCAAGAGGTAGAGAAAATTTTAATCAAAATAAGCAAAATAAGTTTCATAATAAGAATTTAAGTAATGGAAACTTTAACCGGAGTTTCATAAAGACAGAAATAACAATAACATAGCATACAAGTATAATAATAACAATAGAGGTTATGGCAGTAATCGAAGCAATTATATAAATAATAGCTATAGTAGAGGGTCCATAATAACTTTAGAGGTAATAACAGTAGAGCAAATAATAATAATAATAATGGGTATAGATACAATAATAAAAATAGAACTAGCAACCAGGGAAACTAGGAAGCCCCCGGTATCCGGAGGCTGGGGAACTCTTACGTAGGAAGTTTAGAGAAAATAAAAAATATAGAATTATAAATGTAGCCAGATCAAATGAGATATCAAATTATGTAAGTGCTAAGATAGGTAATAATAAAGTAACGTTACTTGTAGATACAGGAGCAGATATCTCCTTCCTTACAATTACATTTTAAATGATTATATTGACGGTAATGACATATGTAAGATAAATGGAATAACTAGTGAAATAACGCATTCTTTAGGAAGTTCAAATATTAAATTTAAATGGGAAGATAGGATTATAGCACATAAATTTGATATAGTAGATGAAAATATAATTTTGTTATCAGATGGGATTTTAGGTAGATATTTATATTATGAGACCTATACGCTAACAATTGCGGCCGATGACGAAGAGTTTGTAATACCGATGAACACGCAAATAATAACTGTTAAAAACTTAAAAATTCCTCCAAGAGCAGAGGCAGTAAATATAGATCTAGTTGAAGAAAGCATAGTTTGTGGA
Source organism: Tetanocera ferruginea (assembly GCA_958299015.1). Taxonomy (NCBI): domain Eukaryota; kingdom Metazoa; phylum Arthropoda; class Insecta; order Diptera; family Sciomyzidae; genus Tetanocera; species Tetanocera ferruginea. Next base: position 80,294,732 of record OY282641.1, on the reverse strand, counting down.
AAATAAATTAGTAAAGGAGTGTTTGGCAAACACGATAATTCCAGCATCAGGAGTTAGGCATGTACAATTTCTAAATACAACGCCGGATGAAATTTTTGTTCCAAAATTGACGGGTATAATTGATGGGTATAGAAAACATGAAAAATTATAAAATATTGCATTTAAAGAACACCTTACCAGATGAGAATAGGTTTCAAAGAATTCGCAAAAGAACCAATATTATAAATTTGTAGTGATTATCAAAACATATTTCACGTGGAAGGTGAAATTTTAACAAAAAATAATTTTTGATAAGTCACCGGTACACAAAAAAAATTTATAATTGTTGAGTCGGAATAATAATAGGGTTGCTTACGGCAAGCATCCTGTGATATCTACTACAGCGGCCATGCGGAGAAGCACGAGTTTGGATGCGGATTTGTAGTTGGCAAGAGAATACGGCATCATGTCCTGCGATTCACTCCTGCGAACGAACGACTTGCCATAATGCGCTTCAAGGCAAAATTTTTTAACATAAGCCTAATATGTGCACACGCTCCGACAGAAGAAAAATATGACGAGACCAAAGAAAGTTTTTACGAGCGCCTTGAAGACGCATACGAGCGCTGCCCCCGTCATGACTTAAAAATCGTGATTGGTGACTTCAACGCCAAGGTGGGTAAGGAAAACATATTTGGTCCTACAATCGGAAAGTTCAGCCTCCACGACAACACATCCGATTACGGAATGAAGTTGATTGACTTCGCCGCAGCACGAAGCATGGTCGTTAGTAGCACTAGATTCAAGCATCTCAATATTCATAAGGCCACCTGGTTGTCCCCTGATCAAAAAACATGCAATCAAATTGATCACGTTTTGATTGACGGAAGGCACTCTTCCAGTGTACTAGACGTACGCACGATTCGTGGTGCTAACATAGACTCGGATCATTATCTTGTCACATTCAAGGTCCGCACACGTCTGTGCGCAGCTAAGAATGCTCGCAATCCTACACAAAGAAAGCTAGACGTCGACAAGCTGCAGTCAAAACGGACGGCCGAAGCCTTCGCTACTCGACTCTCACTCCTGCTTCAAGAAAGCACTCCTCTGATCGACAATATATGCGGACAGTGGACGCACAAATCCCGCTCTATGCGTACGGCTGCCAAAGAGGTGATAGGCTACCACCGCCCTCGCCGAAACCAGTGGCACGACCAGGAGTGTCGCGACGCCACTGCAGAGAAGGACGCCGCCTACAAAGCCACCCTGCAGTCGGTTGTAACGCGTGCTGTTATGGAGCGATACCGAAAGAAGAGGAGGGAAGAGAGACGCATTTTCAGGTGAAAGAAACGAGAGGCGGAAATGCGTGAGTGCGAGAAAATTGAGATGCATGGCGACAGGAATGAGACTCGAAAATTTTTCGAAAAAATAAGACGCCTGGCTGATGGTTTTAAGACCTCTTCCTGCAAGGATAAGAATGGGAATCTAGTGACAGATATCCAGAGTACACTGGTGTTATGGAGGTAACACTTCTCTAGTCTTCTAAATGGCGACGCTGACAACAATCCCGCCAGTGGAGATGATATCCCGGAAACCCCAATTATAGATGACAGAATTGAAGTTCCGCTGCCCGACTATAACGAGGTCTTAACAGCTATAGCTCGGCTTAAAAACAACAAAGCCGCAGGAGCCGATGGCCTACCGGCTGAGCTGTTTAAGACCGGTGGCGAAGCTCTATTTAAATGCATTCACAGACTTCTATGCAGAATATGGTCGGAAGAATGCATTCCAGATGATTGGAACCTCAGTGTGCTCTGCCCAATCCACAAGAAAGGCGATCCCACCATTTGCGCCAACTACCGTGGGATTAGCCTTCTAAATATCGCGTATAAGGTCCTGTCGAGCGTATTGTGTGAAAAACTGAAGCCCATCGTTAACCAACTGATTGGACCTTATCAGTGTGGTTTCAGACTTGGAAAGTCAACCGTCGACCAGATATTCACGCTCCGACAAATCTTGGAAAAGACCCTCGAAAAACAAATCGACACACACCATCTCTTTGTCGATTTCAAAGACGCCTTCGACAGTCCAATAAGGAGTCACCTCTACTCCATCATGTCTTAATTTGGTATTCCTGCGAAGATAATAAGTCTTTGCAGGATGACGCTGAAGAACACCAGCAGCGCAGTGAAAATCGGGAAGGACCTCTCCCTTCCGTTCAATACCAAGCGAGGTTTCAGACGGGGTAATTCCTTATCGTGCAACTTCTTTAATATAGTCATGGAGAAGATCATCCGAGCTGCTGACCTGAGACGCAGCGGCACAATTTTCTATAAGAGTGTTATGCTGCTAGCGTATGCTGATGATATTGACATCATTGGGCAAAATACGCGCGAAGTCAGTGCAGCATTCTCCAGGCTAGAAAAAGAGTCGAGTCGAATAGGTCTTGCAGTGAACGCAGATAAAACGAAGTATCTTGTGTCAACAAACAAACAGTTCCAGCGTCTTGGAAACCACGTCACTGTTGACAACACCTCCTTTGAGGTAGTGAAGGAATTTGTTTACCTAGGATCCAGCATTAACCCCTCTAACGAAATCAGTATTGAGATTAAACGAAGGATAACTCTTGGCAACAGGTGTTACTTTGGGCTCAGTAGGCAATTGAGAAGCAGAGCTCTCTCTCGACGAACAAAACTGAAGCTCTATAAGTCAATAATCATGCCCGTCCTACTATACGCATCACAAACCTGGACGTTGAGCAGCTCTGATGAAAGGACTTTGGGAGCGTTCGAGAGAAAAATCCTTCGCAAGATCTATGGTCCAATCTGCGTCAATGGCGAGTACCGAATACGATGGAACCACGAGCCGTATGAGCTATATTCCGACATCGATATAGTCAAGCGTATTAAAATAGAGCGGCTTCGCTGGCTAGGTCATGTCGAGAGAATGAACGACGAAGCTCCAGCGAAAAAATTATTGGATTCGGTACCCAGCGGTGGCCAACGCAGACGAGGAAGACCACATCTCCGTTGGAAAGACCAGGCATTGGATAACCTGACAGCGCTTGGAATTTCCAACTGGCGCCAGCAAGCGCACGACAAAAGAGGCTGGCGCAAATTCTTAAACGAGGCCAAAACCGACCAACGGTTGTAAGAGCCATCTAAGTAAGTAAGTAAGGATAACCTCGGCTTGACTAACAGTGTTCTGATAAGCTCTGAACTCTGCACGGTTGGTTCTACTGTTGTAGAAAAAACGAGTGCATTCGTGCAGAGGTTTAGTATTCAGTCGGCCAAAATACCATAATACCCCCTAAACCAACATGGTCTCGGTACGACCCTGTGTCCTGCTCCACAACAAAGCACATCATTCATAGGTATACTCATATGAATATTTATTTTGTATTTATGTAATCCCAAATAATAAAAATTAAAGAGTGTTTATACTTTATGATATATATATATATTTTATAGATTATATTGAATTGCATATGTACACAGAAATTAAAACAACAAAAAGTAAACACTAAGCAATAAAACAATTTGTTTATAAAATCAACTGCATATAAAGCGCAGTTTGTTGACACCAGCATATTTGTAGGCCAACGGCATGCATTTCATCATTGTTAAATCAGCTGAATTGCAACCAAAACAAAATTGTAAATTAAGTCACAAAATTAAGTGCAATAACCTGCGGTCAAGAAACTGCGTTCTTATAGTGCAATACAGCAATTTTATATTTGTTATTTTTATTATTGTGCAATGCAGCAATTTCATATTTGTTAACATTAAATTATTCATATTTTAGTCTTAAGTATTTTCCTTTAAATACTCCTAACTTTAGTTTACTGTGGGTCAGTTCTATAAAAAAAGTTTAAGAATAAAGTTTGCATTTTTGGAACTAAAAACTGTTGTGTGGTGTTTTCTTTGTGTCATTCAACTGAGTATTGGTTCATGTACCTATACTCAGCCAACATCTGATTTGGTTTGTACCTAATCAGTTACCAATTAATCATTGGTGACCCCGACGTGATCAATACGAAGGATAACTGGTTCAAGTGCCAAGTATCCATCAATCTATTGATCACTAATCAAACAATCGGCCGTAATAAAGTGACCCAGACGACACCAAACAAGTTCTCCACCAACATCTGATTAGAAGACAGCAATCAACTAAGTGATGGAGGAATTGTACACAGCACAGTCTCAGCTCGGAGACGAAATCGAAAGGATCATCCGGAACTACAAAAAGGATCCAGAAGTTCGGAGGGATCTTAAATATTACAAACTACGGCTAAGCCAGCTTGAAACCATACATGCCAAATTCAAGGCAAATCATGTAGAGCTTAGTAATACAAAGGATCGCAGTCACGAGTATTTTGTTAAGGATTACTACATGCAGCTGACAGTGCTTTGCGAAAAATACGTAAAGCACTTTAAGCAAGAAATCAAAACTTTGGATTCAGCGATTGATAAAGACAGTGGTGACGACAATATTCAGACACCGGAACAAGGTGCATTAGGCGTAGACATCTCAAACAAGGAGAATCTAACTAATGGCCTGATAAGAAAGGCCCACAGAAAAATATCTCTCCTAGAGTCAAGGCTCTCTAACATTAGAGTCTTGGAGGGACAATCGTCACCGTATTATGACCTCAAGGCGGAATTTGTGAACCAACTATGGCACGACATAGCCATATTTGACGAACAAATTTGGGAGCAACACTCCAATCCAGTAGCTTTAGGCTATGATGCAGAGAAGTTTCAGTCACTTGAGCAAGAAGTGCATCTAAAATTAACAGAGATCACTTTAATGCTTAATCAACCCGTTCAACAGCATGAGTCCCACCCTTCAAAGGGCACTTTACCAATTCCAAAGGTACAAATTCCGAAATTTGATGGGGATTACTTTAAATGGAGCCAATTCCACGGCTTGTTTACTGAAATCATCCATAAACAACCATTGTCAAGCGTGGAAAAAATGTGGCATCTAAAAACACAGCTTACAGGAGAAGCATTAAGTTTAATCAGTCACCTAGCTACTACTGATGAAAACTATGTCGCAGCATGGAAGCTACTAGAAGAGCGCTACAACAACAAAAGAGTATTGACATCAACACTTATAAAAAAACTGGTAGATCAACCATCCGGAACTTCAAATATAACAGCAGTTAAACACCTGCACGACACAACAAGGGAATGCCTACTTGCTTTAAATAATTTAGGCATCAAAACTGATTCATGGGATCCATTGCTGATTCACCTTCTCATCAAAAAAATTCGATCGAAGCACATACATTCAATATGAACAATCAATTGTGAGGCCTAAGGAAATTCCTATAATGTCAGAATTGTTGGCTTTCCTGAAATTACAATTCCAAACCATGGAAACTATTGGACAACGAGAAAAACCAAAGGCGCCAGCAAAGGTCTTAACATCATCAGCCGCACAAATTGACATCAAACTCGGTTTGTCATGTGGAAAGAAATTCCATCCGCTCTTTGCATGCGACAACTTTCTAAAGCTCAAGGTGCAGGATCGTATAAAATTTGTGCAAAAATACAAATTATGCCTGAATTGTCTAAAGCCAGGTCACGCAGCAGTACAATGTGTGTGGCGACACTGTCCAAAGTGTTCGAAAAAACACAATTCACTACTTCATCTGCAGCAACAAGAATTGTCATCAAATGGAACAAGGAATGAAGCAAAGGAAAATTCACCTGCAACTGTGGCAACAACTAATCATGCAACGAAAAACAACAATTAGGTACTGTTGGCTACAGCAAAAATTCGAGTTGTAGCAAACAATGGACAGGTATGCGAAGTACGTGCACTACTGGATTCCGGTTCACAAATCAACATGGTGACACAACGGCTCGTCAACAAGTTATCATTAACCACTACAAGGTCCCAGCTTTCCATTGAAGGAATCGGACAACAAACTGGAATCTCAACTTCAAGAGTCAACGTTGCGATTCATTCACGAACAGAAGACTTTTCAACTAGAATAGAAGCTTATGTTATGCCGAAACTTATTTCCTCACAACCAACAAAGGACCTAGAAGTCTCAAATTGGAACCTTCCAGGTCATCTAAACCTAGCCGATCCCGAGTTCTTCAAGTCAGGAAAAATTGACATGCTTATTGGTTCTGAGCTTTACCATAGTCTAATCCACCCAGAGCAGCTTACACTAAAAAGAAATCAGCCACTCCTACAAAACACGGTTTTTGGATGGATTGTCATTGGAAAAACTGAAGTGTCAACAGAAGCAACTGCAGCATGCGCCGTAGCTACCATAGAAAATGAAAACTTGGACTCTATTCTAGAAAGATTTTGGAGAATCGACGATTTGAACACAGGCAGCCAGGTCATGACCCCAGTTGAAAATTGGTGTGAAACCCATTTTGCCAATAACATAAGAAGAGATAATGATGGCCGTTTTATTACCCGTTTACTGTTTTCTGAAAGTATTTGACGCATCAGCCAAAACGTCAAGTGGCCAGGCTTTAAACGATATATTGCATAAGGGCCCTACTGTTCAAAGTGATATATTTTCAATGCTGTTGCGATTTAGAACATACAAATACGTATTCACAGCCGATATTGAAAAGATGTATCGACAGATTGGCATGCATGAAGAGGACACAGCTCAGCAGCTCATTGTGTGGCGGAAGGACCCAAGTGAAGTTATTCAATACTATCGACTTAAAACAGTGACGTACGGAACAACATCAGCACCTTATTTGGCTACCAAATGTCTGCAATATCTGGCAAAACAGAATATGAGTAGATACCCACAAGGTGCACGAACTTTGCTTCAAGATTTTTATGTGGACGCTTGTCTCAGTGGTGCCAATGACATTGCATCAGCTTTAGAATTTCAAACCCAACTTACAAAAATTCTTCAAGAAGCTGGCTTCAAACTCCAGAAATGGTGTTCTAACAACTTAAGGCTACTAGCAAATATACCCGTGGAAGATCAAGAAGTTAATTTGGATTTGGATTTGGATGATAAAGCTACAAAGACACTAGGTCTCATTTGGCATCCAAAAACAGATCAACTGTGCGGACGAGCAAACCTATCGCCAGTTCAACCGATTACAAAACGGGTAGTAGCTTCAGACTTAGCACGAATCTTCGACCCATTAGGAATCTTTGGGCCTGTAATCGTATCCGCAAAAATATTCATGCAAAAGCTATGGAAGCAAGAATATGGATGGCATGAAAGGCTACCACATCAAATTCAACAAGAATGGCAACACTTCAGAAAAAATATATTGGAACTCAATAACTTAAAGGTACCCCGACACATCCTTCATTCAAAACCTCAAGTAAAGGTTCAGCTACACACCTTCGCCGATGCCTCAGAACGAGCGTACGGAGCAGCTGTTTATGTGCGAACAACATACAAGGATCGAACCATAACATCGAACTTGCTCTGCGCAAAATCAAGGATAGCACCCTTAAAACTTCAAACGCTTCCTCGATTGGAATTGTGTGCAGCTGTTCTAGGAGTCGAGCTTACAGAACGAGTGAAGCAGGATCTGAAATATCAACATGTACCAGCATTTTTTGGTCAGACTCAGAAATAGTTTTATCATGGATTAAAACATCAGCATCTTCATTACACACTTTCGTCGCCAACCGAGTAAGCAGGATTCAAGAAATATCACATATCAATCAATGGCATCATGTCTCATCAAAAGATAATCCAGCCGACATAATTTCAAGGGGGATTAATCCTGAAAAATTCACCTTGTGTACCACATGGTTTTTGGACCTTTGTTTCTACATGGCAGCCAAGAATCATGGCTCATACCAACACCAAAACCTGCCGATACACCCAATGACATCGAAAGAAGAAAACCGATTACTGTAGTGACAATGGCAGCATCATCGGAGGCGCCGGCTTATGAAAATTTCGAAATCTTCGATGACAAACAAGGAAGAGAAAAAACTCATTTCGAGCTTTGCAACGCACAGTTGCCTACATGCTACGTTTTATTGAAAATCTTAAGAAACAAACAACAGCTCGGCCAAATCATCTATCCATATGTGCATCAGAAATGAATAAGTCCTTGGCAGTTATAATCAGGACTATTCAAATGGCAGATTTTAAAAGTGAAATTAAAGATTTACAAAAATACAAGCAAGTGAGCAAATCAAATCAACTTGCCAGCCTATGTCCTTTCTTGGACGATCAAGGTTTAATGCGTGTGGGAGGCCGATTAGAAGCATCATCATTACCCTTTGATGAAAAACATCCAATCTTGCTACCATACAATGATTCAATAGTAAAATTGTTACTTATCATGGTTCATCAAGACAACAAACATTGCGGCCCGCAGGCCTTATTAGCAGCCTCGAGGCAGAAATTCTGGATTGTAAGAGGAAAAATAATGGCACGCAATATTGTACAAAACTGTGTGCGTTGCGTCAGAGCAAAACCAAAGCTCTACAGCCAAATCATGGGCAATCTACCAGCGGATAGAGTAACTGAATCACGGCCATTTCTAACAGCTGGTGTCGATTACTGCGGTCCAATATGGATCCATTACAAAATCCGCGGAAAACGACCTCAAAAAGCATATATTGCAGTATTTTGTTGTTTTGTCACGAAAGCGGTACATATGGAGATTGTTTCGGACCTCACTACTGACGCCTTTATTGGAGCACTAAAACGTTTTATCAGCCGCCGTGGCAGGTGCCAGACATTGTATTCTGATAATGCAACAAATTTTGTGGGTGCAAAGAATCAATTGAATGAATTGCAACAAGCTGTTTTCTCTAATTCAGCTCAAGAGAAAATTATTGAAACCTGCAGTGACAAGGGCATCGAATTTAAGTTCATTCCGCCTAAAGCCCCTCATTTTGGTGGACTCTAGGAAGCTGCAGTCAAATCTGCGAAGCATCATTTGTGTCGCAGTGTCTCTACTGCTTCTCTTACATATGAAGAACTAGAGACTGTTGTAGTTGAAATAGAGGCAATTGTAAACTCTAGGCCTCTCACCCCGTTGTCTTCAGACCCAAATGATATAGGAGCACTAACACCAGGCCACTTCATCATAGGAGAACCACTCACAACCCCAGTCGACTCAAGGGTATCAGAAACCAGAAGATCACTTAAAACAAATTGGAAATATGTGTCAGATATAAAACATAGATTCTGGACAAGATGGCACCACGAATACCTGCACGAGCTCCAACAAAGGTCTAAATGAAAGCATCCAACACCAAATGTAAAGGAAGGCACATTGGTCATCATAAAGAAGGATAACGTTCCAGTCCTTCAATGGCCCCTTGGTCGCATTATTCGAACCTACAAGGGAGATGATGGCTTTATTCGGGTCGTTGATGTTAAGACAGCTTTGGGCATATCCAAACGACCCATACACGAATTAGCTCCATTATTCACTGAAGAAGAAACAGAAAAAATAGAACCTGCAACAAGTGTACTGACAAATAATCACAAACGTAAATGGCCACATCCACATGAAGATATCTCAAAAAACAAGTCGACATCAAAGGGTCTTGCTCTCTCAGTAATGCTGGTTGCATTACTGATGTTGCCATTAGCAATGACCTCTCCAATAAATACATCAAGATTTCGTAACAAGCCTGGCATTTACTTCGAAGGAATAGGTGCCGCACGGCTATCAACAGGTATCTGGAAAATCATCATATACTATGACCTTGCGCCATTTCATTACCAAATAAATTCACTATCAGATGGAATCACAACACTCAGGAAGCTCTGCTTACACCCGACGTCGGACATCTCATGCAGTTCACTCATCGATTACTTTGAAGCTACTGTTAACAATCTGCACCAGGATGAAACCTTATTGTTATCAAATCGTCCCAAAAGAGGTGCATTTAATGTCATCGGAAACGTGGCTCACACTTTGTTTGGTGTTCTCGACTCAGACTATGCCGAACAGATGTCAAACACTATAAATGAAGTCAAATCCAACGAAGAACATCTTTTAAGGCTGTTGAAGAATCAAACGTCAATTATTGATTCCACAATCAACATAATAAAACAAGATGAAGTGGATACATCCTCACGTTTGACTGAAATACAGCGTTTGATCAACGTGGACATAAACAAAATTGAAGACACAGCTGCTCAACTACGGCTGACTCAGCAACTGACAGTTTTAATTACTGAACTCTCTATGGTTAGCACAGATTTGCAGCAAACACAAGCAGATTTGATAAACATCCTAACGCTAATCATGGAAAAATAAGTCCACAGATCCTTACACCAAAACAACTTGCGAAAGAAATCCTGACTATCAAAGGACACTTACCTACTAGTTGGGCTCTGCCAGTCGAAGACCACAACCTGCTGGACCTTTATACCATTATGGGTGTTAAGTCTGGATTAACAAGGAATCACGTCATCTTTGAATTAGCTGTACCACTAGTTGATTATAATAAACTAGACCTATTTCTTATACACCCGATTCCAATAACAGTAAATAACACGCTTGTGGCAATTAAACCCACCACCGAAATTCTAGCAGTCAGCGGCCATCGGGATCAATACATTGCACTTAGCCGAGCCGAGGTTGAAGCAGCAACATTGACTAGTGATGACATTTATTTAATAAGCAGGAAGCAAGCTACCATTGGAAGGCAATCAAAGAAACTTGCTTGCGAGATTCAACTTTTTAAAAACAAAACGTCCCAAACCTGTGACCTAACAAAGAACTCTGATCAGTTAACATTTACATCATTGCATCTTGCTAATAAATGGATTTACGCTTCGACAATTCCAACTGAAATCACAGCAGTTTGTAATCACGAAACCATTCAACTAACACTTATAGGGTCAGGAATACTCACAATTGACCAACACTGCAGCTTAAAAAATGATGACATCCAGATCCAAGGTTATATTGAATCATCCAGTCGAGTATACACATCATTTGCTGGTATCGGAAATATCTCGTCCATCAGTCAACCTAACGCACTACAGGGCTTATTAACACCAAACTTCAAAGATATTGAAACAAAACTAGAACAACTCACTGATCTTCAGACGAAACTATCCAAAGAAGATTTTGACCAGCTACCGAACCAACTCGAATCCAATAAAATCCATCATCATGTAATCAGTTATTCAGCATTAATTTTAGCGATATTTGGTATCATAACCTACAGTACTTGCAAGATAAGAACACACTACCAACGAACATCCGCAACCAAGGCTAGCACATCTCCTCAACCGATGCCACGTCAGCACAAGTCACCATTTGATGTAGACATTACTTAAGTTGAGTTAGACACTCAACGGGGGGGAGAATGTTTATACTTTATGATATATATATATATTTTATAGATTATATTGAATTGCATATGTACACAGAAATAAAAACAACAAAAAGTAAACACTAAGCAATAAAACAATTTGTTTATAAAATCAACTGCACATAAAGCGCAGTTTGTTGACACCAGCATATTTGTAGGCCAACGGCATGCATTTCATCATTGTTAAATCAGCTGAATTGCAACCAAAACAAAATTGTAAATTAAGTCACAAAATTAAGTGCAATAACCTGCGGTCAAGAAACTGCGTTCTTATAGTGCAATACAGCAATTTTATATTTGTTATTTTTATTATTGTGCAATGCAGCAATTTCATATTTGTTAACATTAAATTATTCATATTTTAGTCTTAAGTATTTTCCTTTAAATACTCCTAACTTTAGTTTACTGTGGGTCAGTTCTATAAAAAAAGTTTAAGAATAAAGTTTGCATTTTTGGAACTAAAAACTGTTGTGTGGTGTTTTCTTTGTGTCATTCAACTGAGTATTGGTTCATGTACCTATACTCAGCCAACATCTGATTTGGTTTGTACCTAATCAGTTAACAATTATTCAAAGAGCTTTAATGATTTTCTGCTTTCACTCTGATAAATCTTGCTGTTTATTTACTTCTTGTCGAAATTTTTAAGCTGAACATCAGCTGTTCGTTCGTAACAAAATATATGTCCAAATTTTCACGCAACAAATAAATGGATGTTGCCAGAGAAATTCATGCAAACGAATAGAGAACTAGGCTTAAAGCTGAACGATCAAATTGGAATGACGACGTTCGAGAATGGCTTCGTTGAACCTTTTAAGTCAGTCGTTCTGGCAGCTCGCCCAACAACATAAGGTGATGAAATCAGGGTAGCTAAAGAGGTCGATACGACGAATAACAGTAGTGTTATGCATTTCAACAGATTTCCAAGAGGTAGAGAAAATTTTAATCAAAATAAGCAAAATAAGTTTCATAATAAGAATTTAAGTAATGGAAACTTTAACCGGAGTTTCATAAAGACAGAAATAACAATAACATAGCATACAAGTATAATAATAACAATAGAGGTTATGGCAATAATCGAAGCAATTATATAAATAATAGCTATAGTAGAGGGTCCATAATAACTTTAGAGGTAATAACAGTAGAGCAAATAATAATAATAATAATGGGTATAGATACAATAATAAAAATAGAACTAGCAACCAGGGAAACTAGGAAGCCCCCGGTATCCAGAGGCTGGGGAACTCTTACGTAGGAAGTTTAGAGAAAATAAAAAATATAGAATTATAAATGTAGCCAGATCAAATGAGATATCAAATTATGTTAGTGCTAAGATAGGTAATAATAAAGTAACGTTACTTGTAGATACAGGAGCAGATATCTCCTTCCTTACAACTACATTTTAAATGATTATATTGACGGTAATGACATATGTAAGATAAATGGAATAACTAGTGAAATAACGCATTCTTTAGGAAGTTCAAATATTAAATTTAAATGGGAAGATAGGATTTTAGCACATAAATTTGATATAGTAGATGAAAATATAATTTTGTTATCAGATGGGATTTTAGGTAGAGATTTATATTATGAGACCTATACGCTAACAATTGCGGCCGATGACGAAGAGTTTGTAATACCGATGAACACGCAAATAATAACTGTTAAAAACTTAAAAATTCCTCCAAGAGCAGAGGCAGTAAATATAGATCTAGTTGAAGGAAGCATAGTTTGTGGAAAATAAATTAGTAAAGGAGTGTTTGGCAAACACGATAATTCCAGCATCAGGAGTTAGGCATGTACAATTTCTAAATACAACGCCGGATGAAATTTTTGTTCCAAAATTGACGGGTATAATTGATGGGTATAGAAAACATGAAAAATTATAAAATATTGCATTTAAAGAACACCTTACCAGATGAGAATAGGTTTCAAAGAATTCTCAAAAGAACCAATATTATAAATTTGTAGTGATTATCAAAACATATTTCACGTGGAAGGTGAAATTTTAATAAAAAATAATTTTTGATAAGTCACCGGTACACAAAAAAAATTAATAATTGTTGAGTCGCTATACGATGAAAAGGCGTTTTAATAGCAAACGATTTATTTGTAATTTATTGCTAGAAATAAATTAGTTATATAAAAGTAAAACATATATTTCGATAAGACTTACCGCAGTTTCTCCTACTCGTATTTTGCGACTAAATGAAAATTTGTATTTTTCAATTTATTTCAAGTAGGAGAAAACCAGGTAAATCGAATCGAAATGAACAAGTCAAATTCAATACAAAACAACAAGTACAAATTTAATTCATAACACTCCCTGCCCCGTGAAACGCTCACTTTTCACAATAATCTATATCTAGCTTAGCGAGCTTTAAAACGGGTCGTTGAATAAGACCTTTTGACGTACGAACATCAGCACGTCGAATGACACCATCGTTGCCGGAATATACTTGTTGAATACGTCCTCGGCTCCACTCTCGTCTTGGAATATTAACATCGCATATAAAAACAATATCGCCTTCAGCGAAGGGCTTCGTGTTTTGACACCATTTTACGCGTCGTGTTAGAGTTGGAATATATTCGGCGACCCACTTTCTCCAAAAGCAATCTCTTAGTTGTCGAGCTATGCGCCATTGCTTGCGTAGACAGCACACGTTCACATCGTCTTCTCGCAGTCCTCCTGGTGTATTAGCGTTATTTGGATATCCTAGCAGGAAATGATTAGGAGTAAGAGGTTCATCTTGGTCGACGGCAACTGGCAGATGAGTCAGTGGTCGTGAATTAACAATGTTCTCGGCTTCGAGTAAGAATGAATTCATTGTATGTTCACGTGGTGCGGCTTCTTTCAGTGTGAATCGCAAGACCCGCTTGACGCATTGCACCATGCGTTCCCATACTCCTCCTTCTGATGGATTTCCAGGGCAATTAAACAGCCATTCTACTCCTCTTGATGCTAATTCGTCTTGAATCACCTCATAATCGAAAACTTCTGAAAATTTAGTTGCCTCTTCATTTGTACCAACAAAGTTTTTTCCATTGTCCAACCGTATTCGAGTTGGCACCCCGCGACGATTTATAAAATTCCAAATTGCTAATATACAAGAGTCAGTTGATAAGTCGTGTGCACTTCCAAATGAATTGCTCGGACGGTTAAACACGTGAAGAGTGCTACCCACCGTTTCTCGTGATGGCGTCCAACAGAAACAGTTACTGGACCAAAGTCATCTAGCCCAGTGTAAGTGAATGGCTTTATATATGGCGTAAGACGGTCAATGGGTAGTTGGCCCATCATAGGCGTAGAAGGTATCGCTTTCGCTATTTTGCATATAAGACAATTCGTTACAATCGATCGAAGAACCTGGCGCAATCGTGGGATCCAAAACTTGTTCCTTATTTTGCAAATGACTGCATCAAAGTTTTGATGTCTCATCTTGATGTGCTCGTATGCAATTATAAGCTTTGTTATAGTATGTTGTGGATGTAAAATAATTGGACGTTTAGTTGAATATGTCAAACAACTGGCGGTGTCTAAAGGTCCATTAACGCGAAGAATACCATCATTATCGATATACGGACACAGTTTGTAAAGACTATTATCGTGTCGTAACTGCAAACCACTCCTTAATAGGTTTAACTCCTCTGTGTATGATTCTTTTTGAGTGATTTGACACAAGGTGTGTTCGGACAATTCCAATTCAACGGCCGTCAATACACGCGGATACTGAAATTTTACTTTTCTGCAATGTTGGATAAAACGAAGTACCCAAGCGATGGATCTCTTTAAGCGCATATATGATGAAAAACGATTAAAGTCGATAAAACTGCTCCTTATGATAACTAAGGAAACTTTTGGACGAATTTCTTCCTTATCTTCTGAAGAACTTTCATCTTTTGGACTCAACGCAATAACTGGCCAACATTCTTCTTCTTCTTTCAAAAAGGCAGGACCATTGCACCATCGTGACGTTGGGCTAAAATCAACACGGGCTTTCGGTCATGTTGCTTCATCTGCAACATTTTCACTGGTGGGAATCCACCTCCAATCGGTTGGCTTAGAAACATCCAATACTTCAGCAATCCTATGAGCCACAAATGGCTTGTAACGTCGGTGCTCATTCTGGATCCACTTTACGACCGTCTTTGAATCACTCCTGAGCACGAAGCGAGAAACCTTGACAGTATGCCATTCTTGAATTGTTTTCAGAAGCCGTGCTCCCAACACAGCTACTTGTAATTCGAGCCGTGGGATTGTCAATAACTTTAAAGGTGAACTTTTTGACTTAGCACACACAAGAGATATGTTTACCTCAGATTCTTCATTTCTTTTCCTCCAGTAAGCTACGGCAGCGAATGCGTCCTCACTTGCATCAACGAAAACATGCAGTCGGATATCTTGTGGCGTCGAAGAACTATGTTGGAAGTAGTGTCGTGGTATATAGAATGTCGTGACATCCTTCAATTGCTTTCGAAATTTCTCCCACAAAGACATGACGTCATCTGGTACAGAATCATCCCAGCGCAAACTATGCTTCCACACTTCACGTATCAGCATTTTTCCAAGGACTGTAAAGTGACTTATCAACCCAAGAGGATCGAAAATGGACATCACAACGGACATTATTTCTCTCTTTGTTTGTGTACGTGAGCCATTGATAACACTTTTATCAACGTAGTTAAAACTTAGTTTGAACACAAAGTTATCGCTCTGTGGCAGCCAAAACATTCCTCAAATCTTCTCTGACGCCAGGCACGCTTTTGAGTTAATCATTACATCTGTTTCACACCCATCAAGTGCTTCAATAACTGCAGATGAGTTTGAAGAAAACTTACGTAGGATAAAACCAGCAAGTTTATGGATGTCTCGAACTTGTGTTGATATCATAATAATGATGTGGCTTTGTATCATCGCCATTACGCCATAAGAAACGCTGTGCACATCTTTCCTCCTTTCGTATTAACACCTGGTGGAACATCTCTTTGATGACATCACACACAGCTATGGCACCTTCGCATAAAATTGCAGGGAGGGCTCTATAATCTTGAGGGCCCTTTAGTAATTGCGAGTTGAGAGATATTCCTCCAACCTCCACGGCTGCATCAAAAACTAGCCGTACTTTGCCTGGTTTATTAGGATTGGTGACAGGAAAGTGCGGCAGGTACCACGTTCTTGGTCCCTCTTTGGCGGCATACGAAGCGTTCAGCTTACGCGCATAATTTTTTTCCACGTAACTGTCAATATTAAGTTTATATGCTTCTGCAAACTCCTTGTCGCTCTTCATCTTCCTCTCAACTCCAATAAGACGCCTTAAAGCCATGTTGTAATTATCGGGAAGGTTCACAACATCGTCTTTCCATAACAACCCAGTTTGAAATCGATCCTTAACTCTTACAGTTGTTGCCTTCAGAATTTCTCTTGCACGCCGATCGGCTTCACTTTGAATTGGAGGTGATGCTCTTACACCAAAGCCTTCAGTACTGAAATCTTCTACTAACTGGTGTAACTTTATATCTTCAGGTGGAGCCATGAATAAACACAACTCCATGGGCCCAAACACTATCCATCCTAATTCGGTATTGGCGGCATATGGTCCGTTTTGATTCAGACACCGCGATTCTGATGGAAGACCCAAATGTCAATGGTCAAAACCGATAAGTAGCTTTGGAACTGCATTCGAATAGCACTGCAATGACATAATTTCTTTAGAGTTGCTTTTTAACTGAGTTTCCCTTATATCCAAAGTCTGCTTAGGTAAGTTTAAATTTGAGACACCAAAAACGTTCCGCAGCATGTGTTGTTTCTTCATGCCCAATCCACTTATCTTCATATCAACGACAAGTGCTAGCTCATGAGCGGAACGTCCTCCAAACCACTGTATATCTAGCTTCTTTTCTCTTCCTTGTAATCCAAGTTCGTCTATTTATGTTTTGTCGATCATTGTTATCGATGAACCTTCATCTAGCAATGCAAAGGTGTCTACTTTCTTCGATTGCCCATAGAGAGAAACTGGAAGTATACGAAATAATAGTTTATCTGTATTTTCCTTAATGGACGTGCAACTTAAAACCGCTCCATTATTGGTAATAGGATTCTGCTGAGTTGCTGACCTCAGTCGTGTGACATCATGCAACAATTTATGGTGCATTCTTTCGCATCCACAGGGCTTTCGACGACGACAGTTTCGAGTTGAGTGGCCCTTTGACAAGCTGCTAAAACATAGCTGATGACGTTTGACTAAAACCCACCTTTCGGGAACGGCGGCATTGATAATATGTTTACATTCAACAATTTTGTGCCTTCCTTGACAAACGATGCATTTGACTATCTCAATTTGCTTATTTGTGGATGCATGCAGCATCGTGCGACGTTTTTGATCCTCAGGAGTGTTATCTTGCACCAAACAGACGTATTTTGCGATTTCTGATAACCAGTCACTCAAGTCCTTTACTGATGGATGCGGCATAATTGACGCAGCACATCTAGCCCACTCAATGCGTTTACTCATGGGCAATTTGGCAACCAATTCTTCCAAAAGCATGGGGTTTGATAGATATTGCGCACTGTTGATGGATTGTAGAAAAACTGCAAGGTTTCTTGCTGCTGTTGCAAATTTTGGCAGTTGGCTTTCTGATATTGGAGCGACTTCTCTAATCTTCTTAAGCTGGCTGGATTAACTGCTCTGGTCGACCATATGAAAATGAAAGATGTTGAATGATTTCATTAACATTATTTGGATGAATTAGTAGGGACTTCGACGATTCTCTTGCTTCACCCTTGAGACTCTTGTTTAGACGTTGATTGTTCTCCAGGTTTGTGTACTGATACGCGGCTGTTGTTTCTACAAACGACGTATAAAACACCGGCCAATCCTCTGGATTTCCCGAAAATTCTGGCAAGTCTTGAAGTTTTCTCAGTGTCATCGGTGCATCATGATGTCTCTCACCAGCTGAATTATTTTGGTCCAGATTCATATAACTGTACAACGGTGGCTGCACTGAAGTAGACGGAAAAGAAGTGCGGCTACCACCATTGATCGATTGGACGTTTACCTCTGGATGCATATAATTGCAAGTAGCAGTTGGAACGACAGCACAATTCGTGAAGAATTCCGATGGAGAACTTGCATGTATCGAACTTGGTTGCTGAGTAAATTGAAGCGTGTTTACATATTGTCTATTTGTTGTGTTTGTTGCTCCTACGACATTTACTGATTGCTGGAACAAGTTGGCTGACTCTTTTGGTTGAGACATGGGTTTATGAGGATTTCTAGACGATATGGCTGGACGGCATGGTTCGTTTCTAAGTCTAATTTCAGCTTCCATTAACTGTCGTTCTAAATGCATTATTTTATTTCTCATTTGCATCATATCATCGAATGGAACTTCTCTAGAAGAAGTGGCTAAGGACAGACCTGAGCTGGCAACATTAATGATCTCTGGTATATTTCTTGATGATGATGAAACAACGAATGTTTCATTCGTACCAGCGACGACGGTAACTGGATTTTGGTTTGCAGATGCAACGATTGGTAGCGTTGCTTTCGATGCTACGTTCGAAGCTTCTGTATCTATTTCTGGCATGCTGGACGTACGTGCCCTTAAACCTTCCTGTATGAGCTGACTTCGACGAGGCGGCGTACGATGCATTCAAACACAGGCGATATATATAAGCGACAAAGGCGTTGACTGGCGCGCAGAGTCGCAGGCGAATATTATCGTGGTTTCCAATTGATTTTGCAAAATAGCGCAGATGGACGCTGGTTGCAGGCAAACTATAAATTTTTGCGAAGGGCGCTGGCGTGAATATGCGCAAGCTCGCAGACAAATTTGGCTTGGAAAACCGGCTTGAGATGCTCACGAAAATCTTGAAATGCTCAATAAATATGTTGAGTCGCTATACGATGAAAAGGCGTTTTAATAGCAAACGATTTATTTGCAATTTATTGCTAGAAATAAATTAGTTACATAAAAGTAAAACAGATATTTCGATAAGACTTACCGCAGTTTCTCCTGCTCGTATTTTGCGACCAAATGAAAATTTGTATTTTTCAATTTATTTCAAGTAGGAGAAAACCAGGTAAATCGAATCGAAATCAACAAGTCAAATTCAATACAAAACAACAAGTAAAAATTTAATTCATAACAATAATAATTATATAAATAATTAATATAATAAATAATTTACAGGAAATAGAAAAACAAGTTGATAAACTATTAGATGAAGACATAGTTGAACCTTCCGTTAGTCCATATAATTCACCTCTGTTAATAGTTCCCAAGAAGAGCACGGGTGGGAGAAGATATGGAGGCTAGTAGTTGACTATAGATCTTTGAATAAAAAAATTGTGGATGACAAATTCCCATTAACTAGACTAGAAGATATTCTTGACAAGTAAGACAAAGCGAAGTATTTTTCTTTATTAGATATGACAAGTTCATTTCATAAAATTCCGTTACATCCAAAATCAAGGCAATTAACAGCTTTTTCGACTAATTCAGTTCATTTTCAATTCAAATGTTTACCTTTTGGTTTAAAAATTTCAACGAATAGTTTTCAGAGAATGCTTTCACTTGCACTAAGTGGTTTACAAGCCTCGGCATTTTTATATGTTGATGATATAATAGTTTTTGATTCATGTTTAAAAGAAGATAATAAAAATTTGATAGAAGTTTTTAAAAGACTACGAAAATATAATTTAAAATTTTTTTGATTTTTTTATGCAATTTTTTGAGACCGGAAGTAGTTTACCTTGGACACCGCATAACGGACCAAGGTGTAGCTACGGATCCTAGCAAATGTAAAGTAATAGCAAATTATCCAATACCAACAGACGCGGATGAGGTGCGTAGATTTGTAGTTTTCTGTTATTATTACAGACGTTTTATTAAAAATTTTGCTGATATAGCAAAACCATTAAATCAATTATTAAAGAAAAATTTAATTTTTAGCTGGTCACAGAATAGCCAGAATTCATTTGAAATTTTAAAACAAAAACTGATATCACCACCAGTATTAAGCTACCCAGATTTTTCAAAACCTTTTATCTTGACGACTGATGCAGTACGACGACAAATAAAGCAGTAATAGAAAAAGAATCATTAGCAATACAATAGGGAATAAATCATTTCAGACCATATTTGTATGGCAGAAGATTTAAAGTGTACACAATAGGGATATGACTTTTTGACTTTTTTTCAAATAAAATGTTTCCTGTATCATAAAGTGATGAACTTTTACCTAAATTAATTAAAAAAGGCCAAAATACCTTTCTGGAAGCAAAAAAGGTCACCCCCAAAATAAAAATTTGATTTGAAAATCAAATGATCATTTACGCGGCCTTAAGATCATTAATCTCTGTTGTTTATTTTGATGGTCCGTAAATGATAATTTGATTTCCTATTTCTCTTTCTCTTACTATTTGTTTACAACTTACAACCTTACCCCTCACACACACCACTTGACAGTACCACGTACTGAGAACAAAAACAATTAGAAAAAAAACTGTTACACTTCCATGCAAGCAGAGTTTAGGCAGTTTTGATGGTTGATTTTTGCAATCAGTTTGCTGGGAATAAATATTGCGGTAAGAAGTGAAATAATTAAGTGATATTTTTAAGTTCACTAATTTTATTTTTTTGCCTTAGAAATAAATAAACTACACTACCATATTATATACCACATTACATTCTATCATCAGTGCCAGTGTTTTGTGCTTATATACGATGTCTCACAAAAAAAGTCATACTACCGTAACAAACAACAAGGAGACTTGGACTAAAAATTTGGTGAGATTTCAGGATTCACACAGAAAAAGAGGAAACGTGGCTGTAGAAGAACATTCACTCTATACAAAATCTAGAATACCACTTCAATTGCAGATCGTAGGTAGATACCAGTTTCTTGGAGCATGTGTTAAAGGAAGAAAAGAAAGAATAGTTCAAATTTCTACGAAAATTATAAAATTGTGGGAAAATAAACTGAATTTTCCTCATGTGTCTGATCAAGTGATAAGAGCAAAGCTTATGAAGGTGCTAAAGGTCTATGATGAATGTGTCAAGCGTGGAAACTATGATGTTCTCAATGAATTATTTGACATTACGAAAGTGAATGGCCAGTGGTTATCCTCGGAAGATCATCTCGGAAACATCTATACCACCTACAAAAAGAAAGTAAAGGACAGGTGGGGTACTCAACTGGACAAGTGGCAAGTAAAGACACCATTCACCCTTCCAAGAGAAGAAAATTCCAGTCTGGAACAGCAATACCCTCAACATCACAAGTCATGTTTCCCACAGACAGTGGTACTGAATCTGAAAACAGCAAAAGTAGGAGTGAAGATAATGAAGAAGACGACAGTGATAAAGACGATGATTTGGACACTCAGATACAAAATAGAAAGCACTACAAAAGTAAATTTGCTGTAAATATGGTTATATCAAGTGGAGTTTCCACAAAGAAAGCTGCTAAAATAGGCAATGAATTATCACAACAAGGTATTGATATTCCAACTCCAAGTCAATCAGGAATTTACAAGTCCACATTTAAAGAAGCAGCTAAAATAAAAAAAGAAATGCTGGAACAACTTCAAATGGAACAGTGGTCCTTATACTTTGACGGCAAACGAATAGATGGTAACGAATATCAGGTAGTTGTACTTCAGAATGAAAGAACTGACGTGAAACTTGATGCACTGCGTTTGAAAGATGGTAAAGCGGAAACTATTTTTGAAGAAATTACCAAAGTTATTGATGAATACAATTTATGGAATTATATTTAGATGATCATTACTGATACAACAAACGTCAATGCTGGGAAAAGAAATGGAGTTGTTGTAGAGTTGCAACGTATATTTGAATTAAAGGGTGCCACAATACCACAATTTATCGGTTGTCAGCATCATGTACTAGACAGGATTCTCCGTCTGGTGATGGACGAAGAACTTGGGGGTGATACCAAATCTCCAAACATTGAATACCCATTTGTGTCTGAACTGTTGAGTAAGTATGATGAACTGAAAGATAAGTTTGTGAATGGAACTGAACAAATTCTTGATAAATCAGGGTGGAGAGACGATATGAAGTTTTTGTACCATTTAACAAGAGTGTTCAGATTCTATGAAGAACAAAGGAACTTCTCTCTGATTCACTTTCAGAACATTCCTAACATGAGCAATGCTAGATGGAATTCAAGAGCCATTCTCGCCATTCTGGCATTCATTCTTATACCTGAAGCGAAAAGGAATTTGGAGAAGGTTTGCAGGTTAATTTCATATGAGTGGGCAGAACATTGGTTTTGTAGTCAGAAGAACAATAAGAATGACTTCAAGAATTTATCAGATGTATTGAAGCCTTACAAAAAGGCATTGCAGTCATTCAAAAATCACTGGAAGAGCCATCCGTCATGGACATACCACGAAGTAATCAGATAGCTGAACGTGCAATCAAGGTGATGGAAGACCTGTATGCTTCTTGCAGAAAGAAAGACAATCTGCAACTTCGATTCATTCTAAGTAATAAGCGCTAGACTCTTTATCAGAAGAGAGCATCATGTGACCCCTGGAGGCTTTGTGTTAATTTTGTAATAAATTTATAATTATTTATCACATAATATTTTTTGTTATATCACATCACATGTTTCATAAATAAATAAAATAACAATAGGAGTACAACTATTTTACAACATCTTCGGCCCTTAATGTTGAGAAACATTTACCCCACATATTGAAAATTCGCTTTTTTGGTTTGGGGGTGACCTTTTTTCAAAATATGTTCAAATGAAACATCAATCCATTCTTTTCACATAAAAGTACATCCAATTACGATACAGGCATACTAGGTTGCAAAAAAGTCATATCCCTAGTACACAACCCCTAGACCACTAGTTAGTTTATTTACTCATAATGACCCATCTTCAAGATTAACAAGAATAAGAGTAGATTTAATGGATTATGATTTCGATATTATATTTAAACAAGGTGGCATGAAAACAAATGCTGAAGCGTTATCGAGAATAGAGTTAAATTTTGGGAAATTAAATGATACCGGTAAATAATATAAGTGTACTAACGAGAGCAATGAAAAATAAGAAAACTAGTAAGAGAGTAAATGGAATAATTGAGGACACGTCAGAGGACACCAGAGGAGTGCAGAACCCAAAATTTGGGCATGCAAAAGAAATGAATAGAGGTCACACTTGTGAAACATAAAAATTCAAAACTATGTTACATGTTAGATACAGTCATAAGACATTATCAGAGTTAAAATTGATTTTCAAAAAACTGTTATCTTATACAAAACATGAACATCTGAAGAAATTAGCGCTAGTAAAGAATGATAGAATATTTAAAGATATCTGTTCACAAGTTTAAAGAAATATTTAGTGAGTTAGAAGAAAATAATAAAGAGAATTGCCTAGACATAATATTGTATACTTCATCGAAGAGGATTGAGAAAATAGAAGAAATGAAGAAATTAATAAGAGATATAATCATGATACAAAAACTGCAGGACACTGCGGTATAAGAAGAAGCATAGCAAAACTAAAACAGAAATATGTATGGAAAGTTATGAATAAAATGGTTAAGGAATATATTAACAAATATGAAATTTGTAATCAAGTAAAAATCACTAGGTGCACAAAAGAAAGATTAACCGTAACAGAAACACCAAGCACATTGTTCGATGTTGTTACAATAGATACAGTAGGTCCACTTAGACCATCTAATACATACAGATACATACTTACTTTTCAATGTGAACTAACAAAATTTGTAGAAGCTTTTCCACTTTTTACAAAAGATGCAGTAAGTGTTGCAAAAATAATAGAAGGAATATTCTTACTAAAATATGGTTGTTTTAGAAAGTTATAAACAGACAAAGGTACTGAATTCACGAACGAATTATTAGTAAATATTTGCAAAATGATGAATATAGATAAAACCGTTTCAACACCATATCATCATGAAACGTACGGAACAGTAGAAAGAAACCATAGAGTTTTAAACGATTTTCTAATGACAATGGACGGAAAAGACAATTGGGATGAACTGTTACCTTATTATACATATTCATTCATATAATACAACTCCACATAGTATGTATAACACAATACACACCATTTGAATTAGTATATGGGAAATTATGTACCTTACCACGTGAAATTGCAAATAATGAAGAAAAATTTTATAATTTGGAAAACTATATTAATGAATTTAAAATTAAATTAAAATATGCACATATGAAAGCAAAAACAAATTAATTAGAAAAAAAGCAAAATACGTCAAAGAAACAGAAATATATTAATAAAAACTAATCTTAAAATAGGAGATTATGTATCTGTGTCGACAAGGAATAACCGCTAAAGTCGAGTTAGGATAAAGTGGGGTTATTGCTTTCATTAAGTTTTCTTGCAACGAAATACACTAGTACGCAAATTTTTTTGGTTGTACCTTGAAAATTAAATGTTTGATGTCATCAAATCTAAACAGCAAAAGTCAGGGTGCCCTGATATTAAGTAGCAATTCTAATTTAAAAAATGTTCTTCTGAAATTTTGAAAATGAGTTTAGTTGTTATTCCTTGTCGACACAGGAATATTTAAAAGGATAGAATAAGAAAAAATTAGATAAACCTTTCAAAGGCCTTTTTGAAATTATATCTCAAAATGGACCTAACAGTACCATAAAAAAACTTTTTAACAAAAAAAAAACCTTCTTCAAAATCACTACAAAGTAAAAAATAATTTTAAATTACTTTTCCTTTTAATCGTGGTAAAATCTGATAATTTATTTATATACATTATTATATTGGAAATCTTCTTATTTTAAATTTTCCTTATTTTTTGTATTTTTATCATAAATTTATTATTTTTTTATGATAATAAAATCTTTGTAGTCGGCGCTAATCTTTGTCATTAAATCAGGATATTTTTACCATCCCTGACATTGAAAACTGACATTGAATATGCTATTGTGTGCTGCTGCTTAAAAAAAAAACTGATTCTATTAGCGCCGACTTCGAAGCTTTTATAATCATAAAAAAATAATATATTTATGATAAAAATAAAACAAATAAAGAAAAATTAAAATAAGAAGATTTCCAATATAATAATGTATATAAATAAATTATCAGATTTTACCACGATTAATAAGAAAAGTTATTTAAAATTATTTTTTACTTTGTAGTGATTTTGAAGTAGGTTTTTTTTTCGTTAAAAAGTTTTTATTTCTTCCTTTTTAGAGAATATGATAAATTTTAGGAAAAGTTTGTAAACACAATTATTAAAGCTCATAATTTAAAAATGTTTTTTCTGTCGTTTCTTATTCCTTACTCTTTTGAATTTTTTAATATATTTGCAAGAATTATTAAGGAAAATTTCAAATATTTCACTATATCATGGTTTGTTAGTTGTTTTCAATTTCTGCTTCTTTACAATTTTAATTAAAGTGTCACGCCCTATTTTGAATCCCGCCTATGTACTTTATTGATCATACTTTATAATAATTCAACTTGCCCTGCACCAAATTTCAGTTCCCTAGCATCAGTATTAACCGATATACAGTATTTCTTTAAAGTGCCTCACGCTATTTATAATCTCTCCCACCTTTTTAATTATTCTACCTACCCACCTACCAAATATTAGTACCTAAGTTTCAATATTCACTGAAATGCAGTGTTTTTTTAATTGTGACACGCCTCTTTGTTGAATCTAATCTACTTTCTTGATTGTGTTTTGTTATAACTCTACCTATTCTTGTATTGATTTCAATACCCTAGTGTCAATATTGACTGAGATATTGTGTTTTTTCTAATAGTGACACGCCCCGTTGTCGAATTTCGCCAACTTTGTCATAGTGTTTTCGATAATTCTACCCATTCTTACAATGGATTTTATCACCCTTGTGTCAAAATTATACAATTTTTTTTTAAACATGTCACACCCTTAGTCAAATAACGCCCACTTCCTTGGTATTAATTTGTAATAATTGTGCCTACCTCTATACTAAATATAAGTACTCTAGTGTCAATATTATTCGAGATATAGAGTTTTTCTCATATTGCCACACCTCTTTGTGGACTAACGCCCACTTAATTGACCGTTATTTTTTATAATTGTACCTACCCTTGCTTTTTTGCTGTGAATTTTATTAACTCTAGTGTCAATATTTACTGAGATACAGTGTTTTTCTTATAGTGACACGCCCCTTTATCGAATACCGCCCACATTACTGGCAGTAATTTGTTATATTTGTACCTGCCTTTGTACTAAATGTTAGTATCATGTGTCAATAGTAATCGAGATACAGTGTTTTTTTAATTTTCCCACTTCCCTTCTCGAATAACGGCCATTTTTTTTTTACAAAAATTTGTAGTAATTTTTCCTACCGTTGTAATAAATTTCTGTACCCTAGTATCAATATAATTCCAGACACAGTAATTGTTTTATATTGCCACACCCCTTTGTCGAATAACGCCCACTTTTTTGATAGTAATTTTCAATAATTGTGCCTACCTCTGTATTTAATTTCAGTAATCTAGTGTCAATTTTCTTCGAGATACAGAGTTTTTACAATATTGCCACACCCTTTTTTAGAATTACGCCCCCTTAAGTGATCGTCATTTTTAATATTTGTGCTTGCCCTTGTAATTTTACTGTGAATTTTATTACCCTAGTGTCAATATTTACTGAGATACAGTGTTTTTCTTTTAGAGACACGCCCCTTTGCCGAATACCGCCCACTTTCACAGACGGGCACCTCCGCGTTGATAGTCTCTATATGTTGACAAAAAATTACGGCAATCGGGCAAGTACTTTAGTAGTAATCGATGTACATACATTCACAAAAAAAAAAAAAAAAAAAACAGAGAAACCAACCAACTTGAGAACCTCCTCCTTTTTGAAGTCGGTTAAAAATAGATAAAAGAGAAAAAGAAGTACATAATAACAACTTAATAAACGCAAGAAATATGTAGAATATTAATATAATCAATAACCATAAAAATTTTGTCATTTTATAATAAAAAAATTATTTTTTTTTAAAGGTTAAGGGTGTTGTGTGTGCACAACCCAATTAAACAAATAAACAAAACAAAACAAAATAAAATAAAACAAATTAAGACCACCTAGTCACAGACTATGGCAGAACCTTGAAATGCTGAGCACATGTGAATGTAATTTGATTTAATTTAGTAGCGACAAAAATAAAAAAAAAAAAAATTAAAGAAAAATGATTCATATGTGATTTGAGAAAATGCAAGTCTTAACATTGTAGCCAACATTGTTGCCAAAATGTTTTTGATTGGTTACAAAAATATGTTTGGAAGAATGACTGGAAATGGGGTGAGTCTTGGATATAATAATATATTGTAAATTTAGTATATAAGCAAGGAATGTGGGAAAATAATTCAGTGATCAAGTTTTTGAGTTAAGCTGTCGTTTCAATTTCTTTTCGAAATCTAACAGAGTGGCCTTGAGGCCTTAATTATCAGCGTGGCTCGCTTAAAAGTCAACATAAGGGAAGAAAATTAAATTTACTTTAAAAGCTAAAACATAACAACCTGACGAACATTCGCACTAACGAAGTATTGATAATATCCTTCAAAAATTTGAGAAAGTTGAAATGCGAGTTTCATTAGAAAAATATAAGTTTTTCAAAACTGAAGTGGAGCTTATGGGTTCCGCACCTTCTGAAAAAGGTATTACATCCTGCCCAGATAAAGGACAAAATTAATTAGCACTTCGCTCGTTTCTCGACCTCTTTGGAAACTATCGGCGATTTATGAAAAATTATGCTTCCATCGTCAAACCTTTGACCGTTTATCTTTAAAACGGATGAAAAACATAGCCCAAAGAATCACAGATATTGATATTTATACTGACCATCAACCATTATATTTGCTATTGCAGAGAAAAATCCCAATGCAAAAATGAAAAGGTGGCGAGCGTTCGTGGAAGAGTTTTCTACAAATTTGCCATATAAGCCCGGAAGAGATAATAAGTTAGCGACGGCATTTAACCGACAGTTTTCTCACAATTTGAATGAAACTAATTCAAGGGCAACTGTGAATAGTGTGGAATAATCAACTTATGTAACATCACTTCAGAAACTTATTCGTGCTCTCAAAATCAAACTCCCTTAGTAAAACCACTAAAATTATTTTTTAAAACTTTATTAGACACACAATTTCACTGTGACCTTCCAACATTGGCGGATATATTTAGTGTTGACATATCCTGGCGTTAAATTTGTCCATAACGAACTTCCTGTTATTTATTTAACAAGGGTTTGGTTTACCCTTGATGAAAACAGTCATTGAAAACTGCAAGAAATTCTTTGTAAAATTAATTATTTATAAACAAATTTTATTTTCTTAACGTGAATAATTTTTCTTTCTTACGAATTTTCATTAATATTAAGCAATTATTACTGAAAAAGTTGTAGTTTTAAAAAAAATTACTCGAAATTTGTAATCTTTCGTAAATTTTCAAAACATTTAAATTTTCAAAAACCTTGTTTTGTGTATAAGTTTTATCCGCTTAGCTACCAAAATATCAAAGCAAGTTTGACCGCCGACGATTTCAGACGTGTTTTTATAAGCTCCGCAATTTTATTTAAATTTCTTTCGTGAGGATCTTGCATTTAACTGCATTTAAATAAAATAACTTTAAATAATTACAAAGTGCAAAGTTTGCGGTTTCCCTCAACTACAGCAAAAAGTTCAGTTGGCTATTAAATAATTATTTGATTATAATCAAAGACAAAAAAAACAACAATTAAAAAAAATTGACCAAATTAAATTAAATTAAATTAAATCCAATATAAACCAAAACAAACGAAAGTGATAACAACAAATAATAAATAAAAATATGTTTATAAGCTTTGCTTCGCGATTAATACTTGTGCGAATTTTGTAATACTATATTTCGGTCACTGTGTCAAAACTTTAACTTTTATGGAAATCTCGTGTGCCAAAATAAATTGCAGAATTGACGATAAAAATTCCCCGAAAATAACATGCAAAGGATTATGTGGGAAATCAGTTCATGGTGTATGTGTCGGTCTTTCTAAAAGAAGCTGTTTAAAAGAATATGAATCGAATTTTGTATTTCTATGTGACGAGTGCAAAGAGATATCACTTTCGCACGTTTTACTTTCAATAAAATGCCTTAGCGACTCCGTTTGCGCCATGTTATCGGATAATAAACAATATCTGATAAATGTGACAAAACAATTCCCTAATTCCAATGATATCGCTCAAATTTCTGAGGATATCAATAACGACATTGATACCGCAAGTAAAAACAATAACTGAAAACTCTCATTAAAAGTGCAAACCATTAAATAATTAACGGATAGTTTGAGTAATAATGTTAAAAGCTCCTCCCTGGAAACTGCAATAAGTGACCTAGCCAATTCCGTTAAAACAAACTTTATTCAAACGTCAGGCCCCTTCAAACAATTAATGATAATATTAAATCACTACGCAATGATATGGATGTTATGCTTCAATCAACATCTACCAAACCTCAACAGGTACCTTCAGTTCAGCAAAAGGATCCACTACTGGAACTTTTGTTTCACAAAATTAACGAAATCAGTGGTGATATGGGTATGTTCCGTGCGACATTAGCATAAATAACGGATGTTATTACTTCTGCTCCCAACAGGATCCTGAGAATACATGAGAACACAGAACCCGTATCGCAGCAGAATACTTCGTCTATTTTCGAGGAAATTATGAATGTTACCTTGCACTTTCCGTTGCGCCCTTCACTCTCCCCAATACTATACAAAAACGCTAAGGACTCACAACCAGGTTCTCGTTCTGCTACTTCTCCACAGCACTCACCACCGATTGCAGCTCCTCTTACCAACTTAATCCATAAGTTTGGAACATCATGGACTTTAACTCAGTGGGAGAATAGAATAAAAAAGTTGCACGATTTTAACCAAAATAATAAAACTACTCTGTTTATAAGGGGCCCACACCTTAAAGGAAGTATATCCTGAATGTGCAACTACTTCCGTAAAAAGTTCGGTATATCGGTTACAAACTGTTCGAAGATTGCAAATAAGTGTAAAAAATTCTACAGTTTTAAATTAAACATCCCAGCTCAATTTGCGTAGATGTTTCTCAATACCATCACCTAGTGATGGTGAGCGAAATGGAAAATTGCTCATATGTAAAAAGCTCCAGATTCAACATGCATAGAAGACAAGACCAAAATTAATTTAAGAGTGTTGATTCTGCCTACTGATGTTGATGACTTGAGTAATTTATTTGTCCGCTTTCACGAGAATCTCGGCGTGACGATTGATCAAGTCAGGACGGATCTTGACACATATGGCACTCAGGACTAAACATGTCTCCCTTCTTTAAAAATCGCGTAGAGAACAATATTACCTAATTTAAATTTTTTTAAATATTTTACCTTAATTGTGGTGGCATTAGAAGCAAATTGAAAAACTTAATGTTGACGCCAAATCATGCCACTTTAATGTTCTTGTTTTCACAGAGACATGGTTTAATTATACACTAAATAATGAGGAAATTCTTGACAGCAACTGGACTGTCTTCAAAAATGATTGAGACTACGCCTCAACAGGTCTGTCTCAAGGAGGTGGAGTTCTTATAAATAAATAATAATCTTTGTATGTACATAGGTGTCGTTTATATTCCTCCCGGCTTAAGTGAAACAACTTACAATGAGCTTTGTGAAACATTGTCCTCCTTTTCTTCCACCCTAAAAGAAGAAGATAAGGTTGTTATTCTTGGTGACTTCAATCTTCCAAATATATATTTTATGACCGATGAAATCGACAACTATCTTCTTCCTGTTAACCTTTCTAATACCAAGGATTCACATTATTTAGCACCTTTTATGGCAGTGACCTGCAGCAAGTTTCTTCAGTACAAAATGAAAATGGCAGATGGTTGGACCAAATATTTACCAACTCGTATGATGAAGTGAAGGTTAGTCCATGCATTAAAGCAGGAAATTTGCTTACGAACACTGTTCACCATACAGCCTTATGCTTGTTTTTCACTTAGTCATTTTTTGTTTGACATGAAATTTAAAAGTTTAAAAAATCACATAAATAACAACTTTTTTGCAATTTTTGCTAAAAACATGTGAAGAGATCAGTTTTTCCTATTTTTCGACATTATCAAACGGAAAAAAATGACAACGTGTTGGCATTTTTCATTTGACTGACAACAACTGACTATTGAAATTGACATAGTGAAAACCAGGCTTTAGCAGTTGTTTTCTCTGCTAAAGACATTACTTTTACCGAATCTAATCATAAATCCATTGCTTATGATTACTTCAACGCTGATTACGAAAGTATAAAATGTCATCTTAATACTCTAAACTGAATTTATGTTCTATCCAACTAAGACGTAGACAGCGCCGTCTCTAGATTTTATCAGCGCATTTTTAATACTATTGAAAGTTTTGTACCAAAACTAAAGAAAAATCATATGTTTTCAGAACCATGTATTTACCAGGTATTTACACCTGGAGTTGTACACCGGGACTCCAGGAGAAAGAGCCTGAAACCGGATCATATCTAGATTTTCCGGGATGTATGGCATGATATCCTGGTGCTCATGGGCACATCATGGTCTCACATGGTATCACATCATGGCTGTTTCAATGTAAATTAAAAATTTTAGAGCTGGAGCGAGAGAGTACATTTTCCCTATACGGTAGAGGGGGGAAATGACTAAACACTAAAACGGGTCACCAAAAATGAATATAAAAAGTGACCCCCTAAAATTAAAGCTTACATCGATAGTGTTTCAGCACTATAAAAATTTTTTTTTGGTGTTCCAAAAAAACAGCCAAAATAGTCTTTTAGTTATAACATTAGTTATAAGTCCGATCATGAAGTGCAACATATCGTTGGATAGGTCTGAAAGAATACTATATCGTGCTTTTTGGTGTCAGAGGTCATCTTCAAGTAGATATTTTACAATTTTTATTTTTTTGTTCTAGGTACCCCATAACTTCGATTCAAAATTATTATTTAAATGAAATTCATAAAAAATCAATATACTATTGTGAAGGAATTAATTGATTTTGTTCACTACAAAAAAGTTACAAAGGTTAGAAGTTTCAGTACAACTATTAAATATTGACGTGATTCCAGTTGGCTATAGCGTTCGCGGCTGACGAGTTTTGCAAAAATATGACCCAAGCGTTGCTCGTCAGTGACCCCAACGGCAGATTCACTCACAACGTGAACAAAGCGCTCATTGTTTTTTGAGTGGCAGAGGAAATCTGTAAAAAACCAAATCATTGCGAAATATTTTTGTACAAAATCACATAAATATTTACCTGAAACTTTGATTATTTGCTCAGAATTTGTATACGCACTTAACATGTCATCGAGAATAAACTGCAAACAGCGTAACTCAGTTATTGTAAATTTGTCCCAATCAATCATTTGAGTTTATGAAGAGCAATCAAACTTTATTAAAGTTTTAGTCTTTCAAAATTTGGTTGTAATAATTGAAACGTAAAAGTCTATATGAGTCTGTTATCATTGACAACAGAATACTCTCTGGATGGAAAAGAGAAACCAAGATACTTTCTTGAATACTCTCTGTTTAGGCTGCAACCCTTAAGTAAAAGATTATTTAAATCACGTAAGCTGGTTACGTTGTTAACCTTCTTATCGACTCTTAACTTGTCGCTCGCGATCGGGTCGCCGAGCCTGCCTCCTTCTCTGCTAAGCAATCACGTATTGATTGCCGATGTGAAGTGTTTAAGTATATCTGCCATCTTTAACTTTTTATAAATTTCTTCTGCTGCACCAATTGCAACCAAAAGTAAGATTAAAATTACATTTATTGTACCAATTTTAAACATAATTAACAAAAATTGTTTTTATTCCTTTTCTTCTCTATTGCACCAAAACTTCGAGCACTTATTGCCTGAAGTCTTCGTGCAATATATATAGGCGTTGAAATATAATTCAAATTGCAGCCTCCACCAATTTACAACTTGAATCGTCATCAAGAAGAACAAATCAGCCTAGTTTGTTTATGGTCCATCGAGTCCGCCTGGAGAAAAAAGGAATTTTTAAAAATACTACAAGCATCAACTTCCAGCAGCAGCAAAAAGGTAAGTTGATTAATTTATAAAAGTGTCTCAGTGTTAGTGTCAGTGAGTAGCATAAAAATAAGTTAATCAAAGTGAAACCTTTTGCTTCAATTAAATAAAAATAAAAAAGTAGTTAATTCATTTGATTAACATAAACACTTATATAGGTATATAGATACTTTTATTTAGATATTATATACAAAAAGTGCGCCATATAAATAGTGCGGGTACATGCCGAAGTGAAACGACCAGTGACCAAAAAAAAAAAAAAAAAAAATTCTCACAGCCGAAAAAGTTAGAAGTGTTGCGTGAAATCTTTTAGATTTTTGATTTTTATTTCAAAGTCACAAAGTGGACCATACCGTCGGCTTTCAGTGGTGTCTTTTGAAAAATCAGGCACATACAACCACACACGCGAACGAAAATTCGGCATTTGTTTAAAAAAAAAAAAAAAAAAAAAAGTTGCTAACAAAAATAAAAGGAGAAAAAATAAACAAAACACACTGGTTCACCGGCACCCACTATTTCAAGTAAAAACAACAAAAAGATGAAAGTTAGCTTAAGTTTATAAGCTAATATTAAATTAGTTACCTACTTGCTTACACACTATTTCTATTATTTTTAATTTGACAATTATTTAATTAAAATCGCTTTATTTCGCGACGATTTTTACAAAAATTAGCAAACAAAGTTAGCCGTCGGTCTTTGTTCCCTTATCGTTGGTTTGTTTTTCTTTTCATAAATAAAGCAAACATTAATACAAACGCGGTTAAAATTATTCACCCACACGTTGTGTTAAATAAAGTACAATAATCGCAAGAATTTTTTACATATTAGAAAACTTGCTTATTGGAAATATTGTTTATGTTTTTTATAAACACAAAAAAAAATACCGCTAAAACACACACACAAACACTTAACATTTTACACCACATTCAT
This sequence comes from Tetanocera ferruginea, assembly GCA_958299015.1. Taxonomy (NCBI): domain Eukaryota; kingdom Metazoa; phylum Arthropoda; class Insecta; order Diptera; family Sciomyzidae; genus Tetanocera; species Tetanocera ferruginea. The sequence goes on along the minus strand of OY282641.1, from coordinate 80,260,389 downwards.
TTTTTATTGCCGCGTTCGTTGTTCAACATTACGAGTGTTTTGCTTTAAATAACAATCAAAAACAAAAAGAAATCATTCTGATATTGATTGTTAAAGTGTTTTTTAATTGTTATTACACGCAATTTATTACATAAAACAACGATAAGCACGACAAAACATAAAGCGGATAAGCGAAGCAGAAGAGAGGCACCGAATATCAACAACCAAAACAGCTGGTCGCTATCTTCGAAAAAGAGTTGCCAATTTGACATGATAAATAATCGCACCTATTGCGATATTCAACTTGGAGCATTTTTTGCAAATTTTACTTTTATGTTAAAATCTGGACTTACCAAGTCGTCCAATTTGGAGTACTTTTAAGAAATTTTTTATAAGTTCAGAATTTTTATAAATTTTTAGAGTAAAAAAAAAAAAATTTATATTTTTATAATTTGTCATTGAAATTGTCAAAAGGAAAATAAACAAAATTTTTATTGAATAAAAAAAAAAAAAAAAAAAAAAATTACAAACAATTTTCAAAAAAAACAAACTCAAATTTTTTTTAGATTTTTAAACAAAAAAATTTATTTATTTACCTTTAAATAGTATTTTTCTACAAATACAAATTAGAAAATTTTGCGACGAATTATTTTTTTAAATTCGTGTAGTTTCTACGTATTAGAAACAAAAGCAAAAACTATTAAAAGCAATTTCTATTAATTGCAGTTTTATTTGCATTTAAGCATATTTTTAGCTCACGCTAACTTTGCAGTAAAAGGTTTCTACAGATTACAAAACACTTTTTGCCATTTTTACTGATTTCTCCGCGCCTATCAAAGTTAATTAAACAGCAATGGCAAAACTTACATCTTTAATGAGAAATGCTGACACCATTTTTGATATGGAGAGAGACTTCAATGATATTCCTCACGAAGAGCATACCATTTTCGCTCTTAGAATTCAAGAGGATGAGTTGAAGTCTCAATGGACTAATCTGAAGACTTCATATGACGCTTGTTTGCTGAAATTAGTGGCAGCGAGTGGTGACGATGATGAAAACGTCACTCTAGTCAAAGTCAAATATCGCACATGTTATCAAACATATGTTCGTTGTCTATCTAAGATGAACGAACTGAGCGATAAGCTGTCTATGGCGAAGAAAAATAATGAAGTGGATATTTCAAGTTTTGAGATGCCGATGTCTGGCCATAATATTAACTTGCCGCCGTGTGACACCGAGATATTTCACGGGGACTATTTAACATGGCCGTCCTTCCGGGAAATGCTTTCGGCTATTTATATTTCTAATAGTCGGTTAACACCGGTCGAAAAACTTTTCCACCTCAATCAGAAAACCCGCGGAGAGGCTTAAGGGATTGTACAAAATCTCCCCTCACGCACGAAGGTTTTGCAACAGCATGGGAAAACTAAAAGGATCGCTACGAAAATAGGCGAATTTTGGTGAATAGCCAATTGAAAGTTTTATTTAACCTACCAGCTGTGGCGAATGAGTATGGAAGTGCCATTGAGAAGCTTCAGAGAGACATTAACAATTGTATTTCAGCATTAACCATGCACAAAGTAGATATTAGCAATTGGGATGCTATATTTACTTATTTATGTTCAACTAAATTGCCTGAAACTACGCTCTCTTTATGGGAGCAATCGATTGAAAACAAGGCAGAAATACCCAAATGGTCTGACCTTGACAAGTTTCTGACAAGTCGATTTCAGACTTTAGAAACCGTGTCTGACTTTAGAGGCGCCGTGCCAAAAGGGCAAAAATCAAACGCACCTCCACCAATTGTGAAAAAAGTCAACACATATCAGGCAAAAGTGACGAATAATAATGCAAGCTGTGCAAAAATCAGCAACATACATTAAAGTTCTGTCCGAAATTTTTGGCAATGAACATAAATGATAGATCTTCAACTGCGAGGCGGTTACATTGTTGTCTCAACTGCTTATCCAGTAGCCATGTGTCTAAAGATTGCAAAAGTGGCTACAGTTGCTCAACCTGTGGACAACGACATCATTCGTTGTTGCATAGAGACTTTCGAGGTGCAAATAGTCAACAACATGCGGGAGGTCCAAACACGAGATCTAAACAGTCCACTCCACAAGCCGCAGCGCTGTCGGCAAGCGCTAACGAAAATATTAACTCGTGTTTCGCCTCAAGCAGCAAAGGTATCTTGCTTGGAACCGCAATGGTTAATATTTGCCATCGAGGATCCAGTTTTACCGCCAGAGCACTTATTGATTCTGGCTCAGAAGGATCCTTCATTTCCGAGAGGTTGCAGCGACTTATTCAGCTGCCTACGCGACGTGTTTGCGCTCAAGTCTCAGGACTTAAGAATGTGGTATCTGCCAGGGTGCAAAAGGCTTGCACTTTGACGATAGGATCACCTATTGATCCGACGGTTCAAATAACCACGAGCGCTCTCATTCTCTCAAAGATTACCGGAAATTTTCCTACTTGCTCAGTAGATCCACTGTTGCAGCAAGCTTTCCCTGAGCTTACTTTAGCGGACAAAAGGTTCTACTGTAGCGATCAAGTAGATGTTTTGCTGTGTGGGGATTTGTACCCACAAATTCGTCTTGACGGGATCCGTCGTAATTTTCTTGGGTCACTTATTGCTCAAGAAACTATATTCGGTTGGATCTTAACTGGTTCAGTTCCTACCACTTCTTCGAAAACTCCAGCATCTGTTGTGTCATACTTTAGTGAAGTGTCACTTGACCGACAGTTAGCTTCTTTTTGGGAGCTTGAAGAGGTACCGCAAAAGACTTTGTCCAGCATCACAGACCAATTTTGTGAGGACAACTATGTCAAAACCACGAGATGTACTCCTAATGGCGGGTATGTAGTAACTTTGCCATTTAAAGCAAGTTTTCCACATAAAACCGGTTTAGGCGATTCTCGCTATATTGCGGTACGTCAATTTCTTCGTAATGAGGTCAGACTCAATAAAAAAAAAGACTCAAAAAAGAATACCAAGAGCTGAACCATATGAGGGAAGTGTTTTCTAGATTAGCTCAGAGAGAATCTCAGAGTTACTACCTTCCTCATCATACCGTCTTGAAGCCTGAGAGCACAACGACTAAGGTTCGCGTAGTTTTTAACGCCTCTAGCCCTACCTCAAACGGCATTAGCCTCAATGATGTTCTTCATGCGGGCCCAGTATTACAAAGTGACCTCACTTTGCTTATACTGAAGTGGCGGTTCTTCCAATTTGTTTTTAATGGTGACATTGAAAAAATGTACCGCCAAATAATTGTAGACGAAGAACATCAGCGATTCCAGCGGATAATATTTCGAGATTGTCCCGAGAGTCCGCTGCGAGATTTTCAGCTGAGCACGGTGACCTTTGGAGTAAATTGTGCTCCTTTCTTAGCGATACAAACCCTCATGCAGCTGGCTGAAGATGTGGAGCCCCACCTGCCGCTAGCATCGAAAATTTTTCGAAGAATCCACCAGCTTACAACTTGAATCGTCATCAAGAAGAACAAATCAGCCTAGTTTGTTTACTCTCAAGAAACCAAAAAGGCACATAAACTTTGACTACGAACTCTACCAACTGTCGCAATTCGATAAAAAAAAAATGTATAGTACTGAAACACTTTCGATGTAAGCTTTAATTCTAGAGGGTGTGCTTTTATATAATAATTAATTTTATATAATAATTTTGTATCCCAAAGCGACCAACCCTACTAAACACATAAGTATTTGTATCAAATCACGGAATCAAAAGTGTTGCGTTATTATATTATTAACAACATTTGCGTTTTGACATGGAAATAATACGCTTTTAGTACGAAATGTAGGATAGCAGTAATGAAATATGGTTAATAGCAACACTAAAAGTATTAAAAGTAGCAAAAAGTTTACTTCTATTCAGGGATCACTTGGCTGCAATCTGAACATAGCACCTTCAAAATAGATGCATCATCTATTTTTGACATTGGAACTCGTACAAGCCTGTTTTGCTTGCAATCCCATCAAATGTCATAGCAATTAAATGCACGTCTGGCAGACACTTGCAACCGTCAGAATAGCCTGGCTTTTTATATATGCTTTGAAAACTATGGAAAGAATATACCCTCAAAATTATGAAAATTTTTAGTAATATGCTAAATAAACGCCATATCAGCTTAAAGTTTAAATTTCATGTTTTTTAATTAAGTATAACGGCTAGTTTATTTCGAAGCTTTGTTTTAATGAGCTTAAATTAAGAGCAAACGCGCTCTGCTACCAAACTTTTATGTGGATGCCATGCCATAGCCTTAAGAAAATAATGGACTCTTGTATATATGAAATGGAAAATTACCAAATCCAAAAGTGTACCTTTTGAAAAAAAAGGCGTACTTTCGTACTGACGGAACTGAAAGTGTACCCCAAAAGGTACAATTGTACCCCTTGTAGCATCACTGATTCACTGACCAATTTAAAAACAATGCTTAATGCAATGCACTATAATGCGGTACAGTAATCCGCGTAATTGGATTAAGCAAAAATTTTCACACGTTTGTTCAATTAAACGGGAAATTCAAGTAACGAAATCCCGCTCAACACTTGCTCAATAAAAAAAATCCCGTTTAACTGCACTTTTCGTTCAATTATAGGTCTGTTCACGTACTTTACTTGCTAAATCTTGCAGAGAGAGAGAGTAAAAGAAGAATTGAGGAAAAAATATGTACAAAGAGAAAATTAGCAGAAAAAGTACGTGAACAGAAAACTAGTAGAAACTTGCAAGTAAACAACAGCTGATCAAACGAATTGACAGTTTATTTCAACCGCAAGAAACTGCTGTTGTAACTTAATGTTATAAATTGTTGAAATTATTTCTTGTATCCTAGCAACATTAACATTTATACTAACATTTCCATCAGCATCATAAATGTTTCTTTTTCCATTCGTTTTAATAGGAAATCCACAGAAAAATTTTTGACAGCTTGTTTTTTTTTTGACAAACAGTTTTTTTCAGTAGTTGCAAGTTCTTGCAAGTAGAAATTTTGCTAGCAGAAACTTGCAACTTCTTTTTTCTCTCTCACTTTTTTACGCTCTCGTTTTCCTTTCTCGTTGCAAGTTTTTCGAGTACGTGAACGCTTTACTAGAAAAAACTTGCAATAATTGGTTACAATTTGTAACAATTTTTTGTTACTGAACAACCCTTATGCAAAACCACTTTTTTGGGAAGAAAACCAAAAGTATAAGAAAAAAAATACGCAGTTTATATCTTCCCAACTCCCAACTCTTTACTTAAGGGGACGTGACACCTTCAAAAAAGTTTTAGCAAAAAAATTACAAAAAAAATTTTTTTGATTTTTTTGTTTACATATATGGCTACTGGAATTATTTAAAAAAACATAAAAAACCATGGCGGGCGTGATTACAACTCGATGGAACATCGGAAAAAAAACAAAGAACGGGGTTTTTATCAGCATCAAAACCGCCATGGAATGAACTAGAAGAAACAAGTTTGGTTGAGGATTAACAAAATGGGGGAGTTTTCGAAAATCGTCAAGATTATTGGACAAAATTGGCCAAAAACTCAAAAACTATAGAACCGATTTTTCTGTCCGTAGTTTATTCCATGCATCGACAAGTGTAAAACAACATATTTAAATTTCAGTATGATCGGTCAACTAGTTTTTGTTTTATCACGCCCGACAAGATTTTTTTAATGATTTTTTAAAAAAATTCATGTAGCAATATATGTGATTAAAATTATAAAAAAATTTTTTTTGCGTAATTATTTTACAAAAATATATATATTTAATTTTTCAAAAAGATATCTTATTTTCTATTCATTTTAAACGCATTTTAAAACATTTAAATTAAAAAAATGTGTGAAGGTGTCACGTCCCCTTGAATAATAGCTGCGTTCGATTCGCCAGTGCTCAACTCGCTTGTGAAAAAACCTCTACTCATTTTGCTTTTATTTGCTCAATAGTTGGCAACACTTTTGTAATGACGACCACATCAATAAATAAATTAAAAATTTTTATCTGCCAATAAATCAATTGACATAAGACATTTTGAAATATTTTGAAAATAAAACAGCTGACTGCTTGAAAGAATTTAATTTTTTTTGCTGGTACTCACATGACATTTTGACACAATCTATGACATTTTACCCTATCCCGTACACAAACCAGCTAAAAAATAAGAACTTGGCAACGCAACTTTACTCAACTCAATCGGTAGTTAACTTTTTCTATCCTCAACTAGCTGGAGACTTTGTTGCTGTTTTCTCATACAAATTTTGAAATAAGCTACATTAATTGAGCTTATCAAAACATTCCAATTACGTAAATTCCAAAAGGGTTTTAAGCTATTAATTTTAGTTTAGCCGTGAGAAGCTTCGAAACAAAGATTTTCCATAATTTTGAACTTTTTGGTTGATTCATTAAAAAAATTGCCAAAACTGCGAAACAGACGTTAGGATTAAAATTTTTATTATAGTATATTAGTAATATATTGTAGAAACTAATAAAATTAAATTTGAGTGAATATTCAAACATTTGTAATTTAATTTTAATAAAATTCTACATTGTAATTACATTTTGTGTTTAAAAATTAATACAAGTGCTAGTTTTATAATTTATCAAATATGCACAAATGACTTTAACTCAGCAACACTATTTTCTGTTTTGTTTATTATGTTTTGTGAATTGCCGTTACTTTTGAAAAGCATTAAATTTTTAATGGGCGTCCGCCAAGGGTGCAAGGTGAAAATTTCCCCCAATGGCCTTAAAAGAATGAAGCGTCAAAGCTTGTAACGTTGTATGTTTTTTCGCGGTTAGAAGTACTCTTCCAGATGTTTTAATTGAAAAACTGAAAAAGCATTTTTAAGATTTATATATAAAAAAACCTTAATTAAAAAACCCTTAATATAACCTTAATTTTTAAATTTAGTTTAAAAAAACCTGTGTACTAAATATATAAACTTTGTTTTAATTAATAAAAACAAAGCTTTGTTCCACGGCTTTTGCGATGCTTCAGAAAAAGCGTATGGAGCCGCGATATATATTCGCGTTAAGAATCACGATAGCGTCAGTGTCCACCTCCTCGTAGCCAAAACAAAGGTGGCAACAGTTAAAACGGTGTCCCTACCTAGGCTCGAGTTGTGCGGCGCTCTTCTGCTAGCAGAGATGGTCGAAGCGTTTCTGACGAATTTAGAAACGTACAATAATCAACTGTATTTATGGACAAATTCGACCATTGTGCTGGCGTGGCTGCGTAAACCACCATGCGCCTGGACCACTTTCGTCGCCAACCGTGTCGCAAAAATCAGCGAAAAGGTTAGGACTGAGAACTGGAGCCATGTGGATTCAGCTGATAATCCAGCGGATCTGGCCAGCAGAGGAATGGAGCCGCAACATTTAAAGGATAGCTCATTGTGGTGGCATGGACCAGTATGGCTGGAACTAGAGCCCAGCTCATGGCCAAATCGAAGCTACGAGTATGACACCACGATGGAAGCGAAAGCCATAAAAGTTCACGTGGCATGTTCTCAAAATGTGAACCTGTTAGAGCGTTTTTCTTCTTTGCCTCGAGCCTTGCGAGTTCTGTCGTAAGTATTACGATTTTATCATAGAACTCACAGGCAGCACAAAGGTAATTTCTGCCATAAGTCTTTGGCAATATCACAGGAAGAAATTAAAGAAACAACCAAACGACTCGTTATTGAAAGTCAGAAATTGGGTTATCCATCTGAATATACCCAGTTGTCGAAGAAAAGTTTGATTGATTCGAAGAGATCAATTTTAAATCTGAATCCTTTTCTCGACAGCCAAAAAATACTTAGAATTGGCGGACGATTATCGGAGACAGATCATTTCACTTATGACGAACGACATCCGGTAATTCTACCGTATGAGAGCCAATTTTCTAAATTACTCGTGAAATTCACCCACGAAATCTCCATTCATGGTGGGAACCAACTTGTGTTGCGACTTATTCGAATGCAATATTGGATTCCCAGAGTCAAGAATATGATCAAGTCCATCATACACAACTGCAAAGTCTGTGTTATCGACCGCAAGAGGTTGCAGACTCAGATGATGGCGTCATTACCCCCAGAGCGCACAAAGTTATCTCGTCCATTTGCGTCCACTGGAGTTGATTTTACTGGCCCATATGACATAAAAAATTATACGGGACGTGCTTGTCTAATAACCAAGGGCTATATTTGCGTCTTCCTCTGCTTTGCTACGAAAGCTATACATTTAGAGGCTACCAGTGACCTCAGTACTGTCACCTTTTTGGCAGCTTTTTCGAGGTTTGTATCATGAAGAGGATGCCCGGAGAAAATGTACTCCGACAATGGTACCAACTTCGTTGGTGCGTCACGCGCCTTTAAGGAGGATTTCAAGGCCTTTCTAAATGATTCAAAAGTTCATTTGGTGTCAAAATATGCCCACCAGCACTTAACCTGGCATTTTATTCCAGCAGGTGCTCCTCATATGGGAGGCTTGTGGGAAGCGGGTGTCAAAAGTTTTAAATTACACTTTCGTAAAGTAGCGTCAGACTTAAAATATACACTTGAAGAATTTTTGACATTGCTTTCACGTATTGAAGCATGTCTTAATTCACGCCCTCTAAGCCCAATGACATCAGATCCTAATGATCTTCCACCGTTGACTCCAGCGCACTTTTTAGTTGGAGGGCCTTTACTTGCCCCAATTGAACCAGATATCGCTGAAACTCCAATGTCAATTATAAATCGTTGGCAAAAATTGAAGGCTCTGAACCAAAGGTTCTGTCAAGTCTGGAAAAATGACTATCTGAAAGAACTTCACAAGCGACATAAGTGGAAAAATCCTCGTTTGTCCAAAGCGATGGCTCACGATGGCTCACGATGGAGCCAGGCCTCGTTTGCCTCGGTCTTCCCGTCAGAGAAGGACGACCACCGAAGGGAGTATGCTGCCAGACCTCGTTTGTCGGAAGCAGCGTGCGTTGAGAGGAGACCGGCCCTGAAGGCAAAGACGACGAAGCGAGATTGGCGCGTAGCATTCATAATGCGGAGGTGTTGCCGTCTTTTCGCCCTTCGCTGCGCGCTGATCCAAAAAGAGGATCTCAGTCGTCACGGCGCTCTGGTAAAAGGTCGAGTTTACCGAAAGCCGAGCGCCGCCATCGTGGCCATGGTAGACAACGGCCCACTCAACGCCACTCAAATAGTGGCGCTCAACGCACCTCCAATAGTGGCTCTCAACGCCGGTCCTCGCCTTCACCGTTGCCAAGTTTGCAACAAGTGACTTCGCTGCTCCCCACGGCGGTTGTCAAGGTGATCGATCGTGGCTACATGCATCGGATTCGAGCCCTGATATATCACTGCGCTGAAACGTCCATAATTTCGCATCGAATAGTCCGCCAGCTTGGGTTGTCATCAACGATGGTTGGTTCGCATGAAGTGTGCTCCATAACCCTTCGAGCGAACTATGAATCTAACCAAACGATGACAACCCAGGCTAGAGTGGTAACACATTTTACGCGCATAATGCCGCGAAAGAATTTGGACACATCTATCAGGGCTTATTTCACGAACCTGATGCTCGGTGACCCCGACTTTTTCGTTTCGTACCCCGTCGGCATGGTGTTAGGGGTAGATGTGTTCCCGAAAATTATTCAGCCTGGTATTTTTCCTTGTGGTTTGGGGGGACTGGTGGCACAGAACTCCATTTTCGGCTGGGTGGTATCGGGCTCGATTGCCCAATAATAGACGCACGATAAATACATAAGTTAAATTAAGAATAATAATAAATGCATAATAAATGAAATGAAATTATAACATTATAATGAATTTGAAAAACTGAGACATTTTTGAATTAATCAACTATTCCTTATAGACTTAAGTTATCTTTAAGCTCATTTCTTTACAGTAGCACTGCAAGGGGGCCGGCATGTTGAGGCTGCGACCCTAAAGTAAAAGATTATTTAAATCACGTAAGCTGGTTTTGTTGTTAACCTTCTTATCGACTCTTAACTTGTCGCTCGCGATCGGGTCGCCGAGCCTGCCTCCTTGCCTGCTAAGCAATCACGTATTGATTGCCAATGTGAAGTGTTTAAGTATATCTGCCATCTTTAACTTTTTATAAATTTCTTCTGCTGCACCAATTGCAACCAAAAGTAAGATTAAAATTACATTTATTGTACCAATTTTAAACATAATTAACAAAAATTGTTTTTATTCCTTTTCTTCTCTATTGCACCAAAACTTCGAGCACTTATTGCCTGAAGTCTTCGTGCAATATATATAGGCGTTGAAATATAATTCAAATTGCAGCCTCCACCAATTTACAACTTGAATCGTCATCAAGAAGAACAAATCAGCCTAGTTTGTTTATGGTCCATCGAGTCCGCCTGGAGAAAAAAGGAATTTTTAAAAATACTACAAGCATCAACTTCCAGCAGCAGCAAAAAGGTTAGTTGATTAATTTATAAAAGTGTCTCAGTGTTAGTGTCAGTGAGTAGCATAAAAATAAGTTAATCAAAGTGAAACCTTTTGCTTCAATTAAATAAAAATAAAAAAGTAGTTAATTCATTTGATTAACATAAACACTTATATAGGTATATAGATACTTTTATTTAGATATTATATACAAAAAGTGCGCCATATAAATAGTGCGGGTACATGCCGAAGTGAAACGACCAGTGACCAAAAAAAAAAAAAAAAAAAATTCTCACAGCCGAAAAAGTTAGAAGTGTTGCGTGAAATCTTTTAGATTTTTGATTTTTATTTCAAAGTCACAAAGTGGACCATACCGTCGGCTTTCAGTGGTGTCTTTTGAAAAATCAGGCACATACAACCACACACGCGAACGAAAATTCGGCATTTGTTTAAAAAGAAAAAAAAAAAAAAAAAAAAAAAAGTTGCTAACAAAAATAAAAGGAGAAAAAATAAACAAAACACACTGGTTCACCGGCACCCACTATTTCAAGTAAAAACAACAAAAAGATGAAAGTTAGCTTAAGTTTATAAGCTAATATTAAATTAGTTACCTACTTGCTTACACACTATTTCTATTATTTTTAATTTGACAATTATTTAATTAAAATCGCTTTATTTCGCGACGATTTTTACAAAAATTAGCAAACAAAGTTAGCCGTCGGTCTTTGTTCCCTTATCGTTGGTTTGTTTTTCTTTTCATAAATAAAGCAAACATTAATACAAACGCGGTTAAAATTATTCACCCACACGTTGTGTTAAATAAAGTACAATAATCGCAAGAATTTTTTACATATTAGAAAACTTGCTTATTGGAAATATTGTTTATGTTTTTTATAAACACAAAAAAAAATACCGCTAAAACACACACACAAACACTTAACATTTTACACCACATTCATTTTTTATTGCCGCGTTCGTTGTTCAACATTACGAGTGTTTTGCTTTAAATAACAATCAAAAACAAAAAGAAATCATTCTGATATTGATTGTTAAAGTGTTTTTTAATTGTTATTACACGCAATTTATTACATAAAACAACGATAAGCACGACAAAACATAAAGCGGATAAGCGAAGCAGAAGAGAGGCACCGAATATCAACAACCAAAACAGCTGGTCGCTATCTTCGAAAAAGAGTTGCCAATTTGACATGATAAATAATCGCACCTATTGCGATATTCAACTTGGAGCATTTTTTGCAAATTTTACTTTTATGTTAAAATCTGGACTTACCAAGTCGTCCAATTTGGAGTACTTTTAAGAAATTTTTTATAAGTTCAGAATTTTTATAAATTTTTAGAGTAAAAAAAAAAAAATTTATATTTTTATAATTTGTCATTGAAATTGTCAAAAGGAAAATAAACAAAATTTTTATTGAATAAAAAAAAAAAAAAAAAAAAAAATTACAAACAATTTTCAAAAAAAACAAACTCAAATTTTTTTTAGATTTTTAAACAAAAAAATTTATTTATTTACCTTTAAATAGTATTTTTCTACAAATACAAATTAGAAAATTTTGCGACGAATTATTTTTTTAAATTCGTGTAGTTTCTACGTATTAGAAACAAAAGCAAAAACTATTAAAAGCAATTTCTATTAATTGCAGTTTTATTTGCATTTAAGCATATTTTTAGCTCACGCTTACTTTGCAGTAAAAGGTTTCTACAGATTACAAAACACTTTTTGCCATTTTTACTGATTTCTCCGCGCCTATCAAAGTTAATTAAACAGCAATGGCAAAACTTACATCTTTAATGAGAAATGCTGACACCATTTTTGATATGGAGAGAGACTTCAATGATATTCCTCACGAAGAGCATACCATTTTCGCTCTTAGAATTCAAGAGGATGAGTTGAAGTCTCAATGGACTAATCTGAAGACTTCATATGACGCTTGTTTGCTGAAATTAGTGGCAGCGAGTGGTGACGATGATGAAAACGTCACTCTAGTCAAAGTCAAATATCGCACATGTTATCAAACATATGTTCGTTGTCTATCTAAGATGAACGAACTGAGCGATAAGCTGTCTATGGCGAAGAAAAATAATGAAGTGGATATTTCAAGTTTTGAGATGCCGATGTCTGGCCATAATATTAACTTGCCGCCGTGTGACACCGAGATATTTCACGGGGACTATTTAACATGGCCGTCCTTCCGGGAAATGCTTTCGGCTATTTATATTTCTAATAGTCGGTTAACACCGGTCGAAAAACTTTTCCACCTCAATCAGAAAACCCGCGGAGAGACTTAAGGGATTGTACAAAATCTCCCCTCACGCACGAAGGTTTTGCAACAGCATGGGAAAACTAAAAGGATCGCTACGAAAATAGGCGAATTTTGGTGAATAGCCAATTGAAAGTTTTATTTAACCTACCAGCTGTAGCGAATGAGTATGGAAGTGCCATTGAGAAGCTTCAGAGAGACATTAACAATTGTATTTCAGCATTAACCATGCACAAAGTAGATATTAGCAATTGGGATGCTATATTTACTTATTTATGTTCAACTAAATTGCCTGAAACTACGCTCTCTTTATGGGAGCAATCGATTGAAAACAAGGCAGAAATACCCAAATGGTCTGACCTTGACAAGTTTCTGACAAGTCGATTTCAGACTTTAGAAACCGTGTCTGACTTTAGAGGCGCCGTGCCAAAAGGGCAAAAATCAAACGCACCTCCACCAATTGTGAAAAAAGTCAACACATATCAGGCAAAAGTGACGAATAATAATGCAAGCTGTGCAAAAATCAGCAACATACATTAAAGTTCTGTCCGAAATTTTTGGCAATGAACATAAATGATAGATCTTCAACTGCGAGGCGGTTACATTGTTGTCTCAACTGCTTATCCAGTAGCCATGTGTCTAAAGATTGCAAAAGTGGCTACAGTTGCTCAACCTGTGGACAACGACATCATTCGTTGTTGCATAGAGACTTTCGAGGTGCAAATAGTCAACAATATGCGGGAGGTCCAAACACGAGATCTAAACAGTCCACTCCACAAGCCGCAGCGCTGTCGGCAAGCGCTAACGAAAATATTAACTCGTGTTTCGCCTCAAGCAGCAAAGGTATCTTGCTTGGAACCGCAATGGTTAATATTTGCCATCGAGGATCCAGTTTTACCGCCAGAGCACTTATTGATTCTGGCTCAGAAGGATCCTTCATTTCCGAGAGGTTGCAGCGACTTATTCAGCTGCCTACGCGACGTGTTTGCGCTCAAGTCTCAGGACTTAAGAATGTGGTATCTGCCAGGGTGCAAAAGGCTTGCACTTTGACGATAGGATCACCTATTGATCCGACGGTTCAAATAACCACGAGCGCTCTCATTCTCTCAAAGATTACCGGAAATTTTCCTACTTGCTCAGTAGATCCACTGTTGCAGCAAGCTTTCCCTGAGCTTACTTTAGCGGACAAAAGGTTCTACTGTAGCGATCAAGTAGATGTTTTGCTGTGTGGGGATTTGTACCCACAAATTCTTCTTGACGGGATCCGTCGTAATTTTCTTGGGTCACTTATTGCTCAAGAAACTATATTCGGTTGGATCTTAACTGGTTCAGTTCCTACCACTTCTTCGAAAACTCCAGCATCTGTTGTGTCATACTTTAGTGAAGTGTCACTTGACCGACAGTTAGCTTCTTTTTGGGAGCTTGAAGAGGTACCGCAAAAGACTTTGTCCAGCATCACAGACCAATTTTGTGAGGACAACTATGTCAAAACCACGAGATGTACTCCTAATGGCGGGTATGTAGTAACTTTGCCATTTAAAGCAAGTTTTCCACATAAAACCGGTTTAGGCGATTCTCGCTATATTGCGGTACGTCAATTTCTTCGTAATGAGGTCAGACTCAATAAAAAAAAAGACTCAAAAAAGAATACCAAGAGCTGAACCATATGAGGGAAGTGTTTTCTAGATTAGCTCAGAGAGAATCTCAGAGTTACTACCTTCCTCATCATACCGTCTTGAAGCCTGAGAGCACAACGACTAAGGTTCGCGTAGTTTTTAACGCCTCTAGCCCTACCTCAAACGGCATTAGCCTCAATGATGTTCTTCATGCGGGCCCAGTATTACAAAGTGACCTCACTTTGCTTATACTGAAGTGGCGGTTCTTCCAATTTGTTTTTAATGGTGACATTGAAAAAATGTACCGCCAAATAATTGTAGACGAAGAACATCAGCGATTCCAGCGGATAATATTTCGAGATTGTCCCGAGAGTCCGCTGCGAGATTTTCAGCTGAGCACGGTGACCTTTGGAGTAAATTGTGCTCCTTTCTTAGCGATACAAACCCTCATGCAGCTGGCTGAAGATGTGGAGCCCCACCTGCCGCTAGCATCGAAAATTTTTCGAAGAATCCACCAGCTTACAACTTGAATCGTCATCAAGAAGAACAAATCAGCCTAGTTTGTTTACTCTCAAGAAACCAAAAAGGCACATAAACTTTGACTACGAACTCTACCAACTGTCGCAATTCGATAAAAAAAAAATGTATAGTACTGAAACACTTTCGATGTAAGCTTTAATTCTAGGGGGTGTGCTTTTATATAATAATTTTGTATCCCAAAGCGACCAACCCTACTAAACACATAAGTATTTGTATCAAATCACGGAATCAAAAGTGTTGCGTTATTATATTATTAACAACATTTGCGTTTTGACATGGAAATAATACGCTTTTAGTACGAAATGTAGGATAGCAGTAATGAAATATGGTTAATAGCAACACTAAAAGTATTAAAAGTAGCAAAAAGTTTACTTCTATTCAGGGATCACTTGGCTGCAATCTGAACATAGCACCTTCAAAATAGATGCATCATCTATTTTTGACATTGGAACTCGTACAAGCCTGTTTTGCTTGCAATCCCATCAAATGTCATAGCAATTAAATGCACGTCTGGCAGACACTTGCAACCGTCAGAATAGCCTGGCTTTTTATATATGCTTTGAAAACTATGGAAAGAATATACCCTCAAAATTATGAAAATTTTTAGTAATATGCTAAATAAACGCCATATCAGCTTAAAGTTTAAATTTCATGTTTTTTAATTAAGTATAACGGCTAGTTTATTTCGAAGCTTTGTTTTAATGAGCTTAAATTAAGAGCAAACGCGCTCTGCTACCAAACTTTTATGTGGATGCCATGCCATAGCCTTAAGAAAATAATGGACTCTTGTATATATGAAATGGAAAATTACCAAATCCAAAAGTGTACCTTTTGAAAAAAAAGGCGTACTTTCGTACTGACGGAACTGAAAGTGTACCCCAAAAGGTACAATTGTACCCCTTGTAGCATCACTGATTCACTGACCAATTTAAAAACAATGCTTAATGCAATGCACTATAATGCGGTACAGTAATCCGCGTAATTGGATTAAGCAAAAATTTTCACACGTTTGTTCAATTAAACGGGAAATTCAAGTAACGAAATCCCGCTCAACACTTGCTCAATAAAAAAAATCCCGTTTAACTGCACTTTTCGTTCAATTATAGGTCTGTTCACGTACTTTACTTGCTAAATCTTGCAGAGAGAGAGAGTAAAAGAAGAATTGAGGAAAAAATATGTACAAAGAGAAAATTAGCAGAAAAAGTACGTGAACAGAAAACTAGTAGAAACTTGCAAGTAAACAACAGCTGATCAAACGAATTGACAGTTTATTTCAACCGCAAGAAACTGCTGTTGTAACTTAATGTTATAAATTGTTGAAATTATTTCTTGTATCCTAGCAACATTAACATTTATACTAACATTTCCATCAGCATCATAAATGTTTCTTTTTCCATTCGTTTTAATAGGAAATCCACAGAAAAATTTTTGACAGCTTGTTTTTTTTTTGACAAACAGTTTTTTTCAGTAGTTGCAAGTTCTTGCAAGTAGAAATTTTGCTAGCAGAAACTTGCAACTTCTTTTTTCTCTCTCACTTTTTTACGCTCTCGTTTTCCTTTCTCGTTGCAAGTTTTTCGAGTACGTGAACGCTTTACTAGAAAAAACTTGCAATAATTGGTTACAATTTGTAACAATTTTTTGTTACTAAACAACCCTTATGCAAAACCACTTTTTTGGGAAGAAAACCAAAAGTATAAGAAAAAAAATACGCAGTTTATATCTTCCCAACTCCCAACTCTTTACTTAAGGGGACGTGACACCTTCAAAAAAGTTTTAGCAAAAAAATTACAAAAAAAATTTTTTTGATTTTTTTGTTTACATATATGGCTACTGGAATTATTTAAAAAAACATAAAAAACCATGGCGGGCGTGATTACAACTCGATGGAACATCGGAAAAAAAACAAAGAACGGGGTTTTTATCAGCATCAAAACCGCCATGGAATGAACTAGAAGAAACAAGTTTGGTTGAGGATTAACAAAATGGGGGAGTTTTCGAAAATCGTCAAGATTATTGGACAAAATTGGCCAAAAACTCAAAAACTATAGAACCGATTTTTCTGTCCGTAGTTTATTCCATGCATCGACAAGTGTAAAACAACATATTTAAATTTCAGTATGATCGGTCAACTAGTTTTTGTTTTATCACGCCCGACAAGATTTTTTTAATGATTTTTTAAAAAAATTCATGTAGCAATATATGTGATTAAAATTATAAAAAAAATTTGTTTGCGTAATTATTTTACAAAAATATATATATTTAATTTTTCAAAAAGATATCTTATTTTCTATTCATTTTAAACGCATTTTAAAACATTTAAATTAAAAAAATGTGTGAAGGTGTCACGTCCCCTTGAATAATAGCTGCGTTCGATTCGCCAGTGCTCAACTCGCTTGTGAAAAAACCTCTACTCATTTTGCTTTTATTTGCTCAATAGTTGGCAACACTTTTGTAATGACGACCACATCAATAAATAAATTAAAAATTTTTATCTGCCAATAAATCAATTGACATAAGACATTTTGAAATATTTTGAAAATAAAACAGCTGACTGCTTGAAAGAATTTAATTTTTTTTGCTGGTACTCACATGACATTTTGACACAATCTATGACATTTTACCCTATCCCGTACACAAACCAGCTAAAAAATAAGAACTTGGCAACGCAACTTTACTCAACTCAATCGGTAGTTAACTTTTTCTATCCTCAACTAGCTGGAGACTTTGTTGCTGTTTTCTCATACAAATTTTGAAATAAGCTACATTAATTGAGCTTATCAAAACATTCCAATTACGTAAATTCCAAAAGGGTTTTAAGCTATTAATTTTAGTTTAGCCGTGAGAAGCTTCGAAACAAAGATTTTCCATAATTTTGAACTTTTTGGTTGATTCATTAAAAAAATTGCCAAAACTGCGAAACAGACGTTAGGATTAAAATTTTTATTATAGTATATTAGTAATATATTGTAGAAACTAATAAAATTAAATTTGAGTGAATATTCAAACATTTGTAATTTAATTTTAATAAAATTCTACATTGTAATTACATTTTGTGTTTAAAAATTAATACAAGTGCTAGTTTTATAATTTATCAAATATGCACAAATGACTTTAACTCAGCAACACTATTTTCTGTTTTGTTTATTATGTTTTGTGAATTGCCGTTACTTTTGAAAAGCATTAAATTTTTAATGGGCGTCCGCCAAGGGTGCAGGGGATGAAAATTTCCCCCAATGGCCTTAAAAGAATGAAGCGTCAAAGCTTGTAACGTTGTATGTTTTTTCGCGGTTAGAAGTACTCTTCCAGATGTTTTAATTGAAAAACTGAAAAAGCATTTTTAAGATTTATATATAAAAAAACCTTAATTTAAAAACCCTTAATATAACCTTAATTTTTAAATTTAGTTTAAAAAAACCTGTGTACTAAATATATAAACTTTGTTTTAATTAATAAAATGCGTTCCAAATTTTATTTTTCTTGCCCATATGTAACACATATGATAGCGTTGAATCATTATGGGAATCATTATATGGGAAGTGGGCGTATACGTAAATAGATTACGCCAATTTTTTGTAAAGTCTTAGTTTTGATGTTATATACACACATACCAAACTGCATTCATGTAGCTCAAGTATATGCCTCTTTATAGAGATTTACTCTTGTGGGTTGTATTGGAGGTGGACGTGGCTGTAGGCGGATCACGCCCATTTTTTGAAAACACTTTATTTTTGATGTTTAATGTAAACATACCAAGTTGTATTGCTGTAGCTCAAATATATGCCTCTTTATAGAGTTTCACTTTTGTGGGTTGTATGGAAGGTGGGCGAAGGGCAAGGCCGATTTTGATGACATTTTGTGTGGTGTTTTATATTTACAAAATAATGATACATGCCAAATTGCATGTTCCTAGGATAACTCCTTCTAATTTTGTCCCTCATCCCATAGACATCGTTACACTGTGGAGCGTAAGATTGACACATTTTTCGGTCAATTAAGCGGAGAAATCAATTAAGTGCGATGCATTTAAACGGGAATTACAGCTTTTACATAATTTCTGATGAAGTAGTGGGCAGTTAACTTTGCTAAGTCTAGATACTATGCAATTCCGCCATAAATTTTGTGGAAAATTAAGTTTTTAAAAATAAACTTTCTGATTTCTTCACAAACCGCTTTGCCACGTGCCATAGTTGAAAATCATTCAAAAATACTACTGACATAAAATCAAAGAGTGACTGAAATTATTCCAATATATTCTAAATACATTTTCAATTGGTATACAGAATTAGCAACCAATAATTTGTCCCGTTATCTTTATGTACACTCGCATTTTTTTTTATCATTTGAATTGTATTCGAGTTTTGATGAATTATTAACACAATTAACGTTGTTGTTTTTGTTATTGTTCTTTTACTATTAATCCTAAGAAATTACATTTTAAGCTTTAAGAATACCACAAACTTTGTTTCAAAAATATTGTTTTCTTATTATAAACAAAGTTAAAAGTGTTAATTTTGTAAAATTTTCAGGCGTACGAACTGATTGTTGTCGTCGTAGTATGTTAAAAATGATATGGGTAGCTTTGCAAAAAAATATCAATGCATTGATCAGTGAAATGCAGTCAAATGCAGTCATCATTCAAAATAATATATTGTTGGTGAAAGAAAAATGAACAAATATTTTTATGTAAAAATTATTTTTACCAAGATAAACAATAACACTGTGTAACGAAATCGACCAAAAAAAAAAAGCACATGCAAACCTTATATAAATTCTTAAAGAGGAACATGTTGCGAGTCCATCGCACTTTGTCAGACTTCTCAGTGTCGTCACAATTTTGTGTAATTAATTTTTTAAGTTGAAGAAGGTTTACCCTACCTTCTTTCCAACGACTCAAAGATGACCAAAATCGGTTAAGATTTGACGAAATGGCAAGACTTTGTATGATAGCAAGCCTATACAAGGGAATCGGTGTTTGATGACGAAAAAAAAACGTTAAAATTGCCGCCATTCAGCTAATTCTCAACCGATTTTGATATTATTGCGTTCAATGAAAAGGTACATTTACGCGCAATGAGTTCTTGTGAAAATAATAATGTTATTCATGCAACATTATGTCAAAAAAATTCATATAAACATGAATTTTTTGTGAAATTAACGAAACACTATAGAATTTACTTCGCTACACGCTTCATTAAGTATTAAATCAAATTTATTTTTATACAGCCTTATTCTTCGTGAAATTCTACTGAAAAGAAGTGCAATTAAGTTTTTATTTCCGACAAGGCAAATGGGTGTAAAAATTCAATGAAAGTCGGCACAACAAAATTTGAACACTTCAACTTAAAAAATTAATTACAAAAAATTGTGACGACATTGAGAAGTCTTACAAGGTGCGATGAACTCGCAACATGTTCCTCTTTAAGAATTTCTATTAGGTTTGCTTGTGCTTTTTTAATCGTCACACCGTGTAATAAATTTTACAGCTTTGACCATTGCTAAATTTGGTTGCTAGAACTGTTACAACTTTTGAGATAGTAAAATTATTTTATTTAAAATTCAACTTGTGAAGAATAAAATAGGGAGAAACTGATGATTGAAAAAAAAAACATTAAAAATTTTTCAAGAATTTTCTAGTTTGGTAACTGGCCTTTTTAATACTTTTCAAGTGGTATTATTAGTTTTTTTAAATTCGAATTGTGGTCTGTATATTGAGATAAATTTGTTTAAACATGAAAACAATAAAAACTTTCTTAAAAATCATCCATCGTTGACCAGTTAATGGAGATAATTTACTTTTTATACCCTTCCGGTGGTACATCTACTTTTTTAAATTCTACTTGTAAGCTGCACAATGGGGCAAATTGTGAATGACCTTGAAATTTTCTTAAAAAAATCATAAAAAGTTTTGTATCACTGACCAATCAATGGAGATAACTGATATTTTTAATAATATGGTATTCATTTTTAATTTTAATACGGTGTATTAAGTTTTTTGAAATTCTATTCCTGGCTTCTACAATTTATCAAATTGTGCATGGCCTTGAACATTTTTTAAAAAAGGCATACAAAATTATATAGCACTGACCAAGTAGTGGGACCAACTGACCTTATGCATACCTTTCAGATGGCATCATTAGTTTTATTAAATTCCACCAATGAGGTGCTAGCATCCCGTAGCTGGCAATGTTGCTGTTTATTGACATAAACGATTACATAAGGCCCAACACTTCCTTGACTTCTGCCGGTCAACGACATAGTTGCGAAAAAAAAAATTTAAAACTAAAGTTAACATTCTTGCATTGTTCTAAAGGTATAGATAATAAGTTACTATAAAAATTTTAAAATTGTTAAAAGTTGGTCTGAAGATTCAATCAATCAACATGTTTAACGAAAAATGTATGATAAAAAATGTAATATTGTCTTGATGCCTCACTAAAATTAGTCCCAGTTTGAGAATCAGGGCCCTATTCTCTACCTATGGAAAAAAGCAGCGTACACAAAATTTACAAACGTTTCATGCTCTCAGTAATCCCAAATGTATACAATCGGACTGAATAAAACATCAAGTTGCTTAAGAAAAATATTTGACTGCCAATTTAAAAATAGTGACATAAAAATGGGAGATTTTGGAGAAAAATATTCGATCCTAATCCTAAATAAGCATCACATTAGAAGATAAATGTTTGTTTGTAGAGATAAAAATAATTAAAGTTTTTTTAAAATAATTATAAATCCAAAATCCGGTCAGTTCACAAAAAAAAAATATACAGCAAAAATAAAAAAAACACAAAAAAATGAGTAAAATTTCTTGATTGTGTACACTTTTTTAATGAAGCTTATTCTTAAAGCTTATGAATCAGAAACTCGATGTGTACACAAAATATCGTGTACACAACTATTTGAATAGGGCCCCAAACCTTCGAGGGGTTAGAGTTGTTTAGTAACTCATACTGTTTTTAGAAGATGAACATTTATTAGAAAACGTGTTAATGATAGATTGTGATAGGCCTCCTTGTTTGTAAAAAGGCGTTTATTTAAACTGAAGTTAAACTGTTAAAAAAAGCTATTTTTATTTTATTTATTCGTAATTAAATAAATGTTCTCCTTTGGGCACACTGGGTTATTGCTCCCCTTTTGTAGATACCTTTTATAGTATGCAATACATATCGCACATCATCTTCAAAAGAGACACAACTCAAAATTTGTCAATTTTGAGTTAATATATGGAACTTACTCATAGTTCGCCTGTCTATTAACACGCAAAATTCTACACCGGTTTTGTTATTGTAAATTGCCAAAAAAACAGTTATGCCTCTTTTTTTGTTAAGACTGACACTGCACTGCAATAGGCAAAAAAGGCATATTTTTAGTTGTGTCATGATAAGCGAAGTGCATTGATCGCCATCGGTACTTGTAAAGAGACCTTTTTCGAGTTGTGCCTTTTCTGACAATATATTTAGTACTAAAACTCCCTTTTTAATTTGAGTTGTGACCCTTTAGATGATACGGGTAAGTGAAATGCACGCGTATTATTTTTAGTTGTGACGCTTTATATGATAAAATTATTAAATTTTTTAATTGATTCCTTTTTGAGGAAAAAGAGAAAACATGTTTGTTGTCTGTTTTTTTATTTAGGTTAAGATAATTTTATTTTGCATTTATTTCCGTATCGGCAATAACCATTAAACAATAACCATCATTTTGAGTAATGAAATGATTTGTTTTTAACTTTAAATAAGAATTTTTTTGAGTTAACTCTCATTAGATGAATTTTTTTTTTGTTAAATCAAATTTCATTTGAACTTTCAGACAACTAATGGAAGAGAATAATTATTCAGCCGAAATGACCTCTGAAGGCAAAATGCGGTTGGCAATGGTCAAATCAACCAGTTATTGTCTCTCCCCATCTGACGAAAGTCTTGTCGAACCGTTGGTGAGAGCTCTGGAGATATACTTCAGTGGAGAAAGACAACAGACTATTTTTTTTTATAAAAATCCTTGTAGAGATATATATTTCTAAAAAGTAAATGTCGGTGAAGTCTTCTAAGTCTTGGGATTTAATCAGGTATTTTGTCTTATCTTTGGCCCTTTGTCATTGTGTCTCCAGTTTGTCGTCTACTCCTCGTTTGTCTTTCTTAGGCTTGGCCAAGTCTTGGCACATTTCTGGCGAATCAAAACTTGGACCGCTGATGCAAAAGCCAGTACTTTGCCAAGCCTAAAAGCAACCAAGATTGGGTCAGAGTTATTAAGCATTGTGCCATTACTGGCCCAGGCTTGGGTCTTTCGCAATTTCTTGTATGGGTTGCTTCCTTCGTTAGATTTTTGTTTGAAGATCGTGTTTTGTTTATTATGTCACATTTATTAAAGATGCAATGGAATTAACTCGCACATATTTTATAAATTCAGTTTGAAAAAAGCCTGTTCAAATCCATTTCTTTTAACGGAGAACAAAAATAAAAAACACAATTCCAAACTACTTGTATGAAGCTTATTATAAGAATGTATTAAATTAATAAATTGATTATTTACTATAATTTTCACAATTTTGTTTTGTAACTGTATAAGTAATTGCTTAAAGAAATACTCGAATGAATAAAATCTGTTTATGTTTCATTTTTAAAATTGCTTTTCACTTAATTTACCCCTATAAATCAGCAAAAAAGACATAACTCAAAATAATTCAATAATAAATGCGTGAAAGTTTTATCAAAACAGTCATAACTAAAAAAAGTTGGTTTTCCAAGAAGTTTTAGAAATAATCTACACAAGCCTTTCTCATATAATTCTTTAAAGACTTTTTTCCTCAATTAGCATCGTTTTATTATTTTTTAATTATTTATAAGCTCAAAAACAGTTTTTTGCGTTTTCTGAAAACTGACAAATTTTGAGTTGTGTCTCTTTTGAAGATGATGTGCGATATATTCTTGATCAGCGTCACCTCGTGAGTCGAGCTATTCATGTCCGTCCGTCTGTGTGTTGTCCGTAAACACATGGTCGCATGCACCCAAGGATCTGCACTATTGAAATTTTTGGAATCCGACCACGGACACGCCTACCTCCCATGCAACGTAAAAATTTAAAACTGCATAACTCAGCTCATAATAAGCCTACAACAATAAAATTTGATATGTATGTGTTTTATATCAACACAAAGATGTCTTTGAAAAATGGACGTCATCCTCTCACGGGCACGCCCACCTCCCATACAACCCAAAAATTGAAAACGCAATAAATAAGCCTCTGTTTAACCTAGAGAGCTAAAATTTCGCACGAATGTTTTTTATGACAACACAAATATAGTTTTGGAAATTGGACGTCATCCACCCACGGACACGTCTACCTCCCATACAACCCAAAAAGTTTAAAACTCAATAAATAAGGTTATGTTTGTCATAGAGAAATTAAATTTGGTATGTATGTATGTTATACCAAAACTAAGGTCTGTTCAAAAATTGGGAGTAATCCGTCATGAACACGCCCACCTCCCATAGCGAAAGCAAAATAAAGGCATTAACTGTGAGCTACAGGAATAAAACTTGGTATGTATAAATTTTTCATCAACATTTAAATGCATATAAAATATAGGCTTCATCCGCCCACGGACACGCCCATTTTCAATTATATTACTTTTTTTTGAAAAGTTGGTTTAGGGTATTTCATAGTCGGCCTAGACCGACTTAAGACTTTCTTTACTTGTTTTAGGTTAGCTCTTGTTTTCGAGAATTTTGAAAATCAAAATTTTAGACCCACGAAGAAAAAATTTGTAATTCTTGACCATTTATTTAATTCCTTGAATTGTAACGAAAAATTACATCCTTGTACTTAACCAAAATACTCTTTGTAATACCCACCAATCAGACTAAATGAAATAAGTTTTTATTTCAACCCAAACATCCTATTTAGAAGTTTGCTTTTGTACCCAAAAATCATGGAGTAATAACATAACAAGTAAAGAAAGTCTAAAATCGGTCTAGGCCGACTTTGAAATACCCTAAACCTACTTCTCCAAAATACAATAAAAGTATTGAAAATGGGCGTGCCTGCGGGCGGATGTAGCCCATATTTTATATGCATTTAAGTGTTGATGAAAAATTTACACACAACAAGTTTCATTCCTGTAGCTCACATGTTAATGCCTTTATAGTATTTTCGCTATTGTGGGTTGTATGGGAGGTGGGCGTTTTCGTGGACGGATTACGTCCAATTTACCAATAAAAAATACCTGTTTTTGTAAATTTTGACTTGTGGATTATATAGTTCCGTTATTTGTTGAACGAACCTCTTTATTTTGGTACCGACGATAACGGCATTATTTCTTAACATATTCCCGTTTTGATTTTTTTATTCAAATGAAGCACAAACATTTTTTTATTACAACCAGCGGGGTACCTGTTTTTTGTTGGTCTACTTTGACATGACATACAAAAACAACGACAATATAAATTTTAAAATTAAGTTTGATATTTTTCCTAGTCAATATAAAAGACCGTTTGTCGATATCTTTAATAACTTTTGTAAAATTTAGTTTTCAGCGAGGCATTTAATTTTGCGTCGTCAAGGTAAAAGATGGCCTTTAACTCAAAAATTGTGGATTTTTCAAAAATTGCCTGTTTTGACCACAAAAAAATTATATTTTTCACTAAAATTTCTATTTGAAATGTATATCGTTTTAAAGTCCATAAAAATATCTTTCTAAAACGTCTTTGAAGACTGTTTTGCATCAAAAACTTTCGATACTAGAGAATTTTTAATGAAACAATCTTTTATGACCTACAAATTCACCCATAGCTCCCAGGGGTCAATATAGACCCCCCACTTGTGGTAAATTTTTTTGCTTGTTTGTTTTGCATTCCCTATATTTTAAAATTATAAAATAATTTTGTCCAACTAAATTGTTCTGCATACTCCACTGTGCGACGTGAGGGTGGAGTCTTGGTGTACAAGCAAAACACATATCGGCCATTCCAAGCCTAATGCAAGTTTTTTCCAAAAATTGACCCATGCTGTTCGGTTTGATTGAAATTTTGTTTTCTTTTGTCGCCA
>OY282641.1:79939535-80229535 GCA_958299015.1 Tetanocera ferruginea | reverse complement strand
CAAAACAAAACAAAACAAAACAAAACAAAACAAAACAAAACAAAACAAAACAAAACAAAACAAAACAAAACAAAACAAAACAAAACAAAACAAAACAAAACAAAACAAAACAAAACAAAACAAAACAAAACAAAACAAAACAAAACAAAACAAAACAAAACAAAACAAAACAAAACAAAACAAAACAAAACAAAACAAAACAAAACAAAACAAAACAAAACAAAACAAAACAAAACAAAACAAAACAAAACAAAACAAAACAAAACAAAACAAAACAAAACAAAACAAAACAAAACAAAACAAAACAAAACAAAACAAAACAAAACAAAACAAAACAAAACAAAACAAAACAAAACAAAACAAAACAAAACAAAACAAAACAAAACAAAACAAAACAAAACAAAACAAAACAAAACAAAACAAAACAAAACAAAACAAAACAAAACAAAACAAAACAAAACAAAACAAAACAAAACAAAACAAAACAAAACAAAACAAAACAAAACAAAACAAAACAAAACAAAACAAAACAAAACAAAACAAAACAAAACAAAACAAAACAAAACAAAACAAAACAAAACAAAACAAAACAAAACAAAACAAAACAAAACAAAACAAAACAAAACAAAACAAAACAAAACAAAACAAAACAAAACAAAACAAAACAAAACAAAACAAAACAAAACAAAACAAAACAAAACAAAACAAAACAAAACAAAACAAAACAAAACAAAACAAAACAAAACAAAACAAAACAAAACAAAACAAAACAAAACAAAACAAAACAAAACAAAACAAAACAAAACAAAACAAAACAAAACAAAACAAAACAAAACAAAACAAAACAAAACAAAACAAAACAAAACAAAACAAAACAAAACAAAACAAAACAAAACAAAACAAAACAAAACAAAACAAAACAAAACAAAACAAAACAAAACAAAACAAAACAAAACAAAACAAAACAAAACAAAACAAAACAAAACAAAACAAAACAAAACAAAACAAAACAAAACAAAACAAAACAAAACAAAACAAAACAAAACAAAACAAAACAAAACAAAACAAAACAAAACAAAACAAAACAAAACAAAACAAAACAAAACAAAACAAAACAAAACAAAACAAAACAAAACAAAACAAAACAAAACAAAACAAAACAAAACAAAACAAAACAAAACAAAACAAAACAAAACAAAACAAAACAAAACAAAACAAAACAAAACAAAACAAAACAAAACAAAACAAAACAAAACAAAACAAAACAAAACAAAACAAAACAAAACAAAACAAAACAAAACAAAACAAAACAAAACAAAACAAAACAAAACAAAACAAAACAAAACAAAACAAAACAAAACAAAACAAAACAAAACAAAACAAAACAAAACAAAACAAAACAAAACAAAACAAAACAAAACAAAACAAAACAAAACAAAACAAAACAAAACAAAACAAAACAAAACAAAACAAAACAAAACAAAACAAAACAAAACAAAACAAAACAAAACAAAACAAAACAAAACAAAACAAAACAAAACAAAACAAAACAAAACAAAACAAAACAAAACAAAACAAAACAAAACAAAACAAAACAAAACAAAACAAAACAAAACAAAACAAAACAAAACAAAACAAAACAAAACAAAACAAAACAAAACAAAACAAAACAAAACAAAACAAAACAAAACAAAACAAAACAAAACAAAACAAATTAAGAGCACCCAGTCACAAACTTTGTCAGAACCTTGAAATGCTGAGCACATGTGAATGTTATTTGATTTAATTTAGTAGCGACAAAAATATAAACAAAAAAAACAATTTAAGAAAAATGCTTTCATAATGATATGTTTGGAAATAAAAAGACAAGATAGGATATAAATAGAAGTGCATATTCATGAGAAACATGTTAAAGTAGCGCATCTGATGAAACGATTGATTTCTTAATTGGAATTGCTTAATTCTAAGAATCCAATATAGAATCAATCAGAGTAAAAAGGAAGCATTGACATTTTAAATATGTGATTTGAGAAAATGCAGGTCTTAACATTTTGTAGCCAAAATGTTTATGATTGGTTACAAAAATATGTTTGGAAGAATGACTGGAAATGGGGTGAGTCTTGGATATAAGAATATATTGTAAATTTAGTATTTAAGCAAGGAATTTGGAAAATAAATCAGTGACAAGCTATTGAGTTAAGTTGTCGTGTGAATTTCTTTTCGAAATCTAACAGAGCGGTCTTGAGGCCTTACTTATTAGCGTGGCTCGCTTAAAAGTAACATTAGGGAAGAAAATTAAATTTACTTTAAAAGCTAAGACATAATATGGTGATCCTGCGGACACCGTTTTTGCGACCAAGATAAATCCTGCAAATTAAAGTCACGTATTGAAGTACTAAAGATTAATAACCTTATGCCATACTCTAGAGAAGGGTTAGATAAGCTATTCGAGCAGTTGAACCAACCAGCAGCATTTGCAGAAGTAGAATATGTACCAGAACACATAGCGCAAGGCAACCCAGTTACACAGCAGATATATATTCCGACACCATTTACAGCTGGACCAAAGCCACTCACATTTGAGAAATACCAGAAAAGACAGAAGTCTACAGACAACTCGAAGCTTGACCAGAACAGCAAGGAAACCATTACAATCAATGAAAACATTATAAATAATCTAGGATCAGCTGTAACAAAAACCGAGGTTCAGCAGACAACACTAACCATTATATCAACAATAATTATAATGTGCATATTTATATACATAGCATATAGAATAAATCAATATTTTAAAACATACGTTCAGAAAAGTATAAATAGAACTCAGAATGTTTAAAGTAATTACACTGTGCTCAAATCGGACACTTTTTCTCAAACGGGGGACCCGGGGGGATAACCTAATTCGAGTATGCTGATTCTAATGCTGCTAAGCGTTTTTATACCCTAAACCTGAAAGGTGAGGGTATATTAACTTTGTGCAAACGTTTGTTACGCATAGAACGAAGCGAGTCCGGTATAGAAAAGTATATATCGCACATCATCTTCAAAAGAGACACAACTCAAAATTTGTCAATTTTGAGTTAATATATGGAACTTACTCATAGTTCGCCTGTCTATTAACACGCAAAATTCTACACCGGTTTTGTTATTGTAAATTGCCAAAAAAACAGTTATGCCTCTTTTTTTGTTAAGACTGACACTGCACTGCAATAGGCAAAAAAGGCATATTTTTAGTTGTGTCATGATTACCGAAGTGCATTGACCGAAGTGCATTGATAAAACTCCCTTTTTAATTTGAGTTGTGACCCTTTAGATGATACGGGTAAGTGAAATGCACGCGTATTATTTTTAGTTGTGACGCTTTATATGATAAAATTATTAAATTTTTTAATTGATTCCTTTTTGAGGAAAAAGAGAAAACATGTTTGTTGTCTGTTTTTTTATTTAGGTTAAGATAATTTTATTTTGCATTTATTTCCGTATCGGCAATAACCATTAAACAATAACCATCATTTTGAGTAATGAAATGATTTGTTTTTAACTTTAAATAAGAATTTTTTTGAGTTAACTCTCATTAGATGAATTTTTTTTTTGTTAAATCAAATTTCATTTGAACTTTCAGACAACTAATGGAAGAGAATAATTATTCAGCCGAAATGACCTCTGAAGGCAAAATGCGGTTGGCAATGGTCAAATCAACCAGTTATTGTCTCTCCCCATCTGACGAAAGTCTTGTCGAACCGTTGGTGAGAGCTCTGGAGATATACTTCAGTGGAGAAAGACAACAGACTTTTTTTTTTTATAAAAATCCTTGTAGAGATATATATTTCTAAAAAGTAAATGTCGGTGAAGTCTTCTAAGTCTTGGGATTTAATCAGGTATTTTGTCTTATCTTTGGCCCTTTGTCATTTTGTCTCCAGTTTTTCGTCTACTCCTCGTTTGTCTTTCTTAGGCTTGGCCAAGTCTTGGCACATTTCTGGCGAATCAAAACTTGGACCGCTGATGCAAAAGCCAGTATTTTGCCAAGCCTAAAAGCAACCAAGACTGGGTCAGAGTTATTAAGCATTGTGCCATTACTGGCCCAGGCTTGGGTCTTTCGCAATTTCTTGTATGGGTTGCTTCCTTTGTTAGATTTTTGTTTGAAGATCGTGTTTTGTTTATTATGTCACATTTATTAAAGATGCAATGGAATTAACTCGCACATATTTTATAAATTCAGTTTGAAAAAAGCCTGTTCAAATCCATTTCTTTTAACGGAGAACAAAAATAAAAAACACAATTCCAAACTACTTGTATGAAGCTTATTATAAGAATGTATTAAATTAATAAATTGATTATTTACTATAATTTTCACAATTTTGTTTTGTAACTGTATAAGTAATTGCTTAAAGAAATACTCGAATGAATAAAATCTGTTTATGTTTCATTTTTAAAATTGCTTTTCACTTAATTTACCCCTATAAACTCAAAATAATTCAATAATAAATGCGTGAAAGTTTTATCAAAACAGTCATAACTAAAAAAAGTTGGTTTTCCAAGAAGTTTTAGAAATAATCTTCACAAGCCTTTCTCATATAATTCTTTAAAGACTTTTTTCCTCAATTAGCATCGTTTTATTATTTTTTAATTATTTATAAGCTCAAAAACAGTTTTTTGCGTTTTCTGAAAACTGACAAATTTTGAGTTGTGTCTCTTTTGAAGATGATGTGCGATATGTTCTTCTAATGTATACTTCTTTATATTTTCAGTTTTCCAAACATGCATCCCACTACTATTCACTGTTGTGTGAAGTCATGTGCTTTGATCTCAAACCTGAAGTACGAAGAGTCCTCAGACGAGTGTTTCTGCGAATTGGTCAAGTTTTTAAAATACTGAATTTTTCTCATATAAATATGACTAAAACATAAAATGTATAAAATTAATTATATTCGCTGATATTTTCGATACAAATGTTTTGAACACAAAACTGTTTTATTTTCATATATTCAATAAATTTTTAGAAAATAAAATCAAAATGTTCATTAGGGACACAAGTGTAGTACAGGCACGTCTTGTTGCAAGTCGCTATTTGAATATTGAATTCCACACGAGTTGTCTATTATAATTTATTACTTTGTCTTTAAGGTTGTCTTTCAAAGTTAAGGAGTTGTCTTTAAGGTCTCCTAACCGTATTGACTTAAATAATTGTGTGAAAAACCAGTACGAAAAAGGAATTTATATTTGTATGCGGAGAGTTGAATTTACTTAAAAATTCAAATCAAGCTAATTTCAATGAAATATTTATTCGTTTAAATTTCTTTGATATCAGCTTCAATTATCGATGCATTTTAGTTTTTGAGTCAATTCAACTCTCCGCATACAAATATAAATTCCTTACTTGTTCTTACAATTATTTAAGTAAATAAGGTCAGGAGACCTTAAAGACATCTCCTTCCTTAACCTTCAAGGACAACCTTCTGGTGCTGAACACCCCTAAAATAAGTTAAGAACAAAATTAAAAACCACAGGAAACTGAAACATAATTTTTTCTGGCTCGAAATGGCAATAAAAAATTATAATGCAAAGCCTTGCGTACACCATGTTGTTTCACAAGACAGCACAAATGCTCTTTTGTTATAGATTATAAGTATAGTATTATTATATTATTAAGTATAGATTATTATATAGTATTATAATTTTCAATTATATAATTTTTTTTTTTAAAAGTAGGTTTAGGGTATTTCATAGTCGGCCTAGACCGACTTTAGACTTTCTTTACTTGTTTTAGGTTAGCTCTTGTTTTCGAGAATTTTGAAAATCAAAATTTTAGACACACGAAAAAAAAATTTGTAATTATTGACCATTTTTTTAATTCCTCTATGAATTGTAACAAAAAATTACATCCGTGTACTTAACCAAAATACTCTTTGTAATACCCACCAATCAGACTAAATGAAATAAGTTATTATTTCAACCCAAACATCCTACTTAGAAGTTTGCTTTTGTACCCAATCATGGAGTAATAACATAACAAGTAAAGAAAGTCTAAAGTCGGTCTAGGCCGACTATGAAATACCCTAAACCTACTTCTCCAAAATACAATAAAAGTATTGAAAATGGGCGTGTCTGCGGGCGGATGAAGCGCATATTTTATATGCATTTGAGTGTTGATGAAAAATTCACACACAACAAGTTTCATTCCTATAGCTCACATTTATTTATTTATTTATTTGGATAAGCTTAATACAAGCAGCTTAAATACTTAAAATAAAAACTTAAAAACTAAAATTTATAATTAACAGGGAGTATCTTAATTTACAATTGTATCATATCTTGTACTGTAAGAATACATTAGAGAGGCGAATGAAGTGGTGTTGGAGAGTTAAGGAGGATATTTCGGAGTAGTGGTCTGCTCAGATGAAAATCGAATTCGTTGATCAAATTATTGGTTACCCGAAGCATTCTGGTTATGGGCTCACTGCATCCATAGTCGGTGCGGTGAAATTTAACGTGAAAGAGATATATAGACCTAAGGTTGCGTGGGTTGGTATTAAAAGATATTAATTGGAGTAGTTCTGGACAGTTAATGGTTCCGCATACAAGTTTATGAATGAAGAGAACATCGGCAACTTCCCTTCGTTTTGCAAGTGTTTGCATGTTAATCAACTTAAGACGGTTGGCATAAGGTGGTAGGTTGAAACTGTCAGAACCAGGAAGACCACGAAGAGCGAAACGAATGAATCTTCGTTGAACGGCTTCGATTCGCATTGAATGGGTGTTCTAGATGGGAGACCAAACCTGGCTGGCATATTCGAGGATGGGTCTGACAAAGGAAAGATAGAGAGATTTAGTGACGTTAGGATTGGAGAACTATCTGGAACAGTGTTTCACGAAACCAAGTGCAGAGTTGGCTCTACTAATGATATTATCAAAATGAGGCCTAAAGTTAAGTTCCTTGTCACAAATAACACCTTAGTTGCGTAAAGAGTTTACAGAAGGAACTGGCTTGCCGAGAATGTAATACGTTCTCGGAGGAAGTTGGAGTCGCTTACGAGAATATGTTATAGCTTGACATTTGCTGACGTTGAGCTCCAGAAGATTTTTTTGACACCAAGTGGAAAAGCTGACCAGATCGTTTTGAAGATTGGGAGAATCAGTGTTGGTTTGTATGTGCCTATAGATTTTCATATCATCAGCATACACAGAAAGATTAGAATCATTGATGATACCATCAACATCAGCAATTGTTAAGACGAATGGCAAAGGACCAAGGTGACTGCCTTGTGGAACACCAGACGTAGCTGTAAAAAATTTTGAATTGGAAAATCTAAAGATGACATTATAACTGCGTTCTTCGAGATAAGATTTAATCCATGTTATAAACAGATGTGGAAAACCAAAGGCTTTAAGCTTAAGAAGGATGATAGTGTGTGAGATTTTGTCAAACGCTTTACTAAAGTCGGTGGAAACTGCATCAACTTCGTAACCATTTTCCAACGAGCATAAAGTGCTTGAAACAAATTCTGTGAGGTTAGTGGTAGTCGATCTACCCTTGAGAAAACCATGTTGACTAGGAGGAAAGATAGATTTGCAATAGAAGAAGAGAATGGCGTACATATTACTTTCAAAAATTTTGGGAGTACATAACAGTTTTGCAATAGGTCTGTAATTAAAAATATCATTTTTAGGTTCTTTTTTATGTAAAGGTATTATGTACGAATTCTTCCATAACTTTGGAAAAACTGAGTTAGAAAAGAAAGTTTAAAGAGTGTCAAAAGGGGATGAGCCAAAAAGTTCGCGAATTTTTTGATGACAATAGCAGGCAACCCATCGGGTCCAGGAGAAAAATCATCTTTTAGATTATGTAGCTTTGCTAAGACATCATTTAGTGTAATATCAACAGAAGTCAGCGAGGTTTGAGCACAATTCCGTAGTAAAGAAAAGTATTCATAGTCTAATTCATCCTTATGACATATGAAGGACTGACTGAAGACATTTGCAAATATGCTTGCAATTATTTCCGGGTTATCTGAGGAGATATCTGAAAAAGTAAGGGTAGATGGGTAGTTGTCAGATTTTTTATTAATATTAATGAACTTGTAGAAGCTTTTAGGATCCGACACCAATTTTGTTTGAATATGAGCAAGATAAGACTCATAAAGATGTTCACAGAGTGCAGAAAAATGGTTATAGGCGTGAAGATAATTTGTGAGGTCAATAGAATAACGAGTAGTTAAATAAGTTAACGTTTGATAGGCAATCAGCTGTTTTTATGCTTGAAACTAGCTAGAAGTTGTTTCCGTACTTTTGACAATTTTTCAAATTTCGTTTACTCTCTCAGCTTGAACTTTACTCGAATTTTACTCGACATTGTGTACGGAAACACACCTAGTGCAACCTTGTATGAAAAAATAATGTTAACCATTAAAACAAACTCATAATGCAAACAATTAAAACTAAGGATATGTTTATTGTTAGGGCATTAGAAAAAATACTAGCTGACAAGGATATATAGCGTTCCCAGAATTCTCAAATAAAGAAGTCTTGTGGCGTTGCTCTCGAGCATATAAAAACTATACTTGTAAAAGTAGGTCAAATTACTGAGAAAAATGAGTTACCTTCTGCAGCTCTTCCTATACCAAGAAACGATGAAAGGAACGTAATAAGTGCCGAACCATACTTTCTTCCATTCGAGCTGGCTTGTAGAAGTAAGTCTTCACGCATTGCTGTTACAGCCCTCGACTGTCTACAAAAATTAATAGCTTATGGGCACCTTGATGGAAATATACGGGACTCGTCTAATCCTGGGAAATAACTTATTGATCGTATTGTTACTACTATATGTAACTGTTTTAATGGTTCGCAAACGGATTAAGGGATATACAAAAAACTAAAACTACAAATAATAAAAACACTTATTATTTTTTTTTTTTTGATTATTCATTCAGTTTGTGTATTTTTACAAAAATAAGTAATTATGCTCCATTGCCCTATAAATGCTTTAAAGGAGCTTGCCTCATTGGCATACTAACTTACTTACTAAGATGGCGCTTACAACCGTTGGTCAGTTTTGGCCTGGTCTAAGAATTTGCGCCAGCCTCTTTTGTCGTGCGCCTGCTGGCGCCAGTTGGAAACTCCAAGCGTCGTCAGGTTATCCAATGCCTGGTCTTTCCAACGGAGATGCGGTCTTCCTCGTCTGCGTTGGCCACCGCTGGGTACCGAATCCAATATTTTTTTCGCTGGAGCTTCGTCGTTCATTCTCTCGACATGACCTAGCCAGCGAAGCCGCTCTATTTTAATACGCTTGACTATATCGATGTCGGCATATAGCTCATACAACTCGTTGTTCCATCGTATTCGGTACTCGCCATTGACGCAGATTGGACTATAGATCTTGCGAAGGATTTTTCTCTCGAACGCTCCCAAAGTCCTTTCATCAGAGCTGCTCAACGTCCAGGTTTGTGATGCGTATAGTAGTTAATGCTGGATCCCAGGTAAACAAAGTCCTTCACTACCTCAAAGGAGGTGTTGTCAACAGTGACGTGGTTTGTTGACACAAGATACTTCGTTTTATCTGCGTTCACTGCAAGACCCATTTGACTCGACTCTTTTTCTAGCCTGGAGAATGCTGCACTGACTTCGCGCGTATTTTGTCCATTGATGTCAATATCATCAGCATATGCCAGCAGCATAACGCTCTTATAGAAAATTGTGCCGCTGTGTCTCAGGTTAGCAGCTCAGATGATCTACTCCATTACTATATTATAGAAGTCGCACGATAAGGAATCACCTTGTCTGAAACCTCGCTTGGTATCGAACGGAAGGGAGAGGTCCTTCCCAATTTTCACTGCGCTGCTGGTGTTGAACAGTGTCATCCTGCAAAGACGTATTAGCTTCGCAGGAATACCAAATTCAGACATGATGGAGTATAGGTGACTCCTTATTGGACTGTCGAAGGTGGCTTTGAAATCGACAAAGAGATGGTGCGTGCCTCACCATCTCTTTGTCGATTGGCATAACTCATTGGCATATGCCTCATTGGCATAACTAAATTTAATTTTAACTCTATACAATAGTTTACATATTTACAATATTTAATTCTCAATATTGCTCAGCAAATATTGTTTTATTTTATGTTTGAATAAACCTAGGGGAGCTACATTTTTTCAATCTGAGGGTAGATCATTAAACGCCGTTGGTGCTGCATATAGATACCGTTGCTTTGTGGTCTCCAACCTGCATCTCGCCACGACTAAGTTGTTGGTGCCTCTGGTATTGAAGCCATGTGTTACACGGGCAATTTGGGTTGTGTTGTAATTTAAGTTGTGCAGATTCTTGAACACGTGAACTAGCAGTTTATACTTGTACAGATCGTGAGTTGGTAGAATTGGTGTAAATTTTGACGAGTAGAGCTGGCGGCTGGGGAACCTCTTTGGCAGACGAAATATTTTTTTACAGCTTTGTTTTGGATTCTTTGGAGTTTTTTAAGCTCCACAGTGTTTTTCTGGTCCCAGCACATTGGCATATACGTTAAATACGGATGAAATAGTGCCTCGTAGATCAGGTACTTGGAATCCTCCGACAATTTATTTCTGAATTTGAACAGCAGCCAAAGTCCATATGACAATTTGCTTTGAAGATATGTTATATGATGATTCCAAGATAATTGTTGCTCATCATGAGACCAAGGAACTTAACCTCATTCTCCTCTACAACATCAGATTCGTTGATGGCGAGCCTAAATGTATCAATCTCACGAAGACGTGGTATAAAGATTATAAATTTCGTTTTAGTTGTGTTCATGGATATTTTTTTGAAGCGGAAATATTCCTGAAGTATGGAAATATCATATTCAACATGAGCTCGTAATGCAATTCTGCTCATTGATGGATGGAAAATAGCGATATCATCCGCGAACATGAAAAGTTAACCGTTTAGGGTGATATTTTTTATGTCATTTATAAACATTAAGAAAAGAGTTGGTCCAAGTACACTTCCCTGAGGAACTCCACAAAAAGCTTTCTCAACTCTGCTCCTAGCTTTACCGTTGAAGACTATTTGAGACCTGTTCAGCAAGTAACTTTTCATCAATTCCAAGGTTTTTTCATTGAATCCCGCATATTGGAGTTTTGCGAGTAGGATTTCATGGTTGACACATTCCAACGCTTTCTGCAGGTCTATGAACAAGCCTCTAACTTCAGTGCATCCTCGATCTAGGGCTGAGCAGATGTCATCCACCACTTACACTAATGCCGCTTGAGTGCCGGAACCATTTCGGAATCCATATTGGTGCTTGTACAGAAAGTTTGTCCTTTCGAGATGTTTGCATATTTGAGCTTTCATAATTTTCTCCACTACATTGTTTAGCACTGGCATTATTGCTATCGGTTTGTAATTTTGAGTTTAAGTTTTGTTTCCTCCTTTAAAAATAGGCAGCACTTTTTGTATTTTTAGCTTGGTTGGATATATACCCGATTTTATTATTGCAGAGAAGAGCAATGCCAATTCTTTAGAAATGGACGAAGACGAGTTTTTAATGACTAATATTGTAATATCATCGATTCCTGAAGCTTTATTTTCATTTAAATCAGCTATTATGTCTTCTATCTCACTTACAGTGGATTCTTTTAGCTCAAATGGAAGATAAGATTCATGTAGTGTTGAGAATGCATTTATTTGTCGTCTTCTTCACATTCGAGGCTAGCTGCTACATCTGCTGCACGGTTAACAAAAAACTTATTCAAACAGTTGGCCACCTCAGCCGAATCCGTTAGGATCGTTCCATTTTCCGATTCGATTTTTTCCACCATAGTGCTTTTGTTTTCTCTGTTTAAAAACCCGTTAAGCGTTCTCCATGTTCCTTTTATATCATTTTTTTACTTTGCTTAGTTTTTCGCTATAATACACATCAATCAAAGTTTTCTTAGCTTCTTTGATTACTTTGTTGATACCTTGTAACCTTATTCTTAAATAATTCCTATCGGGATGCTTTTTATATAGCTTATAGAGTCTTTTACTTATTTGAACCATCGATATGAAGTTACCATTAACCCATGTGGCCATTATGTGTTGAACTTTTGTGCGTGTAGTTATTTGCGACTTGTTGTTCGCCACAGCTGTTAGTAAAGTGTTTTCCATTTCTTTATAGAGCGAAGGGACGCAACCAGGATTTATTTTTGGGGGGGTTTTATCAAATTTCGGACTTATATATAAAATCAATTTTACAAAGGCTTTATATCACAGCAATAAGTTTCAACTCTTGTGAGTAATATTTTCAAATAGAAGTTTAGTTAAGTTAATGGGCTAGGTGGGTTTCGAAGGCTTAAACAAAGCATATAATAACTATTTTTTGTTAATATACGATCTAAATATTTCAAGCACAAGATAATGTATCTTGAAGAAGGTTTCCAAATTTTACCTAGATTGGTTATAACTTTTTGTGAAATCATGACAACCAATTTACAAAAATAAGTGTTGATTTAAGCTTTAGGGAGAATATTTTGGACATATTGTACAATGTCATAAGGCACAAACAAAATTCATTTTCAAACCGACCCAACCCATTTAAAGAACATTCATATTTAAAATTTAAGTTAAGTTTTTATGAATAGTATTTTATTAGTTTACGAAATACTTCAAAAATTGTTTTCAGTTGTACAGTAGTCGGCATAATTATTTTGAAGATCAGTCACAGGCTAGCTTTCAAAGTGATCAAACCTCGTCTCTCTAATCGTCTGCTTATTGTAAAAACAAGTTTTCAGTTTAAAATAAATAACAATAAGCAAAAACAATATAAGTTGAAAAAAAAAACAAAACAATAAATACATACAATCAACTAAGTGCAGCTTTGTGCAGCTGCAGTCCCAACATAGTCAAAAAAAAAATAAAAACAAAGCAAAATATACTAACAATAACATCCACGAGTATCTTAGTTTAACTGTATTAATTGCTACCGTACAAAAAAGAAAAAACATAGTGCAAATACAACTAGCAGCATAGAGAATTAAAACAAAATATCGCGTAAACATTAATAAACAATGAAAGAACCGCCTAATATAACTGATGATACAAATCAGCCAGTAATACAATGGAACAAAACAATTATACCAATCTTTTCTACACCCGGTCCAAAATATCTTGTTATGACCAGAACCAACAGCTCAAATAACCTTTCTAACGTTTCACCTTTCCTTTTAAAAAAAGCTATCGGTTACACTTGCGATGGTGAAGTCGAAGATTGTAAAAAAACTCGAAACGGTAATGTCTTAATAAAGACAAAGAATAACATGCAAGCTAATAACATTAACAGCCCTTTCTAACACAATAACAGTTGAAGTTACCGAGCATAAATCTTTAAACTACTCAAAAGGTGTAATTTATTGTAATGACCTTCGTGGCATACCGGAAAATGAAATCCTTGAATAAGTCAAAATGTATCGGATGTAACAAAAATTCTAAAAAAATTAGACAATAATTTAATTGAAACCGGTCTAGTGATTCTCACATTCGCTTCAACAATGTTACCACTTGAGATTAAAATAGGTTATCAAAAAGTAAATATTCGACCCCATATACCTCAACCACTTCGTTGCAACATTTGCCTTCGTTACGGGCATATGTCTAAATTCTGCAATAAAACTAAAATATGTGCCTTTTGTGCTAATGAATACCATTTGAACCCAGAAGCTAAAGAAGTTTGCGAAAAGCAAAAAAAATGCATAAATTGCGTAGAAGCAAACATTACTCCCAATAATCACGCTGCCATCGAAAAAAATGTCCCATCTTTATTAAACAACAGGAATTGTAAGCTATTAAAACAACCCATAAAGTTGACAATAAAATGGCTTTTGCCATCTATAAAGAACGACACCAACATGACCTTCAAACCTACTCTTCAGTTCTTCAGTCAACCAAAGTACAAAATATAACCCAAACTCAGCAAGAAACCAAGTTTTTAACCAGCATCAATCCAGCGATAAGCCCTCGAATCCAGCCAACTTTGCAACACCTAGCCGCTCTCTGATTAACTACGACGACATGATGACAGACTCTGATAATGAACTTCAACCGTTGCCGTCTTCTTCAAAATATGCAGCAAATTCATTGAAAGAAACTAAAGTAAAAATACTTCCAAAAAGAACATCTAAACGATTGATACAACGGCTCAAAAAAAACAAATAAATAAATTTTATCATAATATTAACTTGTCATTTATCTTAATTAATAATCTTCATTCTTTATTTTTTTTTTTTTTTTTTTTGATTAAGTTTATTATCTTGTATTTTTCTGGTTATGAATTATCAACTAAATATTTTACAATGGAATATAAGATGATATATTAATAATTATAACGAGCTACAAATTCTTACAAAAAATTACATTCCCAACATTATTTCCCTACAAGAAACACATATTAAACCCAACTCCCCGATCCCTACACCAAATAATTTTTCCATTTACACTCATAATACCTCCAACACATATGGCGGTGTCGCACTGCTTATACACAACTCCATACAACACAAACTAATCGCAATGAATAATGACTTCGATGCTATCGGAGTCGAACTGCACTCAAAGAAAAAATTAACAATAATCTCAGCTTATATATCACCCCAAGTAAACTTTAACACTTCAAATTTAATAAACGTTTTTGGAAACCTTAATGGTTCAACTTTAATTACAGGAGATTTTAGTAGTAGACATACCAACTGGGGTTCCACCTATACAAACCACAGGGGTAGAATTCTTGCAAACTATATCACACAATCAAATTTTATAATTCTGAACAATGATTCCCCAACGCATTTTAGTACACACAACACCTTCACACATATAGACCTATCTTTCTGCTCTGCAGATATAGCCATCGATTCCAACTGGAACGTCCATAAAGACTTAAGTGCAAGCGACAATTTTCCTATATTCATATCATTATTTTCCAACCACACTTTACTTACTTACTTAGGTGGCCATGACAACCCGTTGACGGGTTACGGCCGACTTCATCAGGTCTCGCCAGGCGTCTCTGCTTCGCGCGCGCCGTCTCCAATCTCTTTCACCAAGCGCGGTAAGGGCTTCCTCGGCCTGGTCAATCCATCGGAGGCATGGCCTTCCTCTTCGTCGTCGACCCTCGGCTTTCGCCTCAAACACCTTTTTCGCTGGAGCTTCTTCATCCATACGAAAGACATGACCCAGCCAACGTAGTCGCTGAATTGTTATACGCTGGACTATGTCAATGTCGTCGTAGAGCTCGTACAGTTCGTGGTTCATTCGAATGCGATAGTCGTCGCCAACTCGAACAGGACCAAAGATTTTGCGAAGAACTTTCCTCTCGAACACCCCAAGAGCGGCTGCATCTGCTTGCGATACCACCCATGCTTCAGCGCCATAGAGGAGCACAGGTATGATGAGCGTCTTGTAGAGTGTTAGTTTTGTCGATCGAGAGAGGGCTCTGGAACCTAATTGCTTACTTAGCCCGTAGTAGCACCTATTAGCAATTGTTGTTCTTCGCTTTATCTCCAGGCTGACATTGTTGTTGCTGTTTACGGCGGTGCCAAGGTAAGTAAACTCCTTGACAACTTAAAAGTTATATTTGCCTGCTGTAACATGGGAGCCTAGACGCCGCACTTCCCTATTTGCAGACAGCATATACTTTGTTTTGCCCTCGTTCACCGTCAAACCCACTTTGGCTGATTCCTTTTCGATAGCGGCGAAAGCAGCGGTTACATCTCTCTTGGTTCTGCCAATAATATCGATATCGTCAGCATACGCAAGGAGCTGGACACCTTTGTAGAAAATGGTGCCATTTCGATGTACACCTGCCTTTCGTAGGATCCCCTCCATGATGAAATTGAAGAGATCGCATGATAGCGGGTCGCCTTGTCTGAAACCTCGTTCGGTATTAAAGGTTTCGGAGAGGTCATTTCCTACCTTGACGGAGCTGCATGTATTGCTCAACGTCATCTTGCAGAGCCTAATCAACTTTGCAGGTATACCGAACTCAGACATTGTTGCGTACAGGCAATCCCGAATCGGGCTATCGAACGCAGCTTTATAAT
Source organism: Tetanocera ferruginea (assembly GCA_958299015.1). Lineage (NCBI taxonomy): Eukaryota > Metazoa > Arthropoda > Insecta > Diptera > Sciomyzidae > Tetanocera > Tetanocera ferruginea. Next base: position 80,213,495 of record OY282641.1, on the reverse strand, counting down.
CAACAAAGAGATGATGGGTGTCGATTTGGTTTTCGTGGGTTTTTTCCAGGATTTGGCGTAGTGTAAAAATCTGGTCTATGGTGGACTTGCCAGGACGAAAGCCAAACTGATAAGGTCCAATCAGTGTTTTGGTATGCGGCTTCAATCTTTCACACAATACGCTCGAAAGAACCTTATATGCGATGGATATAAGACTGATACCTCGGTAGTTGGCGCAGATTGTCGGGTCTCCTTTCTTAAGTATACGACAAAGCACACTGGGATTCCAATCGTCGGGCATGCTTTCCGCTAGCCATATTTTGCTGATGAGTTGATGCATGCACCGTATCAATTCACCGCCGCCGGTTTTAAACAATTCAGCAGCCAGGCCGTCAGCACCTGCAGCTTTGTTGTTTTTGAGTCGCTGGATAGCAACTTTAACCTCGTCATGGCTAGGTGGTGGAATTTCCACTCCATCATCGTCGATTGGTGGTGTCAGACTGCATTCTCCAAGGGCGGAATTGTTGGTATCGTCGCCTGCAAGCAGATTGGAAAAATGCTGTCTCCATAATCTCAATGCGCACTGCGTATCTGTTACCAGATCACCATTCTCATCTCTACAAGTGGATGCTCCGGGCTTGAAACCTTGGGTTAGACGCTTAACCTGCTGGTAGAATTTTCGAGCATCCTTCCTGCCCTGGTACACCTCAATTTTTTCTCGCTCACGCTTTTCCTGCTCTCTTTTTTTACGTCTGAAAAGGCATCTCTCTTCCTTCCTCTTATCGCGATAGTTTTCGTGCATGGCTCGCGTTGCAGCTGACTGCAGCGTCTTTTTATATGCGGCGTATTTTGCTGCTGTCGCGTCGCGACACTCCTGGTCATACCATTGGTTGCGAGGTTGCGGGCGCCGAAAACCAATGACTTCTTCAGCAGCAGTGCGCATGGAGTGGGATATATGCGCCCAAAGTCCGCCAGCGTCGTCGAGGCAAGAGTAAGGTTGGTTGAGCTTAACCGAGAGTTGAGCGGAGTAGGCCTCAGCGGTCCGTTGTGATAGCAGCTTATCGACATCAAGCCTTCGTTGCACACCTATGCGTACATTCTTCGCATTGCACAATCGCATGCGGATATTGGCTGCAACAAGATAATGGTCGGAGTCAATATTGACCCCCCGAAATGTGCGCACATCCAGTACACTTGAAGCGTGCCTTCCGTCGATCACAACATGATCAATTTGGTTTCGCGTTTTTTGATCCGGGGACAGCCAGGTTGCCTTTTGGATATCGAGGTGTTGGAATCTGGTGCTACTAACTACCATGTTTCGCGCCGCGGCGAAGTCGATCAGTCTTAGACCGTTATTCGAAGTGGTCTCGTGGAGACTGAACTGACCGACAGTGGAGCCAAAGATGCCTTCTTTTCCGACCTTCGCATTAAAATCGCCGAGAACTATTTTTACGTCGTGGGCCGGGCAGCGATCATACACGTCCTCTAGGCTCGCGTAGAAGGTGTCCTTGACAGCATCGTCCTTTTCCTCCGTCGGGGCATGTGCGCAAATAAGGCTGATGTGGAAGAATTTCGCCTTGATGCGGATTGTCGCCAGCCTTTCGTTCACAGGTGTGAACCGGGAAAGAAGATGGCGTAGTTTCTGACTTACGACGAATCCGCATCCAAATTCGCGCTTCTCCGCATGGCAGCTGTAGTAGATATCGCAGTCTGCTCTCTTAGAGCAGCCTTGTCCTTTCCATCGCATCTCCTGGATGGCGATGATGTCAGCCTTAATTTTTTCGAGGGCTTCCGCCAGTTGGACAGTGGCACCTTCCCTATAAAGGGTCCGGACATTCCAGGTGCATATCCGTAAATCATTATCCGTTTTTCGTTTGCGGTGGTCGTCAACGTAGTGGGGGTTCATATCCGAGGCTGATTTTGTTTTCATTGGGAAGTTATAATGTGGTTGGGACCCAAACCCTACGCACATTCCATTTTTAAGGTCTTGAAGAGACCCCTCAAGTTTATTGTCTAGAGGAGACATCGCCGCTCAAATTGGCCGCCAAAGTTTATCGGGCGATAGTTTTTGACGTTTCCAGGAGACACCACGCGGAGGTTTTGAGTCGACTTGAGACGATTTCGACATGGATAATGCTGGCCTCGCCAAGTTGAGGCAGTCAGACACGTTGCCATGTGAAGATCGCCCCCTTTTGTCTCCCCCAACCACACTTTAAACAATCAAAAAACCAAAACTCGATTCAACATTAATAAGGCAAACTGGCCACTTTTCGTGATCAAATCCGACGAACACAATTCTAATACTCCCGTATCTTCGAACATTAACAAAAACGCAGCCAATATTAACAAAATAATTCTTCAAAGTGCACATGCATCTATCCCACAATCCAACCCTAACACATTTACGCATAATGTACCCTGGTGGAATACAAGGCTACAAGAACTGCGTAGCGAAAAAAACCGAAGATGGCACATTCTCAAACGAAATATCAGCCAACAAAATATTATCCAATACAGACATGCTAACGCCTTGTTTAAACGCGAACTAAAACAAGCAAAAAAAGATTCTATGAACAAGTATACGGCGGAAATTAATCCCGCACATACACTGCCTTAAGAAACCGAACTCTTCGTTACCATCAATAACAGATAATAAAGCTATGGCCGATGAATTCGCCAATCACTGGTCCCAAGAGTCCAATGATTCTAATTTTCCATCTTTATTAAAATATAGAAAACTCGTTACCAATAATCAGCAATTTCCACCTACAACTTACCTTAAGGCACAATCTATTGAAAGCGATATAAATATCTTAGAAATAAAATCTGCCCTACAAAAGCTTAAGGGCAACACCCCAGGCCATGATCGAATATCATATAATATGATTAGAAACATATCTCCTTCCGTAGAGAAAAGGATCTTAAATTTTTATAACAGCATACTCAACTCATATCTTCCTCAAACATATAAAATTACAATAATCTCCCCAATTTTAAAACCAAAAAAAGATAAAACTCTTATTGATTTACTTTTATATTTATTATACAAAAGTATGTTGAACCGTGTTTGTAGTCGAAAAACTGAGTAAAAGTGTTTTGTTTTTTCCTTTATTGACTACAAAAATTGTTAAAATTTAAATAAAACGCGAAATAATTTAATATTTTTTCTAACAATTTTATTTTTCAATTTAAAAAACGTATGCATTTCTAGCAGACATGCTGCTCATCATCAGCGCTAACACGAAGACTAAATTTAAAATTAAATAATTAAACGAACATGTTAACATCTACAATACAATGTGAACAAAACAGAAAACAGATAACTAACGAACTTAGACGAGTGCGAACAGAAGAGACGAAATGTTACAAAGACTAAAATTTAAAATTGAATAATTGAACAAACATATTAACAACTAAAATACAATGTGAACAACATAAAACAAATAACTAACGAACTTAAACGAGTTCGTACAGAGGAGACGAAATGTTGCCGCTATCAGTATTCATAACAACTTTGGTTTTATAAATTAAAAGCGATTCATATGCGTCCAATTGTCTCTCGTTCTGTATGTTTTTTAGTAATCGTACATTCTCTTCAAAACTGCTAATTCTGTGTGGTGAATTATTTTCGCCGCCTGCTGTAAAGACGTGAGTTGCTACTGAAGAGCGGTTTATTTGTTTTTGTCTCACGCAGTTCATGTGTTCTTTAGACGTGTCTCAATACTTCGTTTCGTTTGTCCGATGTATTTGGCTTCACAGTCGCAACAGCTAATTTGATATATTCCACTTTTGCGCTTATTGGAGTTACATCTTTGGTAGACCCAAGAATGTTCATAAGTTTGTTGTTGTTGTTATGAACAATGTGAATTTTTTTTCTTTTTCTAGCGTTTTGCGTAGCATGTTGGTAATTGTTGGAATATATGCAAAAGAGTTTCTTCGTTTTGTCTAAACAGCGTCGACACTTCATCTCTTCGAATCCTTTTTGATTGTTTATATACAACTTTGTCAACCAAAGATCTATCAAATCCATTAACACAAGCTAAATGAACCATAAAATCAAATTCTTTTTTAAAACTCGCAATAGACAATGGAAGCTTGCATAACCGATACGCCATGGAATGAAATGCTGCTGTTTTATGTTGGTATGAACAGAAAGAATCTTTCGTAATATAACGGTCCGTTGCAGTATTCTTTTTGTATACTTCGAATTCGATTTTGTTATTAACTTTTTTACATAGTACGTCCAAGAATGGTATAGAATGTTGTTCATCTTCTCCTTCATAAGTGAATTTTATACTTTCATATTGGTTGTTTAATGTGTTGATGATATTGTCAGCTGTGTTTTTTGTAATTACACTAAAAACGTCGTCTACGTACCGTAACCACGTACGTGGAAGTAAATTTTCTTTTTTTAAGTCTGTTTCAAATTTATGCATAAATGCTTCAGCAATGAGTGGGGAAAGGGGATTTCCCATGGCCGTTCCAAAATCACTCTTGAAGTATTCATTGCGAAAAACGAAACAGTTGTGTGACATGCAAATTCTAGCTGCTTTTAAGTACACCTTAATTTTTGCTTCATTCGTTTCATGTTTTTCAATATGTGTTTTTAGTGAGTCAATGGCAACATCTACTGGAATACTAGGAAACAAGGCTTGAACATCGAAAGAGATCATTTCTTCATCTTTACCAATTGTTATCTCCCTTGCTTGTTTAACGAAATCGAAAGTGTTTAATACACTTGAACTACCAAATTTTCCATATTTTTTCATTTCGTTAACCAACCATTTGGAAATTTTAACTAATGGTGATTTTATATTGGACACAATAAAACTCTTATTACCTCGTACAGACAAATCTCTTTGAACCCATGTTGTGCCAAAGTCCTCGACAAAATAATAGCTAATAGGCTATGGTGGTTTGTTACCAATGACAAGCTTATCAATGAGAACCAAATTGGCTTCAAAAAAGGTAAATCGGTAACGGACGCTCTAATGTATGTAGATCACCTGATTGCCGAATCTTTATCAGTTAAAAAACACATCTCAATTATCTCGCTGGATTTTGCCAAGGCTTTCGATAGAGTTGGTATCCACTCTGTAACAGACCAATTACAAAAATGGAAAATAGGGCCCCGAATATCCAACTATATTAAAAATTTCATGACTAACCGGAAAATAAAAGTCAGAATTGGTAACAAATTTTCTAACACCAACCCTATTAATAATGGTATTCCACAGGGCTCCCCTATGTCTGTAATTCTATTTATCTTAGCTTACAACAAATTATGCGACACAATCAGTATTCACAAGAATATTGCCTATTGCGCATACGCAGATGACTTCTACCTTCTTTTAAAACTAAACAGAGATAAAAATATCACCATCAACCTCGACCTCATATTCCAAGACATTGAAGCTTGGTGCAGTTATTCTGGAGCGTCTCTATCAGTTCAAAAATGCAAACACCTACATGTCTGTCGCAAAATTAATTGCATATGTATTATAAATGGTTATAACTTTCCAATCGAAACCACCGACAACTAAAGAATAAAAACAAAAAAACAAATTGGCCATTTCAGCCCTTGAAAGGACTTTGACCGAGCTTCTTATGATCAATTGTGTTGTGTGTGTTATTAAATGTTTGCACACAATTGACCGAGAACTGGACCTACATGTTTTATGCCGACTCCGAACGGCTAAAGTTCATGTTCTCAAGAAGCTTTACATGGCATTATTTACTCTCTGAGGTTTGCCATTGTCTGCAGAGAGGTAGTGACCGATCAGAAAAAACTTTTCGCCGCGGCTGGGGATCGAACCCGGGCTCCGAGCATGCTAAGCCACACACTTAACCTGCATACCACGGTCACCACGACAACTAAGGAATATTAGGTCTAATTTTTAATAAAAAATATAAATGGAACACTCATATTTCAAACCTCCAAAGCGACCTCTCGAAAAGGCTTAATATTATTAAATGTCTTTCAAGTTTCAAATTCAATTGTAACACTTTAACCCTAATAAATGTTGTTAAAGCACTTTTAAAATCTAAAATAGACTATGGGCTTTATCTTTATGGTGTTGCTCCAAAAAGCGTCATTAACAAACTTAAGACTATAATTAATGCAGCAATAAGAACTACATTAGGAGCGTACCGAACAACTCCAATATACAACATGTTACATGAAACTAGTATTTCTACTATAGAATTAAAAACAGACTTCCTTACAAATAAAAATTTTAAAAACCTCTTATGCAGTACGAATACTCCTCTTAAAAAAATTGTTTGTAAATTTAAGAGGAATAAAACGTTGAAAAAAATGCAATCCTCAATATCTAGAACAATTTCTTACTGCAAAGTACAGAAATTACCTTTTCTACCTATCAAAACAACAAGCAATAACCAGCTACCTTGGTCTTATAATAAAAACTTAACCAACACATCGCTTAAAAAATTCAACAAATCAATAACCCCTCAAATCACATTCCAATAAGATTTCCTCGGAATTAAATCCAATTTAAAAAACTATACCTTTATTTATACAGACGGATCTCAAACCCATAATAGCACAGCATTCAGTGTCACCACGGAACATAGCGCAATTATCACATCTTACCTAGCTCATTTTAGTAGTATATATTCTGCTGAAATAATAGCAATTATGTCGGCAGTAAATCATTTCAAAAACAAGAGGGGTAAATTTGCAATTTGTTCTGATTCTTTATCTTCAATAGAGGCTGTCGCTAATATAGAAAATCATGAGTTCTATCCTACAAACATAAGAAATACCATTACCGAAATATATCCTAAAATAATACTGATTTGGATCCCCGGCCATGTGCAAATCAAATGCTCATGCTCGCTGACCATTTTGCAAAATTCGCTACTACCGCACCAGTTATTACGACAGAAAATCTTATTATTAGAGATATTCATATATATATCAAAAATGAATTCACGAAAAAGTATCAAGAGAACTCATGGCAAAAAACTTCGCCTTGGTACAAAACCATAAACACCCAGAAAATAACATTAAATAACTTTCTAAAATTCAAACACAGTCAGAATTTATCCAGACTTGATCTGGTAAAACTTGAACGTCTACGACTTGGACATACCAAACTAACCCATAACCATTTAATGGACAGTAGTATCTCAAACATATGTCCTTTCTGCAATGCTACTACTATCCTAATACCTCATATACTCTCTAACTGTAACTTATTTAACACCCATAGAAGCCAACTCTTCCAAAACAACGATCCAATCCAATACCTCGCCAAGCCAAGTATTACCAATATTAATAAGATTATTCAATTCCTCAAGCTTACAAACCTATACAATAAAATTTAGAAACCTTATTTCATATTTTAATATTGTACAATTATTTTATAGTATAAATATATATTACCTACTCCTTAATTGTAGCTGCATCAAACAACAAACTTAGTAAATAATGTATTGTCTAATATAAAAATAAGCTGAAAGCCCTAGTAGCCATAGCTATCTACACTTTGCTTATAATTTATTATATGCCTTAGTAAGTAATAAATAAATAAATAAATATTTTGACGAAAAGAAAAAGCAAATATTTTCAGTTTTTAAAATAGTTTGAGAAAACGCGAATCAACATTTTTGTATTTGGTCAAAATCTTACCCGAAATGTGTGATTTTTCTTAAAAATAACTTATAAAGAAAATATATTAGAAAAAACTTAATTTCAAAGAGGGCATAACTATTTTCAAAGTTATGTTTTATACAAATCAACTTAAAGAGAAGAAAATTTTTGACAAAACCTTAACAAAACCTGAATTCTTTGGAATTCGGACAATTCTTTTTTTAGGTGATCCGCGATACTCAAACGTACTTACATCAGTCCACAAAACTCGGTTTCGAAATCTCATAGTCTTACAAAAAAAAATATTTGGCAAATTGGAGTCGTTCGATTTTATTTGCCGGGGTTACATACGGTATTTTTCTTACGGAATATGTACCGAATTGGAATTCTTTTAAACATCTGCGAATTGTGCGTTTGCTTACTGGATTCTAAGAAAAATTTTTCATTTGTTATTCTAGCTTTTCGGTGTTAAACCAGGATTCTTTGAGAGCTCTCGTATAATTAGCTGGTTATTTTTTCGTGTTTTTTTTTTGCCCGAACCTGGCAAATTTTTTACTGAATTTGTTTTTTTTTGTCCTTATTTATTTGATAGTGAACGGTTCGGTTGATACCTGTAACTCGGAGCATATTTCTTTGACTGAAATACCGCAATTATGCTTCTCCACGATTTCACATCTCATTTCAACGCTTAATTTCTACTTTTCCCCCATTTTTTTATAGAATTATAACTAAAATAAACAAATATATTTGAATAACGTTGAATATTTATTTAAAACTCCGATTTTACTTACCAAATCGTTATTTGCTTACAAAATACTTCTGCCACCAAGAAATCCTTTCTTCTTGTATTTAACGAATTACTTCCTCGAAAAGCGTGAATTAAATAACCTCGTTTAATTACTTTTAAATTTCTCACACCATGTTTTTACAATAAACTATAGTTGTAAAAATAACCAATTGGGGCAAGCCTTAAAATTTGTCCTTTGGTTAGCACTAATGGACCTCATTTCCGAAAGTATAAAACACACAATTTCTGACACCTTGGAATGAAAAACTAAGAGCCTAATTATGAAAAAATTGTTTGAGTCTTTCGCCACCAAAATAACCGATGAAATTTCCTCTAAAATTTACTTTTATATCGTCAAGAAATTTTTATGAAACAGATTCGGGCAAATACGATGGAAAATTATGAATTGTAAATGTTTGCTTCAGTTTCGGAAGTAAATCGGAATTAGTTTTTTACTGAATCACATGACTTCACTATAAACTTAATTCCTCCAGAGTTTGGGTAAATTTGTGTTTAAAAAAATAATTATAAAAAAAAGAACGAAACATAACATTTTTTAAGGAAATTCCTTTGATCATTTCGCTGGCGAGAAATTCGACCGCTCTTCCTCAAATTCAGGCTTTCTTATTTTATATTTTTTTTAATTAATTTTCATCCAAATATTTCAAACCGTTTTAGTGGGTTCCAAGCTAGAAGTTGAAAAGACAACTCAAATCGAACCCCTCAAGTGTTCAGTATCAGTCTGAAGGAAAAAAATATATAAAATTTTGTAGATTATGCATCAAACAGCATCGATTTGAAATATACATTTGGGGTTTTCACTCATTTGATAAGATGTGTGATTGCTTTTCATGTGAATCAGTTTGCTTTAATCCTATTTTGCTAAGTACTACAATAATTTTTGGGGGGTGTTTAAACCCCGAAATCCCCAGTTGGTTGCGCTAATGATAGAGCGAATTAGGATCTGAGGTTCATAACGGTTGCGAGTTTGAGCGAGAACAGAGTCTATTTCATTTTTTATTTTTTGAAAGTCAAAAGTAACTTTTTCTATCTCCCTATATTTTACCTGTGGACAATTCATTTTGACAGTACAATGAATCAAATTGTGGTCACTTAAAGTGCAGGGTTTCGAAGCAATATGTATTTTAGTTGAGTTAATGTTGGAGAAGATGTTGTCTATTGATGAATTGGAAGCCGGACGAGTTTTCAGATTGTGGAAGATTTCAACGGAGTTAGAGTTAAATAAGTTCATTAATGACCGCATCTCAGGCGTATCTTTCAAGACGTCGATGTTCGAGTCACCTACTACTAATCATTTTTGACTATTCAAATTACATACTTCAAATTCAGCTCCTAAGAGTTCGATAAATACATCTACGGAGCATTTAGGTGATCTGTATAGTTCAATGAAAGTTAACGGCTCGTTATCAATTTTTAGAGAAGGATTCGAAACTCTTATGATATGGCAGAAATCTTGATTAATTACAGATTCGGTTTGATAATTCAGTCGATCCATAACATAAATCGCTAGTCCACCATATAAATCATCTCTACAACAACATATTTTGTTGCAACCCGGCAGATTGTAAGCTTCCAAAATATGTTTAGAAAACCACTTCTCTTGAATGCAAATTATTTGCGGCATTTCATTTAGCTCCGCTTGTTTCGAACGAAAGCTGTTGAATTTATCTAGTGATGGTAGACTTCTTGCATTGAAAAATAGAATAATTTATGAATGGTTTGTGAAATTAAACAATGTAGATTATAAACAACAGTTTGTAGAATTATTATTATTAAAAACTGAATGCATGATTAAGTATATTACTTACAGTGTGTAAGTCAGATTAATAATTTGAAGATGAATTTAATTATTTGTGATTACTGAGTAGTTGATATTTCCGTTTTCCCCGCTGCGCTCCTATGGTCGATAATTCCGATGTCCTTTTGAGTTGGATAACTCCAGTAACGTTTCGTGCGATCCATTTGGTTGACTGCGGCATATTACAGGTGCGGTGGATACTAGAAGCATTTCATCTATTTCTATATTATAAAGATATATATAGTATATTTTCTGCGTGGGAACCCTCAGCTTTTTTTACAAAAATTCTGTTGCCTCTGGTGTAGACAAACTTGTAGACAGCGTCTTCTAGATTTGCGTGACTAAAAAGTTGCAGTGTCTCTCTAGTTAGGAAGTCGTTTATAAAATTTTTTTTTTTAATTCAGCATCTTGTTAAATATCTTTTTTTGCAGCAAGTACTTTTATTTTTGTTTACCCCTGTTGGTCGCTTTAGGTTTGAAGAAGTTGGCATGTGCAATATCGTTGGTTGTGACATTAACCTTCAGCCGCTTCATGAGGCTATCAACTAGTTCAGTTGCAGACTTGTTATTCGAGGGATACTCTAGACCGCGTATAATGCAATCATTGCATATCTTATCTTCCATTAATATTTTTGAATTACTTTTCACCTCGTTCAACTCACTGAGCAGCTCCATGTTATCCTTTGATAAGCAGTCGATATTTTTCTTTGCTTGGTTCAAGTTACTTAAAAAATCTTCTTATTGTTGAGACAGAAAACCCAGCGTCTTCCTTATATCAGTGAATTGGGACATAATTGAGTTAAACTGATTCGGCGGAAATTTTCGGTGGACATGTTCAACTCTTTGCACTCAGGACAGATGTACTCCAAGTCATTATATACAGCCGCTTCTATATGCTGCTTTTTATTCAGCCCACTGCAGAAATCATGTTTCCAACTCTGACACTTTCCACATTGAATGCAATCGGCTTCATCCACTGCGAGATTGCAGCGCCTGCATTTCAGCTTAGGTGTGTTGTTACGTCGCTTTGGAGCCATATTAAAAGACGATTACTTCACGTATATTTTATAACAACTTTAAATTGTTTATTTTACGATTGTAACCAATTTAAATTGAAAATAATAAAAATTTTGCATAATATTTGCAGCTCAAAAAAGGCGCACAACTTTGACATTTGAGGCCAGGGTTGCCAATTTTAACGATTATTACTCGTCAACATGTTGTGATACACGAAGGAACTGTCCTCCAAGCAATTCGTACTATCTAAGACATATACTTGTCAAGTAAAAACCTGGTGAACCAGACAATAGCAAGAGCTACTCTTACACAAATGCTTAACGTTATATTTTATCAAATGGAAAACCAAGCCTATTATGAAATGTTCGAAATTCTTTTGCAATGAAGAAATTGTTGCTGAAACATACGTTGTAGACATTTTAGAGGATTAAATAAATTGTAAGACTAAATATAAGCATCAAAAGTAGCTATAATATGCTGTTATATGTGGCGATTAGACATTTTGGAGGATTTAATAAATTGTAAGACTAAATATAAGTATCAAAAGTTGCTATTATATGTGGCGATTTTTAATAACAAGTTTTTATTTATCTAATTAATAAATAATAATTTTACTTTACTTTGGAGACCAGGGGCCCTATTCTGTAACAGTGGAGAAAGCAGTGTACACGTAATTTTATGCGCACAACGAGTTTCTGATTCAGTAGCTTTGAAAATGAGTTTTTAATTTAAAAAGTGTACACAATGAAGAAATTTTCTTTACTGACTTTTTCAGTGAGTTTTGTTGTTAAATAGTTAAACAGTAAAATGCAACTTTGTGCTTGACGTTTCCTTATATTTTACTTTGATTTTGGCATAGTACAACAAACAAGGTAGCTGCAGGGCTGAGAGCCGAAAGTCAGAATTGTCAAAAAGTACTAAACGAATAAGAGCAACAAAACGAGACATCAAGTAATTTGTATTGATTTTGACATTTCTGACTCTGAGAGAGAGAGGATTGATAGACCTTCAGCTACCTTGTTTATTGTACTATGGATTTTGGGAAACTACAAACAGCTGTTTTGGTAGATCTTGAGTAAAGATGCCACATTAAGGGTATTCACTTCAAATTTCCGACGAGTTGAAGTGAGCGACCGTTTTTAAAGCGAAAGTCGCCAAAGCTGGCTTTTATCGAACGCCAACAAAACTATTAATCGTGTCTACATTTTGTTAAAAAAAATATTGTTTGCCGTCTTAATTAATAATTAGGTTATTACATAATAAACTAAATATGATGCTTAATTTGTCGAATTTATATGAGAACAGACAAAATGTTCTTCTTCTTATCATATTTAGCATGTTCACAATTACTCACATCAACCGAAGAGTTCTACTAACGACTACTGAACAGATCTTTTCTTCGCAAATTTACGACGATTAAATTTCATCAACTCAATAGATGATTAAATTTCAGCAAACTTCCGAAAACCAAAACAACAACAATTGCACTGAAATTTTCGTAAATTTGCGATTTCGGAAATTTCAGAAGTAAAGTGAATACCCTAATTGTTAAAAAGTGTTTTTCTGCTATTCTGCTATTCAGCTCATCTACCAGACCGTTGCCCAACATGGTGAATACCACTAATATAAAAGTTTGTACTTTGTACCACAGTTTTGTTTAAGTATTGTATAAAAAAACAATGGATATTCACGATTCAGTGCCCTTGCAAGAGCGGTTGAGGACTTGTGCACTTTAAAAAAATACACGTAAGTCAAAAATGTGCATTTCTACTACAGCTTTAATGCAGTTTGTGTGCATTGAAAAATTGTTTTTTGCATTGAAACAAAAAAAAAAAAGTTTTGAAATAATGAAGCAAAATTTGAAAGTTTATATACCAATTTAAAAAAAGAACAAAATTGCTATTTTGAGCCCTACATGTTTTAGCCGACTCCGAACGGTTAAAATTCTAAAATTCTAAAATTCAAGTTCTCAAGAAGTTTTACATGGCATTATTTACTCTCTGAGGTTTGCCAATGGGAGGAATTAATAAAAATTGAGTGAAAGAGTGTAGTGGAGTGCGTCAGTGTACGGTTTGAGTATGCGATATTCGTGGAGTAGATTGTGAAATCCGTATTAAATAAACTCCACTTCACTTGGAGGGCAAGAATATATCGTTTGAAGGTTATATCAAAACAGCAGCTGTGTTTAAAGTGTGATACCGTATAAGGCGATTTCGTTTATTTGATGAGAGCAGAGCAAAGACTGTCAAACAACTTGTTTGTGATCACTCTTGCCATCAAAAAAATTTTCATATCGTTACTTTTACACTCTGCTCGTCGGATCTCGTCGGATCTGTGAAATTTTCAAAAACAACAACTACAACGTAGAAATTTTGGGAACCCATCAGTGTTACCGCGACTGTTCTTAAGCAAGGACCATAAAAAGGTTATAAATGTATCCAAATGTATCCACTTAAAACAAAAACAAGCATCCAGGTATTAAATAACAAACAAGCATCCAGGTTTTTGATTTTTAAATCAATCAATTTTAATAAAAAGTACATTAAAAGCGTCATATACTGTGCTTACATGCAGAGTTAACTCGGGGTTCGCTCGTAGTAAACCCTGCATGTAAACGAGGGTTGAGTTTAGTTTCGTTAAACTCAAGAAAACTTCACGAAACTTTTTGGATTTAGCTGAGTAGTGGAGCGGGGGCTAGTTGTAACAGGGGTAAGTTGTAAGACTCTATTTTTGCCTAGAATACAAAAGTTTTTTTTACAAGTCTCTCGTTTTTTTCATCCTATATTACGCGCTCTTTCAAACGAGACCCGTTAGTTTCTCATCAGACTCAACATCGAGTGGGCGTCAATATAGGCTTTATATCTAGCAGTTATTATAAAATATATATTTTTTATTTTGTGCTTTTTGAAAGCGTCCTAAAAATTTTTTAGACTAATTTAATTTTAATAGGAGCATATTTTATTACAGTTAACTAATATATATTTTTTTTTTCTTCAAATTAAGTTGATTTTTATATATTAATATGTTTGTCAAAAATTATACTGCGGGGCATCCTATATTACGCACTCTTTCAAACGAGACCCGTTAGTTTCTCATCAGACTCAACATCGAGTGGGCGTAAATATAGGCTTTATATCTAGCAGTTATTATAAAATATATATATTTTTTTATTTTTTGCTTTTTGAAAGCGTCTTAAAAATTTTTAAAACTAATTTAATTTTAATCGGAGCATATTTTATTGCAGTTTACTGATATATATTTTTTTTTTTTCTTCAAATTAAGTTGATTTTTGTATATTAAAATGTTTGTCAAAAATTATACTGCGGGGCAAGTTGCAACAATTTTGTGGGGTTAGTTGTAACATGTAATAACTTGCTCCACACATTTGAACTGGATATTCGGTGTTTGTTTATTTAATTGTTATGTCTTAATTATTTTTTGCAGAATGAGAAATTAAAAACGAAAGTCTAATCGGGCAACTCAAAGTAAAGAAATTTTTGAGTTGGCTGCTATTGAAGTTAAAGAAACGAAGACAAGTGTCAGAAAAGCTTGTTCAATTTGTGCCAGTATCTTTAAATAGATACATAAAAAAACGATTTATTGAAAGTGAAGTGCACAATATCAATGTGCTGTTCACCAAATACACCAGCCTCATGTCATGCAAAAAAAAAAAATTAAAACAACTTTCTCTAAGCACACTTGAAACCACTTCTTTAAGCCGGGCCAGGTTCAACATTTAAGAATTTTTCAAATAATATGAAACTTGTGGTTGGTGAAACTATGCTTAAATGTTGTTAAATACTTGAATATTTTTTAGTTGTGTCAACTGAAATAAATTATTAAAGCAAAAACTTCAGTTTTATTGCTTGTTACAACATACCCCAAGGCTGTTACAACTAGCCCCATACACAGGGTGAGATGTTACACTAGCAATTTTTTTTTAAATGTCCCTCAGTTACAAAATACTTTCTATTCCAAAATTTTTTTTTAATGCAAGGATAGTCAGACATTTAACCTTTCAACTCATGTTTTTAAAACCTGGCTATATTGTGTAGTTTCATTTTCCCATCATTTTTTCCAAAATGTGTTACAACTAGCCCCCCGCTTCCCTACTATCTGTCAAAATCTATTATGGTATTTTTCATTTAAAAATGGCGGCTGCAAGAGTCTGTTGAACAAGAGTCTGTTGAGCTGTCAAACAAGAGTCTGTTGAACTGTCAACAAACAATTAGCTCTAAATAAACTTGAAAAATCTAACTCAACTCGACGTCTTGCGTGTAAGCAGGATCGAATTAGCGTCGCCATGTTTTTAACTCAAGGAAAACCCTAATCGCGAGTAAACTCCTTTGAATGTAAACACAGTAATATGCAATATTCTATTTATGCAAAATTTCAACACTATATCTTTACTTAGAAAAAAGTTATCGATTTTTGATCCGTAACAGACTTTGATTTTCGACTGTGCGTTAGTTGGATTAAAAAGTGACAGTTGCAACAATTGCATGCATTGCTACAAAATTACAAAAACACACAATAATGGCAATGCTGACAAACATCTGCATATTGTCATATGAAATCAAAAAAGCCCTAAGAATAAAGAACAATTATTTTCTAACTAAATTTTTAAACTGATCTAGTTGATTCTCGAGTCCACAATCTCGTTAAATAAAATATATTACAGACAATTACAATAATATACAAACAATCAACGCAACATTTTTTTTTAAATTCGTGATCCCTTCAGATTTTTTTCAAAAAACACCAAACAAAAAAAAACAAATAATGTTTTTGCCTCAGCTAGGAGTCGAACCCTCGTTCCCAAGCGCTTGTTTTCATAACCATGCTAATTACGTAGCTGTAAAGTTACAACTACTGTCCGACCGAAACCAAAATTCTGGCCAAAACCGATTGTTGATATTTCGAAAAAAATTAGTGGCATTAAATATAATTTTTCAACAAACGAAAATGGTAATTTTTCTTTTAGATTTGCAAATAAGAAATATTACTGAATAGAGCACCATAATTTTTTTTCAGGATTTGATCATTTTGTTATAAAAAAGGACATCAAACTTGAAAAATATAAAATTTTTTTTTGAAGTAAATAAAATACATATCTTCAAGGTCAATTATTAACCAAACCAAGCATTAAAAAATTGAAACTACAATTGGCTTCTCATAAAACAATGTTTGTTTAAGTTATATCCTTCAAAATATAAAGCCTATGTTTGCTTTGTTTTAATAATTTTACAAAGAAATAATCTTGTATTTTTTTTTTTAAATTACAACTTATGTGAACCCGATCTTTCGTGCGGCTCATTTCGGCAAATGGTGACACATACCTGGATAATAATTACGATCTATTTGAATCAACCCATATGTTTTTAGCTGCTTCGATCTGCCGTTTTGGCGTAAAAATTAGTTTTAAATACCTAGCCTCAATTTCAATCACATTTTCTATTGAACATAATTGCTATGCAATAGAGAACAATTCATTAAAACTTGACACGAAAACCCTTAATTTTGTGGAGTTGATAAAAAAATGAATAAGTTAATTACTGAAGGAGTTAATTAAAGAGGAGTTAATTACAAACATTAAATCGAGCTCTTAGATGAAAAATTAGATGAAGATTCATAAATAAATTTTAGTTTGTACACTTATTTGAATATCCACCTTTTATTTTGATTTTGTTGATATCTTATATCAGAGGCGAGGACAAATAACACTGGTTTACAGCCAATATGTACTTTGAATGCCACTATTCTTTTCTCATGTAAAATCGGTCGCTAATTCCGAAAAAAAAATTTTTTTTTCTGTCACTCCGTTTTCGAGATATTGCCCACTGTAGGGTTTTCAACGAAAAAAAACGTTGGTTCCACTTAATTGCATATATCTCCAGAACCAACAACAGTAATCAAACAAATGATATATCAAATAAAAGCTTATAAAATTTCTTACAAACAATGCAAACATAATTTTTTGGTCGAGTTGTTAGTTTTGGCGGAATAAATTCAAATTTCGTGGATTTTTTTATTTTTCAGAAAAATTTCCAAAAAAAGACAAAATAGTTGCAAATTTCGTTAAGAAATCAAAATATTTTGTTGCTTTTGATATTTTTTACTAAAAGCCTTTGAAGAAAATCTATTGAGAAATGAATAAAAGTTGTGTTCAATGAAACGAAAGAACCCAAATTGTGTGATTATCAATTTATGCATTTGGACTTATTTTATTGCCATAAAAAAAAATGAGAATTAAAGGTTGTTGTAATAAAATCATATATTCTTAATTTTTATTGTTCTTTTAATAATTTACATTATTTAAATTGTATATAATTATTATTAATAATTTTTATTGTTCCCTTAAATCATTTATATTGTTATTTACATTGTAAATGATTTTTATTTATCATTCAGAAATTAAAAATGATTAGAATTCTTGTTTTGTCGTTTATTTAATTCGGGATCGGTTTCTCTGATGAGAAACCAACAATAGTCGCCCATCATTCCTTTGTTCCAAAATCCTTGGTACCGATTCTCAATTACTTTCATCTGTTGGTAGAATCTTTCCCCATGTTCGTCGCTCTCGTCACCGAGATTCTTCGCTTTCTTTGTCTAACCCCTTGACAGTGTTTTTCATAAGTCCAAGTTTGATGTGCAACGGTCGGAGAATTATGTTTTCCTTTTTGACGAGTGGAACGTTTTTGACGTTGCTCTCTCCAACTTTCGACTCAATTCTTTCTGGCCAGTCTTTTTTGTAATAGTGGTGTTCACGTGCTCGACTATCCCACTTGCATAGAAAACAGCAGTACTTTGTGTAGCCACTCTGTAAACCACAAAGCATACCAACGACTTTGAGATCAGAACATATTTTCCAGTCATGTTGTTCATATTTAATACATGTCAATAGCTTCGCCATTGTTTCGTACGTTTCCTTTGTGTTGACTGCATGTGCGATCGGAATCGATGGCTTTTTGTTTCCTATATGAAGTAATACCGCCTTCAAGCTCACTTTGCTGCCATCAATAAATAAACGCCACCCTTTGGGAATGTACGGCTGACCGAAGGTATTAAATAAGCCAGGAATGTCTACGCAATAGCAGATATTGTCATTCTTAGTAATGTGTATAGCAAACGGTTTTTCACGATTTCTGTAGTATGTCACCTTAACATCGGGTCTCAAAAAGTTGAATTGTTGCAAACGAGAACCATGCAATTCTGATTTTTCCTTTGACAGTTCCAAAACTCTTATCCAATCATTCAGATGCGCTTGCGATAAAAGGTGAGTTGTGTTTTCAGTTGTTATAATACTACCACCTGTGGATCCTTCCGACTCCACTGAATCTACGGATTTTCGATTGTTTTCACGTGTTGAATCGGGACAAGTAGGATATGGAACATTTTCAGAATGAGATACTGGCAATGAAACATTCGGGACAGTGGCGTATATCACTCGTTTGTGTTTTCCAACACCAGTCACTTTGGCCAGACAAAAATAGCAATCGTTAGGTGGCAAAACGGTTGTCTCCAGATCATCGGAACATTGAATTTCATGTATCGTTTTTTACCCGAGCTCCATTCAGACAATATTTATTTGCAAGATTGACACAAAATACTTGGCGTCCATGATTTACCAATGTTCTTAGCCGCAATACCAAAATAATGAAGATATAACATTTGCAATAAATTCGTAAAATTGACTGGTTTCTTTTCGAAAGTAAGTTCACCGCACACGTAGCAGAAAATATCTGGGTCGTTTTTACACTGGAATTTTCGCAGTCTTTTACTCATTTTATTTTGAAGTATATTTTTTGTATATTTTAGTATATTTTATTTTTTGTGCGACAATGGGTACATAGCAGAGAACTCCAACGGGTAGCTTTTTGAGACTCAAACAGCTACTCAACCCTCACGCATGCAACCCTATTCATACTCCCTTTCACGATGCTGCAATGCGGCGGCTCAAATATATATAAGTATACTCAATCACATGTCGGATCAGGCAAAGATCGGGTTTTTCGGTTCATAAATACTTATGGTTGTTGTCGTCTTGCTGATACTCATCATACTTACCCAAGAATTCATAACCTACACAAACTCCCAAATCACTCGGTTCATTCTGCCACTGATTTGCAGCAGAGCGCAAATGAGCGCAGCAGTGAGAAGTAAACCAGTTTTTTGTGTGTAACAGAAACACGTGTTCTCTTTGTTTTTTCTTTTGTTTGTTTTATGGATTCAGCTTACACGAACGAACGCGTAACAGAAAGAAAAAAAACAAAACTCACAAGCGTTGTTGTTATTTTCTTTTCCTCCTAGAGTGCAACAGAAAAATAAAAAAAAATTAAAACAAATTGGCCATTTCAGCCCTTGAAAGGACTTTGACCGAGCTTCTTATGATCAATTGTGTTGTGTGTGTTGTTAAATGTTTGCACACAATTAACCGAGAACTGGACCTACATGTTTTATGCCGACTCCGAACGGCTAAAGTTCATGTTCTCAAGAAGCTTTACATGGCATTATTTACTCTCTGAGTTTTGCAGAGAGGTGGCGACCGATCAGAAAAACTTTTTCTTTATTTTTCAACTTTAAATAAAAGCGTAGAAGCTATTGAAAGTAAAATTTATATATTATTTTTTATTTTTTAGCCAAAATAATCATTAAATTATGGTCAAGAAAATTTGTGCGCAATCAAACGTTCTTGAATGCGTTTTGCAACTGCGGATTGAAACCCAACTACCATTGTTGCTTCAGCTATGACTCGTTCCGGTTCTCCATTCCGCAAGTTTTCATTTATTTCGGGCTCTGTTAATGTGCTTACGCTCATATTGTGAAGAATTGCGCAAGCATTTACAATTTTGCCAGCAAACCCGGGTTCGTACAACAATACCCTTTGGTTCGAAAGACATCGAAATCTGCCCTTAAGGGCTCCAAACGTTCTCTCTATGTAGTTCCGAGATTTACAAAATGCCTTTACACAATGCCTCCAGGGTACCTTGCATTCACATTCAAAATCTTGAGATTGGGATCGCATGTCTTAAAACAAAAACTTTTAAAAAAGTTTTATGTACAATTTAAAACTCACCATTTGGACGTTAATTGAGTGGTAACCATGATGGTTAACATATGCCTCTTCGTGAACTTTCGGTCCCATTATGGCGACATGGGCACAGTCACTCGCCCCTATAGCACCATCGAAAGGCTGTGACGCTGCTCGAAATAACGTGCGTGCTGCTTGTCGCTTGATTTGCGTAGCTGGGAAGCATACATTAGGCCGAAATATTTTTGCATTTATTGCATCTGTAACGCGATGGATCAAACGGCTCACAGACGACTGGCTCATTGTGATGCTTTTTTGATTTCCAACTCGCCGCTGGTAGCATCCTGTTGCATAAAACCGAAACGCAGCAAGGACTTTGTAATAAAGGGTTGATGTAAATGATTTCTTATAAGGTATATCTTTTATTAATATACTTACTTGGCTTTCGGCCGATAAAGCTGCGAATGTACTCCCTTCCAAGTCATTTCGAATGGAGTCGATTATATTGTGCGCTATCTTGGGTGTTAAGCGGTACAAACTTCTAAATTTTGATTCGTTCAAATCGAATAGACTGTCTACCCTTAACAAAATAGCCCACTCCGAAGCACTTTCTCGCATAGAAATAAATAGCAACTTTAAGCAAAATAACGCGGTAGTGCTGCCAACAATCATAGATTCAATTTAAGTAGACTTTAAACGCAAATCGGCGTTTAAAAGCTACTTAAGTTACGTAGTTGTAAAACATCTTTATGAATTAAGATCTGTTGTTTAAAGCATTTTTTAAGTAACGCAGCCACTAAAATCAGTTTATGAATAAGGCCGTATATGTTTTATCCACCGTGGTGATACACAAGTCTTTCAATGAGAGCTGTCAAATTTTTTGTTTGTGTGTGTAAGCATTGAGGTTAAAGTCGAAATAATAAAATCTTGTGGTCTTCAGTGTCGGTAAATTTTATTAAATTAGAAACATTATTAATTATATTAATAGAATGAGTGTCTTATCAACTGTGTCTTATTAAATTCGCGTTCTAAATATTGGACTCAAAAAAATTTTTGCTCTTTCGTTATACGTTTTCTATTGGCTTCCATATCTTAAAAAATATTTTTATGAAACAAAATTAGAAAAAGACAGCGTTACGTTGTTGATTATTTAAATTTACCTTGTTTTCAATCCCATTTAAAGTACAATAAGATTTTCAAAAATTTTAGCGGCTTTAATTTCGTGTTGCTAAAAATTTGATAATTTAAGCAATTTTTAGCAATTCAAATACACTAAGAATCGCAAATTAGCTACTTTTAAGCAATAAATAATCGTCAAAAATCAGCTGTTTTTTATCCGATTAATTTTTTCATTGCTTAATAGGAGATGATTTGTGAATCAGAATCGCGCTTGTCGCTAAAATTGGCTAAAAATGACGTAAGCATTTTTTAGTGATCGAGATTTAGCGAAAGCAAATTCTGGAATCTACCTACTTTAAGTGTTAAAATATTTCCTGAATTAATTTCATCTATATTATTTACTTTACAAATGGAGATATCCACTCCAGTATGTACCAAGAATTTTAAATCTTTATTAGTAATTTTGCATTTTAGAATTATATAATATGATAAATTGTTTTTTTTTTTTTTTATTCATTATATACAATCTGTCAATAGACAATAAGTTCATTTGATTTGAAGTTAAGTTAACATAATATAGTACTCCATTGAGTACAACTAGAAAACAAAAACAATATATGTATATTTATACATTATTTTGCTAGTAATTAAAAATAAAATATCATTAGTTATTTAAAAAAAATTAAATAAAAATAAATATTAATTATTAAATTATAAGTATCAAGCGATTTGACTTATCTAAACGGCAAATCAAAGATGTGATGTCTCTTCATGCTTCTTGTTTCGTTAGTCTCATCTAGTAGAGAAATAGCCGATACGTTGCAGTGATTGCTCAGTCGATTCATATACTTCTCGCTAAATGGGAAAATTTCTTGTTTCCCTTTTGGTACGTTAAGATCCCTGTGAATTACATCATTTGTGACGAACCATTGTGCTTTTGCAATATTTCTTAATGTTTTCGACTGGTAACGCTGCAATATCTTTATATTTGAGTTGCTCGCGGTTCCCCATTGCTGAATGCCAAAGAACCAAATAGGATTAAGTATGGCCTTATTAATTTTAACTTGTTTTCTAGGCTCAGCTCTGACTGAGGTCCTAATAACAAATAAAGTTTTTTTGTTTTCAAGTTCAAACAGTCTCTTTTCTTTTTAATATGGTGTTTCCATGTCAAGCGCTTGTCAATATACATTCCAAGGTATTTGGCATATTCATTTTTGGGAATTTGTTCTGAATTAATGTAAACGTACGGACAGTCCTTTTTATTTAAAGTGAAGACGACGTGCACCGATTTTCCGGAATTAACTTTTATGTTCCACTTTCTTAGCCACGTTAGGATGTCATTGAGACTATTTTGCAGAAGATTTGATGCTTTAGTTGGTGACTCACTTTTAGCGGCTTGAGTTTCAGAGGGAGAAACTTGTTTAATTGGTAAGTCCATTTGACAGGGAACATCTAGGAAATTTAAAACATCTTCGTTTTCTGAATTGCTGTTGAAATTGTGCGCTTGCAAAGTTTCTTGTAAGTGGGTTGCAAAAAGTTTAGCTTTAGTAAAATCTATCCTGCACCATTTGTTGTTGTTGTCTTTGATACGCGCATTTCTTACAGTTGGACGTTTTAGAAACTTAGTTGCTTTCCATAAGTTGTGCTCGTCATTAGCGTTTGTACTCAAGTTCCTGAGAAAATCGTTTAGATATTCGTTTTTCATATCTCTCAAACGTTATTTAAGTTCTTTAACTACTCTGTTGAAGTTTCTTTTATTTTTTTTTTCGCAATGTTCTTTTTGTTCTTATTAAGTTTCTTATTTAAGCTGAGAGTATAACTTGCTTTTGATTGGTTTTTTGAGTAGGTGTGGATAAAAAGGCGGCTTCGTGAATAATATTTATAAACTTCTCTACATCGCTGTCAAGCTCTTCTCCAGACTTTATTGATATGTTCAGGTTGATTGATTTGTCTAGCCAATAACCAAAGGAGTCTAGGTCTGTTTAGGTGTTACTATTTTGTACCTCATAGATACGGAAAACTCACAAGTGTTAAGAGTTACTATAAGTGGTGAATGGTCTGAGCTTAAATCATTACTGTCCATAATGGTAAGCAGGTGACTGGAGATTCCTTTGTAAACAACAAAATCTGGCAAATCGGGGATTTTGTTAGGGTCAGCTGCAGAAGCGTAGCAAGGGGGGGCGGTCCGCCCCGGGTACACACCAAAATGGGGTGTAAAATTTGGCAAAATAACTTTTTACCACATAATTTTTGTTTTTTTACTAAAAAGAACACACCTCAATGACTTTGCTTTTATATTTGAATATCAAGAGGGTGCAAAAGTGAATGAAAATATTTTTTACCATCACCAGGACTTGGTTTTTATTGAAACAAACTTTAACTTTATATTAAATTTTGTTCAATATTAACGCTAGCACTTAAACCCAAGTCAATTCCATATATACTTTTCGTTGGTTAGGGGTGCAATTTCCAAACAAATTATATTTAAACTAGCGGATGTAACCCGGTGTTACTCGGGGTTGATCCTCGAGCACAGAAAGAGGACGATTTTGAAAACTGCTCTCATTTTTACGTTTTTAAAATTATCAATTCAATTTTAAAATTTTTTAAATTATCGTTTTTTGGGGTTTTTCAAATTTCCGTAAAACTGTACTTGCCAGACATGATTAAAACAAAAAATGACATCTTCAACATCTCGATCTGACGTCTGGTTTCTGAGGAAAATGGACACCCACACTCAGAAAAAAAACACATATCTTCCTCCGGTGAAAAATTTCTCTATTTTCGATAATAGCAATTTCCCTTTTTTCAAATAAAATTTTCTTCAATTAGAATAAATTTTCGAAGAAATATATCTTCACTTCTAGGAAATGGAAATATTTCAATGTCTCTTATAATGACAAATATTTTTCTCGCACAAAAAATTCTCATTTATACAGGAAAATTTTTTGGAAATGAAAATTTTTTTCCTATATTTTGATAAAAAATTCACTATGAGAAGTATTTTCTTCAATAAAAACAAATGTTTTCTCAAAAATAAAGAGTCTTTTTCTCTAAAATCGAATTATTTTTATATATTTCTTTTTTTCATAGAAGGTTTTTATCATTTTTAGAGAATTTTTAGGATCGCATTTAGAGAAAAGTATTCTCTGAAGCAAGGTCAATACCATTTTTCAGTAAATATGATGCCATTTTTATCATATTCCGAGAAAATTTTTTCTTTGTGCAATTTTATCTCAAATAAATTTCAATTTTAAAAAATTCTGTAAGCATCGATTCGATTTTTGGATTGTCTTCGTTCAACTTCGGAACGATTTTCCTTGATTGTTGTCGAAAGAACTTTTAAAAGCATAGGGTCTATTTCAGTCACAAATACAAATGCTTGTCAATTTTCATCAAAATCGGTTCATCCGTTTTGACGTGAATGAGCCGAACAAAGTTGATTGAAGAAAGCGCTCTCTCACTGAAGTTTTATGAAATTTAAAAAGTCTCAATTCTGTTGTAGAGTCAAGTTATTTCACGTACCAAATTTTAATAAAATCGGTCAAGTCATTTAGTAGTTATTGAGTCTTAACAATGCACTACTTAAAGCGCCCTCTTTTAGAAGTCTTTGGAATTTTTTTATATTTGATGTTTTATCTTGGGTGCAGTTGAACGTTCATACCAAATTTCATTGAAATCGGTTCAGGCGTTTAGGAGTTATTGAGTCTTTAAAACGCACTACTTAAAGCGCCCCCTTACGGAAGTCTTTGGAATTTTTAAAGCATATGTTATCTTGGGCGCAGTCGAACCTTCATTCCAAATTTATTTTAAATCCGTCCAGGTGTTTAGGAGTTATTATAGAGTGCCACGCCCACATATTTCCGCCCAATTTTTTACCTATGCTTTATCTTGGGTGCAGTTGAACCTTCACATCAAATTTCATTGAAATCGGTCCAGGAGTTTAGGAGTTATTGAGTCTTAAAAATGCACTACTTAAAGCGCCCTCTTGCGGAAGTCTTTGGAACTTTTTATAGCCTATGTTTTATTTTGGGAGCAGTTGAACCTTCATGCCAAATTTCATTGAAATCGGTCCAGGCGTTTAGAAGTTATTATATAGTGCCACGCCCATATACTTCCGCCCATTTAAACTATCCTATCTCTCAAGTTGGATCGAACTGCACATGGTGTGCGAATTTTATTATAATCGGTTAAGTGGTTTAGGAGTCCATTGAGGACAAACATTGTGACACGAGATTTATATATATTAAGATTTTCATGATATTAAGATGGAGTACAAAAGTAAAAATTTAAAAACATATTTTTTATATTCCATTCAGTTTCATAAAAAAGCACTTTTTTATATCTTATATTCTGGTTAAGAAGTGTTCAAACTTGCTAACATAGTGGACATTTCTATAACCATTATGTGTTAACCTGCATGATTTTCAGAGTGTGATGAATGGAGGCGTCAGTTGTTTTGTAAGCAATACATTTCTCCACAACTTTTCAGAAAAACATGTTCATGTCATAAATGTCAAAAATAAAAATATACTTTATGATTTTGTGATTACTAAGTTCTGAGACTATATATCATGAAACAAACCTCATTTACAGCTTTTAACCTGCTAGAACATAATTTTGAATAGTTATATGTTTTGGGTATACTGTTACATAAAACTACTAGTTTAAAAATCATTAATAAACTTTTTACTTGCTTAAAAAATTTCTAAAAAATTAAATTGATTTAAATTCATTACATTTTTTATTTAAATTAAATAAATGGCGTTCTATGACAATTTATTGCGTTCTGACTTTTTTTATTTTATTTTGCAGATGTCTATTAAAAACTTTAAGATGGTTTTCTGAATCCTTTATTTTACTAAAATAATTATTATTACGTTCAAGTCAACCAACAAAAACCATCAAAAATACAGTTTTAAAAGAAGATAAGATGCACAGTTCCTTAAAAATTATTCTAATTATTAAAATTAAATTTTGTTCTCAATCACCGAATATGAAGAATCAACAGATTTCTTGGAATTGCCAGCTCTTTTTGAGCCATTCATGACTCTTGACTTTGTCCAACATGGGCAAGTTTGCTTTGGGAATTATGTCTCCGAAATGTTCAATTGTTGAGAACGACGGTGAATTGATGTTGATGCCGCTTCACGCACATTTTCTGCTACAACAGCAATATTCTCGGGTGTAGGCACTGTTTTTAGCTTTTAACGCTTGGGTTTATGATGAGGATGCCAGTTTCTTTCACTTTTTTCACAAGATAACGAACATACGGAGCTGACGGTGCTTCTGTTCTTCCAAAATCCGTACGCAATTTTCGAACACATTCTGCAACATTACCATGATTTTCAAAGTAATGTCGCAATATTTCCCAGCGTTGTTCAAGCGTATACACAACCATATTCGTTCAGCGGAAGGATAAAACTAATTATCTGCCAAATCAGACATAAGCTTAGTGTTACCATTCACGAAATAAGCACTAGTTGAAAAAAAAACGTTAGATGGCGGACCCTTTATAAAGAAATTGATGAATTTATTATTTTATATTAATTTTTCATTTAAATTTTTTGTAGAAAATGGGGGTTGATTTCGAAAAAATATTTATATTAATAGTTATTCAGGGTCACTATCGAAAATTTGTCAACGTTTTGCTTCCAGGTCCTATTTTTTCTTCAATTATGTAAAAGTTTTCGTAAATTTTTCAAAGTTTTCTATATTAAACTAACTTAAGTTTTTATATTAAAACTGATATTGTATAGAAAATTTTTCTCTCACAACTTATAAGCCCGGTAGACAAAAATATTGTGACAATTCAGAGAAAATTCTTGAAGTTTCTGAAAATTTTAGATTCTTACTTTTATCGAATATTCATGGATAGCATAGTTTCAGTAGCGTAGCAAGGGGGGGGCGGGGGGGGGGGGGCGGTCCGCCCCGGGTACACGCCAAAATGGGGTGTAAAATTTGGCAAAAGAACTTTTTACCACATAATTTCTGATTTTTTTACTAAAAAGAACACACCTCAATGACTTCGGTTTTATATTTGAATATCAAGAAGGTGGAAAAGTGAATGAAAATATTTTTTACCATCACCACGACTTCGTTTTTATTGAAACAAACTTAAACTTTATATTAAATTTTGTTCAATATTAACGCTCACACTAAAACCCAAGTCAATTCCATATGTAATTTTTCATTGGTTAGGGGTGCAATTTCCAAACAAATTATATTACAATTTTCATGATATTAAGATGGAGTACAAAATTAAAAATGTAAAAACCCTTTTTTTGAAGTGAAACTTCTTTGGCGGCGAGTGAAATTTCAAGGTCATTTTTCGTGACGCTAGGCTAACGTTTTCAATTAATATGAAAATTTAAAAAAAATTATTGCCGCTGCCAAGAATTGAACCGCGAACATCGTTGCTTATAAGACGGAATCTATTCCCTTACGCCACGTAGGCACATAAATCAAGTTTAACAAAATGTTATTAAAAGTGAACACGTAACATAATGAAAATAACATTAACTTTAGAGTAACATTAACATTACATTATTAACATTACCGTAACATTAATTTTCATCCTACAAGTATGCACGGAAAAAAAAATAGAAAAATAGCTAAAACAGGAACAGAACGCGTTCGTGAATATAGAGAGCGAATTAGAGCTCTTAAGAATACAGCCGCTGCTGGATCTGCAACTAATGATGAAGGTAAGGTGATTGCAACAACGGCTGAGTTTCAAAATGCATTTTTACGAAACATCAGTGTATTTTGGTGAATCTCAACAATCAACGTTCTCTGCTTTATGAGGCCCTCTATCAACATAGCAATTATTATGATCAGGCAGCAGGAGGTAATAATGAACAAGATTTGCCTCTGCTTTCGGAAGCTCCTTCAAAGAGTACTATGCAAATGCAATCTAGCATTCAAAAAGTAACAATGTTGAGAAGACATTCGAAAGCAACTAAAACACCAACTGAACTAAAGCAAGTACCGAAAATAACTGTTATTTTACAATTTTCAAATGAAAAAAATGGTCGAAAGACTTTTTCAAATATACCATTATGTTACAAATGTCCTCAGCCTCACGAATAGTAAGTCGCTTTTATATTTGAAACTGATTCTTTAAAAGTTAATTTCTTGCCTAGTATATTTCGAAGAAAAATAAAGGTTACTTTTGACTTTTATTTTATCGGTCAAAAATAGCAGTTATTTTGTGACTTTAATTTTTTCGGTCAAAAATATCAAGCAATTTGTGTTTTCTTAAAGGCCGCTTGACAGATTGAACTGTTGACACCATGTGAAAATGTCTCACCAATGAGATGAAAATAATAATATCAAAATTTTTTTATCGGTAAAATGACTTGAACAAATATAAATTACCTGATATTTTTGACCGAAAAATAAACGGCAGAAAATAACTGTTATTTTTGCCCAAAAAAACTATAAGGCACAAAAAACTGTTATTTTTGTCGGAAAAAATAAAAATTAAGAGATAAAAGTTAATATGTGACACTTTCGACAAAAATCATATTCGGTACGGTCCCTGGATGCAAATATTGAATCAACAAATTATTATTCCATTTCGTATTGATTGAATTTCTTTTCAGATACTTTCGCTCTCTATTTCACACTAAAATCTCTCTTATTTCTTACTGTTAAAGAAGTTTCACTTCTGCCACGTGTACGTTGCTACACGCGAGTTTTTTTTATATTTCATTATGTTTTATAAAAAAGCACATTTTTACATCTTATATTCAGGTTAAGAAGCGTTCAAACTTGCTAGCAGAGTAGACATTTCTAAAACCATTAAGTTTCGAAAACCTGCATGATTTTCAGAGTATGATGAATGGAGGCGTCAGTTGTTTTGTAAGCAATACATTTCTCCAGAACTTTTCAGAAAAACATGTTCATGTCATAAATTTCAAAAATAAAAATATACTTTATGATTTTGTGATTACTAAGTTCTGAGACTATATATCATGAAACAAACCTCACTTACAGCTTTTAACCTGCTAGAACATAATTTTGAATAGTAATATGTTTTGGGTATACTGTTACATAAAACTACTAGTTTAAAAATCATTAATAAACTTTTTACTTGCTTAAAAAAATTTCTAAAAAATTGATTTAAATTCATTAAATTTTTTATTTAAATTAAATAAATGGCGTTTAATGACAATTTTATGGCCTTCTGACGTTTTTTTTTTTATTTTGTTTTGAAGATGTCCATTAAAAACTCTAAGATGGATTTCCGACTCCTTTATTTTGCTAAAATAATTATTGTTCT
This sequence comes from Tetanocera ferruginea, assembly GCA_958299015.1. Lineage (NCBI taxonomy): Eukaryota > Metazoa > Arthropoda > Insecta > Diptera > Sciomyzidae > Tetanocera > Tetanocera ferruginea. Next base: position 80,183,842 of record OY282641.1, on the reverse strand, counting down.
GTTCAAAAATCAACCAACAAAAACTAACAAAAATACAGTTTTTAATAGAAGATATGATGCATAGTTCCTTAAAAATTATTCTAATAATTAAAATTAAATTTTGTTCTCAATCAACGAATGTGAAGAAACACCAGATTTCTTGGAATTGTCAGCTCTTTTTGAGCCATTCATGAGTCTTGACCTTGTTCAACCTGGGCAAGTTTGCTTTGGGAATTATGTAGATAATGAGAATGAAAAAAAATTTCTGATATCAATTTGGTATCACTGTAATATTGTGATACTGAGATATTTATGGTGGTACTTATGGTGATATTTATAAAGCAGTCAAATGTTACAGACCTCAATCTTGTCTATAAAAGTCCAAGCGGAGATTAATATAGATACACTGAGAAAAAACATACTTTAAAATTAAACAAAAAATATTAAAATAGAAATTTAACGCCTTTGTTTTTCTACAAAACAATATTTTAAACAAGTGTATTTAATTTTCACCTACCTATAAACTCCTTTCTTTTTTTATTTTTCTCTTATTATTTTTTTGAAAAAACAAACAAACATTTGAATTCAATGACAATTTTTGAATTTTTTGAATTGGTTTGACAAATACCGAACATATGATAAAATAACAACTAATTAATTAAATATTAAAATATTTCAAATGCAAACTTCATCGAATGAAGTTTACATTTGGTATTCGGAAGGTCCCGGGGGTAGCTGGTTGTGAATCTGGTGCTAAGACTCGGAAAAGTTAATAAAATGGAATCGAAAAGAATATGCTTTAAAACATGAGTTTTTAATTTTAAAATGTTTGTTTTAAATTTGGTTTTCATAGAAAAAACATTGTTTTAAAAACAAAAACTTTTGTTTTGAATTTAACTTTAAAAACAGCTCTGTTTAATTTTTTTGAATTTATTTCAAGCTCTATTTCAAAAACAAATTCGTTAGATATGAACACAATTTCATTTAATTTTAACACATTTTTTCCTCAGTGTACTATAAAGAAATTGATAAAAATTATGAAAAATGTTTATAAATGAATTTTAATATTTCATTTAAATTTTATATAGAAAATGGGGGTTGATTTCGAAAAAAAAATAATTATATTAATAGTTATTCAGGGTCACTAGGGAAAATTTGTCAACGTTTTGCTTCCAGGTCCTTTTTTTTCTTCAATTATGCAAAATTTTTCGTAATTTTTTCAAAGTTTTCTATATTCAACTACTAGAGTTCTTATATTAAAACTGATATTGTGTGGTTTACTCTTAGTACATTTGTCTCTCACAACTTATAGGCCCGGAGACAAAAATATTGGAACAATTCAGAAAAAATTCTTTAAGTTTCTGAAAATTTTAGATTCTTACTTCTTTTATCAAATATTCATGGATAGCATAGTTTTGTTTTTTTTTAATCTCTTCTAAAATATGTCATTTTTGTAGAGGTTGATTCGAAAATATGTAGTAAGATTCATCGACTTATTGTATAAAAAAAAATCTTCTTAAGGGGTGCACAATTTAGTTTCCGCCCCGGGTGCGACCAACCCTAGCTACGCCACTGCATAGTTTTGTTTATTTTTTTAATCTCTTCTAAAATATGTCATTTTTGTTGAGGTTGATTCGAAAATATGTAGTAAGATTCATCGACTTATTTTATAAAAAAAATCTTCTAAAGGGGTGCACAATTTAGTTTCCGCCCCGGGTGCGACCAACACTAGCTACGCCACTGGTCAGCTGGCCAGTACGTAGGCTTTCTTGTTGATAGCACTGAATAGTTATGGGAGGAAATGCATTTATATAGTTCTCTCCCTTTGGGATTAATAAGCCTTGAGCCCCACCATGTGTGTTTGGAATTAAAGTCTCCACCCACTATAAAAGATGATTCCAGTTTTTTGAAAAAATTTTGATAGTTGTTGCGTGTCGTTTGGGTCGGTTGGAAACAACACCCTATGATATGCGAAATTTTTTTTGAAATAATGATTTTGAAATGATTAGAATAAAACTGAGCGAAGAGCCTTGAGTAGGCCGTTGCAAATTATAAAAAGGCCTTTCGTGAGAGATGTGGATGCGAGAAGGCTAGCGTAAACTAGAGTTTCAGACGTCAACTGAAAAAAAAAGAAAAAATAATCATATGAGGGACAGTTGATTAAACTTTTAAAACGAGAGTTCCAAATAAAGATTATTTAAGTTATAGCAAACAATAAACAAACAGTCTTTGAAGTTTTGAAGACAACCATTTTTATTGAGATAGGCTCTGCTTTCAACCAGCAATTAGTGGCAACGTAAGACTGCAGCGATCAGATCATCAACAAAGCGCAGTATTTTGACCGAAATCCTTGAGACCTCCTTCATCACCACCAAGGGGCAATGTACTCGATGGCAGCTAGAAGTGCCCCTCATTCATATTCCGCACCAACATCCGGTACGCCACGAGTACTAGATAACTATGCAGCTCCAGCTGTCACAAAAACCGTGGTACCATCAACATGTAGCATTCATTTACTTCTCTTTTTTTTAACTTCCGTAGCTTCATTAGCCACTCTTACGACCCCTCTCTAGGTAGTGTCAAAGCGTATCTCCACCACCATGTTATCGTTGGTCACATGCTTAACATTACCCTATTCAATAACTACAGCTGCGTCACGACAACTTCTTCAGCGTGTCAACTCCTATTATAAGGATTTGGAGTTCCAGATGCTGACTTAAAAGCCATAACTTTGACCACGCTTGCTGAAGATTCGCGCGCCTTACAAATTTAAATCCAGCAACAGCATGCGCAACACATGCAACAACAGCACAGTAGCGGCAAGTCTCCTCCGGCTAATGTGATATGAGCACATGAACTGCGACTGTAGCGGCAGCATCGGCTGCGGCAAATGTTCCAGCTGCACCAACGACTTCTGGCTAACACATTTAATAAAGCGCTGTCCTTTTGCCCAACACTGAAGAACGTGCAAAAGAATCTTCAGTCCACAAAAATGATGGAAATGTGCACTAGCGCCAAAACCGAACCATGCTGCCGAAATTGAGGTATCCAATAGTATACGATTGCGTTTATACAGCAGGAAACTCCAACTCATAGAATCTCAGCTGTCAGAATTGTATGTTCTCGCATTGCCAACGTCATGGGTAAACGTCGGTATAGCAGCAAAAAGGCAAACCTTACAACAGCATGCCAGTTTTAAAATCCCACGTTAGGGGATTTTATTATAACATCAAAAAGGGGTTGAAGATTAGATAACGAGGAAAACTCAGAACAAGAAAGTTATACTTATAGTTGGTTTTCGAAAAAAAAATGGCATAGAAAAAAAAATCAAACTAGCAATTATTAGAGGCTACGAAAAGCCTAAAGGAGGCAAGAGCAGCGAGGGCATAATCGTTGTAGGTATAGAAATTATGAGATAAGGCTGGAAAAATTCAGTTCCTGCGATGTTGGCCTGAGGGTTATCTTGAGGAAGAAAATTTCTAGAAGTTTATTCCGAAACAAAGCTTCAAGCAGTTTAGTGGTGTTTTATTTTAAAGTACAAGTGCAGTACAAAAAAAAAAGTGAGTCAAACAAAAGCAACTTGGACGAAACAGTTTTACACGAAGCAGGAAAAAAAAATAAAAAGAGCAGCAAAGGTAAGGATTCCAAACTAGTATGTATATATGAAATTCAAATAGGAATTTTAGGACCGGAAGGAACGTTTTAGCCGCAAGGAAGACAGAAGGCAATTTTTATGCAGCGTCGATCAGTCGTGAAGAAAACTTGTGGGAAATAACAAAATCAAATTGTAGGTGATTTCAAAGATTTCAAAAAAATCTAAATTTACAATTATGTTCCGCAGTGTGGCCCACCGGAAATAGTGGATTGCGCAAATCAGGATTCCATAAAAGATAAGTCGGTCACAAAATTTTGTTCCTATATACATATGCATATATATACATTTACATATATGTCCATATACCTACATTAGAGTGGCCGTTATATATTTTTTTGGAAATGTCGAAGTTAAACAACGAAAAAAATATGATTTTTGGGAGCAAATTGAATGTCTCCAAATTTCATTACAATTGAGTGGCATTTACTCGAGTAAACCTGAACCTAACTTCAGATATATTGAATAATGAGTCAAAAAGCGAAATTTTTCGGAATATCATCAACATTTGGGACATAAAGTTGAAAGTTATTCACCTTAATAAACGTGTATTGCATGTTGCATGTTTTATTAACCATTCCAAAAGCCCTAAAAGTCCTAATTCAGTCAATAAAAACAATATAAAGCAATTAATAACGCTTATGTGAGCTTTCGTTTTGTAAAAAAAACAACTGAATGAAAATTTTGTGTAAGAATTTTATTTAATAGGTGACATTGTAAAGCGCTCAAAATTGCACAATTGTACAAATTACTTTTGTGGTTTCATTCGTATAGAAACTCAAGCTTTTAGTAAAATTTAGTTGGCTTTCAGACGATATTTGACAATTGGCACTATCTTCTAATACACGTAAAACAATAATTTCCAAATTTTTTTTGGCAGAAGGCTCACACTCCAACGAACATTCCTTTGTGCATTCCAACGTAAATTGCACAAAGAATAGAAAACCCTACTAAAGTGTCGAGCCAGTACTTCGGAAGTTCATCGGCAAAGAGAAAACGAATTTAGTGAACAACTGAACGATTTGTTCGATATCGCCAGCTCGGAGGCACTTAACATAATAAAAAACGAAGAAAATAAAAAGTTTCTTCTAAAGCAGCGAGAAAAACGCCGGCCTGGATCTATGGTAGCAATCGATAAAAATTTAGCACAGAAAGAGCACCGTAAAATTTCTCGACTCATGCAGGAAGAACGAAGACGAGAAAAGAATCAGGCTAATAATAATAAAGCAGGTATGTTATTACAAAATATGAGAATGCATTATTTTAATTTGTATATTCATTCATTATTTAATATTGTATCGTGTTGCCGGAACAACAGCTATATCTCAAAATAATGCCTTCTCTGACACTGAAGGGGATGACGAACTTGAAAAAAAATTAGATTCCGAACAAGCTTAATGTAATGATGGTGAGCTTATGTATGTCGATGATGACGATCAGGGAAACTCACTAAGAAACACAAAAGAAAAAAGAGGTACGAAACACTTCATCAATGATAGAATGCTCGCTTGCATGGATAAATGTAAATTGACGACACGAGATGCAATACACCTTATCAGCGCAACGGCCGACGCATTAGGTCATAAAGTGAGCGATTTGGTTTTAAACCGGACATCTGTAGAATTATGCGCAAAAATAATCAAAGGAGACAAGCGCATGCAATTTTGGATAATTTTAAAGTAAATATATCTTGAGAATAAGCTATTAGTTTATGAATTGAATTGTTAGTGTGTAAATGTAATTGTAAGCAATTGTTTTTATATATGGTTCACATTTCCCACAAACATTTGTTCTCCACTGGGTTGGAAAACTACTCCCTAAAGTTTCGGGAAGAGAAAAGGCTGAGCGCTTGGCATTGGTTCTCACAGCGGAAAATGTCGAGAAATTGTTGGGAACCCCACAAACTGGCGCAACAATAACAGAAACAATTTACGAATTTTTGTGCAAATGGAAAATAGCAGATTTGGTAGAAATCGTTTGTTTTGACACAACGTTTGCCAACACTGGTTTGCACAAAGGCAGCGCAAAACTGTTAGAAAAAATGTTGGGTCACGATTTGCTATTTCTTCCATGTCGGCATCATATAAGCGAATTATTGTTGAGCGCGGTTATCGAACTGAACTTTGGAAAGACCACTGGGTCTGATGTTACCATTTTCAACCACTTCGCAAATAAATGGAAATCATTTGATACCAGCGATTTTAAAGCCGGCATTGAAGACGAACTAGTTTCAAATGCTTTAAGCGCTGATGAAACAGAAATAATAAAACTAAATAAATATATACATAATAAATAAATTGTCTTAAGACCTTGCAAGAAAACCACAGACGAAATGATTACAGAGAATTGCTTGAACTTGTGCTTGTGTTCCTTGGAAGCAGTCTCCCAAATTTAAGAGACTTTGGTTTACCTGGAGCGACTTCACACGCTAGATTTATGTCAAAAGCAATATACACACTCAAAATATTCCTGTTCCGTCATCAATCGAGGCTGCGGGTCGTGACTTAAACCTCATTAAAAAGATTGTGGAATATCCCGATATCCGTGTATCTTCAGTGTTAGTGCAGAAATTCCGAAATCACCTCTGGTATTTGTCTGAAGAGGTTATTGGGCTTGCGTTTTTCGACAAATATATTAAATTGGAAACAAAAAGAAAAATGGTCACGGCATTGAAAGCTTACGAAGATCAAGACTTCGAAATCTGCAAACGAATCCAGGCCAGCGAAACAGAGTTTAAGCAGCTTGCCACTTAAGACCTGTGTCAGTTTGTGACACCTAGAACAAAGCAATTCTTTGAATGTCTGGGAAAATCTACAGAATTTCTACAATTCGTCCCTTCTATCTGAAATGATAGAAATGATTTTTCAAATGGCTTGCTGAATGGCTTTTTTCAACTGCTGAAAGAGCAGTCAAACTGATCACTGACTACAACCAAGCACTAACGCATGATGAAGAGGACAGACATTGTTTGCTGCAAAGTGTTGAGTTGTATAGAAAGGAATTTCCATCACACTTTAAATCAAAACTACTAAAAGTGCCCCCACACTATATGTTTCATACATATGACGTGCCAAATTTTGCAGATAGCTTTGACATACATATAGTGTGGAACATATGGAATTCAAATTCTGACAAGTCGTTTGTATTTCCGTATGTAGAAATTTCAATTAGAACTGTTTCTAATTTGATCTGTTTTTCATATGTACAAGTTTGAAGTTTGAAAAAAAAAACAATAACATGCCATAAAAAAAAATCAAGAAAACGTAAAATCTAATTATTTATTCCACAAATTTATATTTTTTGACAATTATTTAGATTGATTGGACAAAAGAAATCATTTTGCAACTTATTGAGCACTGGCGTGGCTTCGAATGAACGAAATTGCCGGAAAACTCAAACATTTACCAGAAATATTGTGTCAGATAGTCTGTGGTCAAAAGAAAGGAGCTGTTTGACAAAAGTTCAATATTGACATACATATGAAATTCGAAATGAAACTTTTTTGACAAGTCTTTTGTGTTGAACATATAGTGTAGGGGCACTTTAAATAAGGAATAACTTTTCTGTATTCTGATACAAATGAATTTATAAATTGAATTATGGACTAAGTTTTTAAATATTCTGATATAAATTAATTTATATTTTAATTATAGATTCAATCTTTTTATGTATCTATTTATTTATCTGATGAAAATATTTATATATATTGAATAATGGACTTAATTTAATTTTTTATGGATTCATTTTGATTTATTTCAATAAAAGAAATCATCTATCTATTTATCTGCTTCGCTTTGGACATGTTGGAACATTTGACCTCTCTTGTGGTCATCCGAATGATGACCACATCCGAGACTATTTTCGACGTATATTCCCAATTTGTGGGTTATTTGTGGCTCCACAATTGCGGAGCCCTAAAGCAGGTTCCAAAAAAAATTAGTTTATATCCGGTAACAGTTTGATAGCGAATGCAAAATACATACGGTCAGTGATTCCTTACTCAATAGCCTTCGGGTGCTGAAGTAAATAAGAAAGTAGATCGAAAATGGTCGCTTCAAACGGAAACCATTTGTTTTTTTCTTTTCAAAATTCAGTCTAACTTTTATTTATAATTTTATTTTATTTAATTAAATTTTAGTTAATCAATAATTATATGAATATTCAAAATTTGTCTCAATTTTATTAAGTCTATATTATTTATATATTTTTTTATTACCAGTTCCTAATTAACATTTTTGTTAAGTTCAGTGTGATTCATCTGTTGTACAGTTCAAGAATAATTTTGATGTTATAAAATATTAAAAGCGAAGTCCAAAAATCATATGCGTTCGGTCCCAACAAAAACTTTGAGGCCATAATATTTTCCGTTCGTATTGCGTATTTTTTTTCTTATATGTTTTTTTTTTTATTTACCAAGTGAAACCTAAGCGACCTCCTCAAGGCAGGAAAATTTTTAAACTGAATTCAAGTTAGGGCTTGTTGTAGTTATACAAAAACAAAAATAAAAATAAAAATTTTTAAATTGAATTATTATGTATTAGTTCCCGGAATTTTTGTGTTTTGCTCCGAGTAATGAGTCTATTTATTATTACGAAATTTTGTCAAGAGAATTGTGAAACGCATTGTTGTTTTATTGATTTTTGAATATTTAAATAATTGATTTGGTACATAGTGACACAGTAAAATTTATATTTTTTGGTTTTTTTTTTTCTTTACATATAAATGTACATTTCGCTTGTCTTTATACGTAAATTTAAATCTTTTTTCCATACTATTGAGTTTTAGCAATTTTATAAATATATATTTAAGGTTTTTATATTGTTTTTTTTTAGCGTTCAATTAGCGTTCATGTTCACTTTTCATAAACAAAAAAAAAAAAATTGGCCATTTCAGCCCTTGAAAGGACTGTGACCGAGCTTCTTATGATCAATTGTGTTGTGTGTATTATTAAATGTTTGTACACAATTGACCGAGAAATGGACCTACATGTTTTATGCCGACTCCGAACGGCTTATGTTCTCAAGAAGCTTTTCATGGCATTATTTACTCTCTGAGGTTTGCCTTTGTCTGCAGAGAGGTGGTGACCGATCAGAAAAATTTTGTATTGAAAAAAACTTTTCGCCGCGGCTGGGGAAACTTTTCATACTTATTCACTTATTTTTATTTCAAATTAAGTATAATATAATCCTTGCGCCACTTACCTAAAAATAAGAAATTGAAATGTTAATTTTACAGAATAAAAATGTGAATATTTAAATCTTATCAATAATGGTTTACTAAATTTATTTGTAGTGGGGTGAAAAAGTACAGGGCCGTTCGAAAGGGGGACTCAACAGGTGACATGGACTTCTAAAAGCAAGTTTTTAATTGCGTTTTTTTTTTGTATGGGGCTACCAACGAGAAATGATGGCATGTGGTAACCATGGATGGGAGGGAGCATAAAGGAGGGTCAACATCTCTTCCGTCTCTTAGATGTGTTTGGTGAGAAAGAGTTTTCTAGCCGATGTTAGTCGAGTTTTAGTTAGGTTCGATTTTTGATAATTTGTCTGTTTAGCATAAACAGTTGTCTTCATTTAGTTTTTTCTTTAGTATATTTTTTTATCGCATTCTGAGGTTTAAATTAGTTTCGTTTCTTTTATTTCAATTTTGCTATGATTTAAAGTTTTTTTGATTTTATTAAACGCTTTTTCTTTTCAGTTCAATAATGATTTAATTTGATTTTTTTTCTTTAATTCTATTTTTTGATTTGGCTTAACTTTTAGTTTTTATATATAACATAATTCCGTTTTGATTTAGTTATTTATTTTAGTTTTAAGATCAAGTTTGAAATGTTTTAATTTTGCTAATGGTTCCTTAATTTATTAAAAAAAATTTTTCTGATGTCGTTTAAATTATCTGTACGATAAGTTGGTTTCTTTTGTTTAAATTTTATTTGTTTCAGTTCATTATCAATTTGAGTTTTTTTTTTGTTTACTTCCGGTTTGCGCCTTATTTATTGTTGCGTCCTCGACCTGGCCTGACGGGTTAAGAGTAGCACCGTTAAAACGCTGAGCTAGTTGGTGCAAATCAGGCCAGGTTCGATACAATGGGACACGTAACATAGTCCTTACTTTTTAGATTGTACCGTGGAGGGAAATATAAGGCACATATTGAGACTGGGGTGTTATTGCATTTGATTTTAATGCAGGCAGCCTGCAGTTGTTGAGTTTCAACATTTTCAAGAGTGTCATATTTTAATGAGGATTGTATCAAAATAGCTGCTCCAGCGTGGGCTCTGTCATCAGCCTGATTTGCACTGACTACGTTAGAGTCTTTAATTTTAAAGTAAGATTTGCTTGTAAAAAGGGTTTCAGAAACTAGAATAATGTCAATGTGGTTAGTTTTCAGAAATATATCAACCTCGTGGGTATGATTTGACAAGCCGTTGACATTCCAAATAGCTAAGCGTAAATCTATTTGCATAACTTATTCATAAGCATTGTATCAAATTTAAGAGATTGTTTGTTAATTCAATTTGTTTGTTTAGTAGTGTTTCTATTTTTTTAAATCTTGAATTATTGTTTAATAGAACATCATCATTTTTCAATGCTTCTGTGTATGACATATTTCTGTTATTAAAATTGTTGCAATTATTTTTATCAGTAGGGATGCTGCAAATATTGCTTGTTGGATTTAGTGGAGGAAATTCATGTTGGTCAAGAAAAGGATTAGCAAATGCTTGTTTATTGTTGAATATCTTGTATATTGTATATTTATTTATTATTGCTTCTTTATTATTGCTCTTTAGTATACCGACTGCGAACATTAACTACATTTCTGACTACATGTCCAAAAGTTTGAGTCTAATTTTTTATCTCTTCAATCGAGGAAGAGAAATGTAAATTTTTAACAACAATTCTGAAAGCTCTATCTTGTTTTACCTGGTAAGTATGAAACATAATTTTTGTTTCGTTCACAAAGCGAATAAATTTGCGGAACGATTCAATTGTTTTGATCATTACTCTTATTTGACCGTCAAGTTGTGTTTTATAATTAAACTCAGCTGCATTAATTTGAGTAGAAAAACTTTTGATCATACCTTTTATGTCACCTACATTTGGTACTATTATCGGAGGCGGCTTAGGAGTTGATTGTGTTTCTTCAGAATTTTTATTGACATTGTCTTTTGTGTTTTGTTCGTCTTCATTATCTTCTACATCTAGTGCAGAGAATTTATTGTTGTTGTTAGCTTAAGGTGTTAAATGTTTATTAAAAATTTGTTATTTGCGTTTTACTGCTTGTGGTGAGTTAGCTTGGCGTTTTTTTGGATTTGTTGTGCACATGTTTTGCCAGCTTGGCTCGCCGTCGTTTATATCAATCACCTCTTCCTCCTCCTCCGCTATTTCTAAACATTCAGAATTGAGCGAAAATCTTATATACTATGTGAAGCAATTTAGCCGAAGATATGTTGTTAATATATGAGTTTTAATAAGTTTTGACACACGGCTGACAACAAAGCGGCACACGTCTGTTCACTAGCATAGTCAAATCACGACGAAATTTCTTGAAATTTTGTACATCAATTTTGGCCTCTGTGGGTACCAGTCTCTGCTACCCGGCCGTTACTGTTTCCCTGTGTTCTAAAATTTTGGTTTGAATTTCGATTTGTGTTATTATTGTTTCTGTAGTTATGTCTCCCATGATACAGGCCCATATAAATAAAAAGTAGTATTTTCAGTTATTTGTAGTAACAACCAAAAGTAAGAAAGTGCTACAAAAAAGCTTCGATTCGGTATGAATAAAAATTTGTTTCGAAATTAAAGTGCCCCTACACTTTATATTCAACACAAATGACTTGTCAAAAAAGTTTCATGTCGAATTTCATCTGTATGTCAATATTGAACTTTTGTCAAACATCTCCTTTCTTTTGACCACAGACTATATGACACGATATTTCTGCTTACTATTTGAGTTTTCCGGCAATTTCGTTCACTCGAAGCCACGCCAGTGCTCAATCAGTTGCAAAATGATTTCTTCTGCCCAATCAATCTAAATAATTGTTAAAAAATAGAAATTTGTGGAATAAATAATGAGATTTTACGTTTCCTTTTTTTTTTCAAACTTTAAACTTTTACATATGAAAAACAGATCAAATAAGAAACAGTTCTAATTCAAATTTGTACATACGGAAATACAAACGACTTGTCAGAATTTAATTCCATATGTTCAACACTATATGTAAGTCAAAGCTTTCCGTAAAATTTGGCATATCATATGTATGAAACATATAATGTGGGGCACTGTTAGATGGGTGCTAATTTCGAAAGTAGCATCTTCTACAAAAAATTGGCAATTGTTCGTAGCAGCTGATTCATTTCAATAGTGCGCGCAATTATTTTGCAAATGGTTAAAGAATATTTGGTCATCAGTTTTGAGGATGATCATGGATATGTGGAGTCCAGAACTGTGCTTGGCGCATGTATTAACCCAGTCAGTGACTATTTATTTGCAACTTGCAAAAAGTGGACGGGTGCTCCTCAAGAAGGAACAAACACCAGCAGTGAAATCACTGAAGGCTGTGGCGCTCAAAGAAGGTGCAGATTTAATATTGCCCACAAAGGGCATTTGCATAACAGAGCAGCAAATTACCAAAAAGATAAATAACATGAAGGCACGAGTGAAGTTGAAAACAGACAGCAACAGATCTGGAAACCGCAAAAGCGTTCTTAACGCTGGAGAACAAATGTTCCTAGATATAATGGGAAATGAAGACAATCCCAGTGTGTTTAAAGTCAAATGTAAGTATTAATACATTTCTTGAAAGAAAATAATTTATAATTTTTTTCAATTTTAGATGGTGTTTCTGTTGGAGCTGCGCATGCTGATGAGATTCCAGTGATAGAGCTCAATGCAAGCCAAGAATTGGGAGAAGAAAATCTGCCCTAAACCAGCAAATCTGCGTCTCACCGAAAATACACGATTAAAAGCCAACGACACTTGACCTTCGGCAGCTGGTTCTGAAGAGGCAACTAGAAGTCTTTGACGCACAAATGACTATTTTTAGAAATTGGATGAAGTTTTAACTTAAATTGAACGTCATGTTGACTTAAAAATAAATATATTAAAAAATTAATTTTTTGCATTACTCAATATAAGAAACTGGAAAAGTGCCTTTATTTTTATATGTCGCCTCATTCATAGTTGTAGAAGTTAACGCAGCGATCTCGTAGTGTGTGTTTCATTCAATATCTTTTTAAAAACTAATCTAAAATATATTTTCACACTCGATCAACAATTCAAAGCATTCTTTTTATTTTCAAATTTCCTTCCGCTACGATTCCGCTCAAGTGTTTCTACTTGACGTTAATTAACATATAAAGAATTAACTTGTAGGAAGTTACGACACGGCCATTCTGAGATATCACACGACCTCGTATGACTACAACTGCTTACAGACTAGTATCAAACATTTGAACTCACTTCACCACCAAAATATAAAGCTTCGATGAATTTTGCACAATTTTGTGATATTTTTTCACATCCTCTTTGAAACAAAATGTAAACACTGCTTGGCCTTTACCACCTACCGTGGCACTAGACATTAAACACGTTTTTTTTCACCACCTACCGTGGTACTAGACATTTAACAGAACATTCTCCATGTTCCTTACCACCTTCCGTGGAACTAGACTTTAAAGAAAGCATAATCCTTGTTCTTTCACCACCAAACGTGGTACAAGGCATTCAACACTTTTTTTTTTTTTAGTTATTCTACCCCACTTACAGTGGTGCATGTATCAAATATTTAAGAACATTTTCTTGTTCTACACCACCTTCCGTGGTACCAGACCATAACAGTGTCGTTTCAATAATTTTAATCCAATTTTATTTTTAAATATTCTCATTATTATAATCATTATTAAAATCATTAACCATATAATTCACATCATCAGGCATTTTTCTCAATCTATCATGAGAGTATTAATAATGTCTATTTGAATCAAGATCTGCAAGGGTATATCTGTCACCATCCAAAACTTCAATTATTTTAAAAGGACCTCTATGTTTCGGGTCAAGTTTGGTTTGCCAACGTTCTTCATTTTGCAACAACACAAAGTCACCTACAACAATTTTTCTTGGTTTAATCTTTGTACGATCAAATCTCACTTTATCATAATCTGCATTCTTTTTCATATTACATTGAGCCAACTCCCGTACTTCCTGAATGTCAACCTCAGGTTCTGTATCATCTATCGTCATCAAACTAAGTGGTCGTGCAACTCTTCCTATTAATAACTCAAGAGGGCTCCTTTTTGTGACACGATTACAACTGTACAACAGTACTGACAACAGTACAACTGAGAGCTAATTGGGCATTTGGCAAGGCATCTTACCAAGATTTATCTATATCTGTCTCAACAGCTGTCAGCATATTTTTTAGAGTGCTCATTACTCTCTCAACTTTACCATTTGCACGACTACTTCCTGTTGCAATCAAATGGAGGTTGATATTATTTGAAGTGCAAAATTCCCGAAACTCAGAACACGTAAAACACCGACCCTGATCTGCAATCAACCGTACTGGTGCGCCAAACAAGGAAACACAATATGACAGAGCATTAATACTACTTTCAGCGTTAATAAACATTGCATGACGTAAAATTACAAATTTTGTAAATGCATCAACTAAAACAAAAACATACTCTTTCTTATCATTTTTACCACTGAGTTTACCAGTAGCGTCAATATGAACCGTATGCAATTCTAAAAATAAAATGCAATTCTGCCTGTATTTTTCCAGAGTGAGATTTTGCAACTTTGCAAGTGATGCAATTGTCTATATATTTTTGACACATTTTGACATATGTTCAAACCAGTACAGGTCATACAGTTTTTCAAGAGTTTTCTCACATCCAACGATTCATGAGCAGAGTTTATAACTGACCATCGAAATGATTTTGGAATTATTGGCAACCATCTATTTTTACCAAAACGTTGTATTTTTCTATACAAAGTACCAGAACACATCTCATATGTCTTCCCAATATCAGCACTCAACCTTTGAATAATAAAATCAGAAATTAATCTCGAAATTTCAGGGTCCCGTTGCTGTTCTGTAATTAACCAATTCCGTGGCAATTCTGTTACATTAACTTCCATATGTTTTTCGTTATTGTCGTGGTCCAGGAATTAATAAGGAGAAGTCGAAATGTTAACAATTAATTCAGTTTTATTTAATTATATCATAGAAAAAAAGGAAATCAAAAATTAAGAAGCTTGTCGTACATTTCAGTTAAATATAAAAGTAAAGTTTAGTATGTATCCACAATAAAACCTAACGAAACAACAGTATTGCCACATGGCTATAATAAAATATGTCAAGGCATTTCTCATGACCCCAACATCTCCCCTTGTTAAGAAAGATCAAAGTCCTTCATCCATGCTGGTGTCTTAACTTGTCGCTGTGGTTGAACCCTTACTTCTGGTTCTGTTAAACTGCTGTATGAAGAACCCGATGAATCTGTAGACTCCACAACGGACGCAACATTTGTAGTATCTGGTGCTGGCACTGATAGGTCCGGTTGCTCGTTATTTTGCACTGCTGTATCTCCTGGGCATGAATCTGATGTTGTTGAGCCATCCTGAGAATAATCTCGTTCTGGTATTTGGTGAAGATAGAAAGTATCGCATAAATATCTGTAACCATCCGTTGGTTCTGAAGCTTCATTGCTAAACCGTGGCTTGAGCTGGTTTATGTGCGATCGTATCAGTCTGTTATTTCCTGCTAATAATACATTATAGTTCACATTACCAATCCTTTCAATTATAGTGCCTGATGCCCAGTTTGATTTGTTACGCTGAAAAACCTTAGCATAAACCTGGTCACCTTTTTCAAAATACCTCGGCTTTGCTCCGTTCTTTTTATTGAATTGTTGTTCTTGCTTTGTATTTTTAGTAATATTCCGCTGCATTGTTTGAGAATTTATTAAATCTAATGATGTTTTAATTTTTCTATTCAGAAATGCTTCTGCTGGAGATGCACCGTTTGGAACATTCGGATTTGGCGTTGATCTGTAAGTTTGCAGGAATGTCTCCAGGTTCTCTATGCTCGTCCCTTCGTTGTGAAGCTTTTCTAATGCTCTCTTCAAAGTGTCCACGAATCTTTCAGCTTGCCCATTTGATTGCGGGTGATATGGCGCTGTTCGTAAATGCTTAATCCCGCGTTTGCTCAAAAAATCCTGAAACAGTGCGCTTGTGAATTGAGTGCCGTTATCTGAAACGATAATATCGCAATCTCCGTACCGTGCAAACGTTTCATTTATTTTCTCTATCACTACTGATGATGTTATGCTTGTGGTCTCAAAAATTTCAGGCCATTTTGCGTAAGCGTCCACTATCAACAAATAATATTTTCCATTACAAGGACCTGCAATGTCGACATGTACCCGCTCCATTGGCTTTGCTGCTAGTGGCCATGATTGCAGTGTTGCCTTAATCGGTGATCTTGCTGCCATTCCACAAGGCTGACCATTGCGCACATATGAAACGATATCATCGTCAATGCCTGGCCAGTACACATGACTTCTTGCAACTGCTTTCATCCTTTCTTTACCAGGATGCCCCCGGTGGAGTTGAACTAAAATACGCTTTTGTAAGCAATGCGGTTCTATGACTCTTTCTCCGAAAAGTATGCATCCATTCACAACACTTAAAGAATCTTGTCTTCTGTGGTAATATATTAGCTCAGGAGCTAAATTTATATCCCATCCAGATGTAAGTGACTTGATGACTGCTTGTAACTGCTTACATTTGCTGGTAGCCTGCTGTACCATGGGTAAAGTCACTGGAAATTTGCTAATTTGGTCATATAGTACTGCTGAAACATCTCCTTCGAGCTGCGTGCAAGCTATAACCCTGTCTTCATCTTCATTGTTTCCAATTAATCCAATGTGTTGACATATCCAAAATGGTTTGTATTAATATATTGTAAATCAAAATCGTACCTCATTAACGTAAGCGCCCATCTTTGTAGTCTATTCGCCGTGTGCGCTGGAATGCCTTTGGTACTGCCAAAAATTGCAAGGAGCGGCTTATGGTCTGTGCAAAGAATGAATCTTCGTCCAAAAATGTAGCGGTGAAATTTTTTTACCGCAAAAATTAACGCAAGTGCCTCCTTCTCAATTTGTGAATATTTCTGCTCGGCTGCAGTTAACGTACATGCTGCATGCGCAATTACTTTCTCTGTCTTGTTTGGCAATATGTGACAAATGAATGCACCTATTCCCTTTCCAGATGCATCTGCTGCAACTTTTATAGGTAATTGCGGATTATAGTGCATAAGCAATAAATCAGAATTTAAAGTTTTTTTAAAATCTTCAAAAGATTTTTTACAGGCTGCTGACCATTCAAATTTAACATTGTTATGGAGCAATTTGTCCAAAGGTGCCCTTAATTTGCTCATATTGCGCACAAATTTGCCATAATAGTTTATGCTTCCTAAGAATGCTCTCAGTTCAGCAACATTTTTGGGTGGTGGTATCCTTAGTATTGCTTCAATCTTTTCTGGATCTGGACGCAGTCCCTCCTGTGTAACAATGTTGCCTAGGTACTTCACCTCTTTAGTAAAAAACTTGCACTTCTCCAATTTAATGCAAAAATTGAACTCTCTGAGTTTTTTCAAAACCTCATGCACGTTTTTTAAATGTTTTTGCCAAGTAGAACCTCCAATTTTAATGTCGTCTATGTACGCTACTGCGCCATCTATGTCTGCTAGCATAGTGTCCATTATTTGCTGAAATGCTCCAGGCGCACTCTTCACCCCTGGTGCTAAACGATTAAAATTGAACAATCCTTTGTGCGTGTTTATTGTGAGAAGCTTCGCTGACTCTGGCGTAACTTCGGTCTGCAGATATGCATCCGATAAATCAAGGTGGGTGAAACAAAAACTATTGGCAATTTTTGCGTAAATTTCTTCTGCAGTGTGGAGTGGATATTGGTGTGGTTCCAGTGCTGAATTCAAACCAGATGAGTAATCACCACAGATTCGTACTGCCCTGTTTGCCTTTTTGACTGCTACAATAGGCGCAGCCCAATCCGAGAAATCTACTGGAGTTATTATGCCAAGATGCTGCAGTCTCTGTAACTCGTCCTCGATAACCGGTAACATAGCGTATGCCACAGGTCGCTTTGCGCGAAACAGGTCTTGCATCGCTTTTCAAATGAAGCTTGACAGTCGCTTTTTTACATTTCGATAATACCGTGTTGAAGATATCTGCATACTTCTGCTTTATTTCTGACATGACTGCGTTGAAGTCGTCTTGCTCTGTATTTTGTATTTGGCAACAAATGCTTGCCAGTGGCTTGTCCCACATGCCAAATATGTCCAAAGCATCAGTACCTAAAATATTTAAGGAATCAATTTCTGCTACAAAAATGTTTATTTGATTAACTTCCCCATGAAGCTGAATTTCACATGGAAATTCAGCGATTAAACGAATTTTATCCTTCGAAGCACTGGGAGCGTGACTATTCTGCAGCTCCAACCCTGGTTTGCCCAACATGTGCCATGTTGATATTCCGACTATTGTGACGTCGGAAGCAGTGTCAATCTGCTTCTGCTGGCAGCGGTTTGATAGTCACCTCCACATACTTTCGCCGTGCTGCGATGTTTACTCGATTCACCTGGACTACGTTGCTTCTAATTTGTTGCTGTTTTTGAAATGGTCTTCTATGAGGTTTGACTCCTCTTGCGCTGCAATATCCGTCTTTGTGCCCCATTCGATTGCATTGATTGCACTTATAGTTTCGGTAGTGGCAGTTTTCTGCGAAGTGCATTGCACCACAATTCCAACACGGAGTTTTAGGAATTTTATTTTTCTTGTGTTCTTGACTTTTCTTAAAATTTTTTTTGTTAGCAACTTGTGCTTTTATCGCGTTTATGACTTTGCTTGGCTGTTCAACAAGCACTGTGTCTTTTTTCAAATTAAGTATCCGCTCTGCAATGCTGACCAACTTGCTAAGCTTTTGGTCTGTCTCGTCTTCCAAGCCAGCTAATAACTTTGTGCGAACTTCTGCATCTTGCTTATTTTGCAACCCAAGAACAAATATTAAGCACTTAAACTGGTCGGCAGTCATATCTGCTAGTTTGGATTTTTCGCAATTCTCATTTACTCTTGCTGCATATGTCACAATGTCTTCGTGGCCTTCCTTGGTCAGTTGCAAGCAGCGGTATCTGAGGCTGAAAATTGATTCTCGCGATCCGAACATATCTTGCAAAATTTTTACTGTCTCTTTAAAACTTATATCCCTCGGATTTTTTGGTAAAATGTATGTAGCGTACTTGCCGTAGGCTATAGGATTGAGTTTTCTCAACAGTAGTCGTACCCGTGCTGCATCATCTAAATCTTTCCCATCGACTGTAAGAACATCCTCGTGTCGAGTGTACCACACATCAAATGTGAGGTTATGTTGCGGATCGTAGCAAAATTCTGCCATGCTTTTTGCCATATTTTCCATCGTGCTTTCTTGACCTTTTTTTTCTGCTGTGAGCATTGCAAGTAATTGACTTTGCACTTCAAGAAGTTCCTGGATTTTTTATCTGCCATTTTTTTCCTCTTTTGTGATAACTGTTGAAAAAAAAGAAATGTCTAAGACAATGTTTGCTTAAAAAAAAATGCAAAAAAATGTTTGCTCGCCGCTTAAAAAAAATTCCAAGAACATGCAATCTTTTCCTCTGCGCCGACTGCTCGTCGCAAAATGCAATGTGTGACAAATAATTAAATTTCTTTGATAAATGCTGCACACTCCAATTCCTCGTCGCCAATTTATGTCGTGGTCCAGGAATTAATAAGGAGAAATCGAAATGTTAACAATTAATTCAGTTTTATTTAATTATATCATAGAAAAAAAGGAAATCAAAAATTAAGAAGCTTGTCGTACATTTCAGTTAAATATAAAAGTAAAGTTTAGTATGTATCCACAATAAAACCTAACGAAACAACAGTATTGCCACATGGCTATAATAAAATATGTCAAGGCATTTCTCATGACCCCAACAGTTATGAAAATATGTTGCAGAAGGCTCATCAGGCAAAGGATTTCTAGAAAATAAATCAGCATGTGAAATACGTTTACCATCTCTATAAATGACGTCAAATTCAAAGGCTTGTAGAAAAGCCCACCATCTGTGTACCTGGGGAGTTAAATCTTTCTTTTTACGAGTTGATTGTAATGAATTACAATCAGTTACCACAGTAAACATACGTTCATGTAGATAATGTCTAAAATGCTTAACTGCGTCCACCACAGCAAGAGTCTATTATTCAAATGAATGATACTTAGACTCTGCTGGTGTTGTTCGTTTACTAAAATATGCAACTACGTGAAGTTTATTATCTTTCTTTTGCATAAGAATAGCACCATAACCTATCAAGCTTGCATCAGTATGTAGCTCTATAGGACATTCCGTGTCAAATATAATCAAAACAGGTTCGTTAGTTAATAAAGTAATTACTTTCTGTCTAACGAGTTCATGCGAGGGTTGCCAATCTTGATTAATTTTGCTTGAGCTGGTTAAAGCATAAAGAGGTGCCATTATTTGAGAAAATTTGGGAACAAATTGGCGAAAATATGATTGCTTTAATTTTCCTTGAATTTGGTCTAACTTCACCCCTGCTGACTTCGGAACCAAGATACTCTACCTTTTCCTTCATTAAATAACATTTTTTAAAATTAAAAGAAAATCCTGCTTTTGTCACTGTTTTTAAAACTGTTTGAACTCTAGCTAAGGTATCAATGACATCCGATGTTCCAACAACTAAGATATCATCCATGTAGACTACTACATAATTTCTAGCGAGATCACCTAAGGCCTGTAATACAGCTCTTTGAAAAACAGATGGAGCATCCGTAAACCAAACGGCATTCTTAAATACTCATAATGTCCATCGGGAGTCACAAAAGCAGTTTTTTCAATAGAATCAGTATGAATTGGCACTTGATGATATCCACTTGCCATGTCTAAAGTAGTAAAATAATGACAGCCATGAAGTCGATCAATCTGATCCGCTATCAATGGCAAAGGAAATCTATCAGGAATGGTATAATCATTCAACTCGCGGTAATCCACACACATCCTATAAGAACCATCTTTCTTTTCTACGAGTAAAATGGGACTTGCGAATGGAGAAAAGCTGGCACGAATAACACCAGCTGCAAGGAGCTCATCAATTTCCATGCGAACTATATAACGTTCATTCTCACTTAACCTATATGGTCGCCTACAAACGGTTTTAACAGGGTCCTTTAAAAGAATTCGCATTGACTCAAGATTTGCCGGAGACTTAGGTGTACCAGATATAAAAAAAATTTTAAATTCATTTAAAATAGACGTTAAATTTGGATTAAATTTATCAGGTAAATCAGTATCAATTTCATTGAAATTTGGTTCAACAATTTCTTTCACATTACACATATTTACATTTTGCATATTCTCAAATTTCAATTTATTGGATGTTAACCGAACAGATATACCCATGCTTAAGATTTCTCGACCCAACATAATATCATAATTAAGACAAGAATTAGGTAAAACATGAAAAAGTATCTCTAACGAAATATAATCTATTGAAAAAAAAAAAAAAACAAATTGGCCATTTCAGCCCTTGAAAGGACTTTGACCGAGCTTCTTATGATCAATTTTGTTGTGTGTGTTATTAAATGTTTGTACACAATTAACCGAGAACTGGACCTACATGTTTTATGCCGACTCCGAACGGCTAAAGTTCATGTTCTCAAGAAGCTTTACATGGCATTATTTACTCTCTGAGGTTTGCCATTGTCTGCAGAGAGGTGGTGACCGATCAGAAAAATTTTTTTATTGAAAAAACTTTTCGCCTCGACTGGGGATCGAACCCGGGCTCCGAGCATGCTAAGCCACACACTTAACCTGCATGCCACGGTCACCACATGCAGAACAATTTTTCTCATCGCATCAATGGATTGCTGCAGATTCTGCCTACCCACTATCAGCTACAGTAATTACAACTTATAGGAGCAACTCCCAGCAGTTGGATGCTGCAAAACGAAAAGCGTTCAACCTGCGTCATAGCAAATACAGAGTCAGAATAGAACACTGTTTTGGAATTCTAAAAGAAAAATTCGGAAGCTTAAAAGAACTGCGTATGCGTATCCACAATGATGCTAGTCGAAAATTTTGTTGCGACTGGTTTCGAGTTTGCTGCATCCTCCACAATATTTAAATAAATGAAAATGACGTTGAATCGCAGTACAGTTCTTATATTATTGAAATAAACGATGAGGATTCGAACGCTGTTTCTTTTGCTTCAAATAGAAACCGATTCGAAATTAAACGACAAGCTTTATATGAAATGATGTTAAATTAAATAATATTGAATTCATTGCTTTAAACTGAATGTAAAAAAAATTTCATATATAATTAATAGTTCTTAACTTAAATAAAAAGAAAAAAAAATAAACGATAAATAAGGTATAAGGTAATAAGGTATGCTCTTAGGACTTATTTTTTATATTTTAAATCCAATTCGTAGCGCGCTATTCTTTCCTTCATTGCTAGTTCTGATTGACGCAATATTAACTCTTCCCTCTTAGTTTCTTCATCTAATTTCTGTTTTCTTTCTTCAATTTCCAAAATTTTTTCTTGGTTTTCTCTCTCCATGCTAAGTTTTTGTTCTTTCAGTCTCATCTTTTTTTCCTTGAAGTCCTTATCCTCCATATGTTTTTCCTGCTCAAAAGCTAGGCGTTTGTGGTGCACATCATTGCACTCAGACTGCACTGCTGATAAGCGCGAGACTGCTGCTTTGAGTGCATTTTTTTTCATGTTTTGGGAAAATTCTGCAACTTTTTTGGAGTTGTTAGTGGGCAGTGCTAGCGATGGATCGGCGCCAATCGGTGCTGAAGTTTGACTACTTGATGGGAGCACGAAATCTGGCTCATCAATTGGATACTCAATTGTTTGCAACATTTCCGACTCATCAATTGGATCGTGAACTATTTGGAACATTTCTGAGCCAAAAGCAATTTCCTCAACAGCATTAGACTCGATGACTATGGCGTTTGAGCGTTTGTTTTCTTTGCCAAATATTTCGTGCAGCACATCGAAGTGTGGGCACATTTTTGCAATTTTTTCTTAAAATAACATATAATCAGAAACAAGAACACGACGAAGAAAATATTTATACTTACGGTCAATGCTATTAACTCCATCGCAATCTAATATACCAACACCAGTTGAGTTCTGCCATTGCACCGCCTTTTGGCACGCTGTTCTCATGTTTCGAATCTTCCACCGCAATAAATTCCAGTCTACCGATATCCCAGCTTCCTCTATAATTTTCTTATAAAAAATTTGAGCGCATGGCGTCTGTAATTAAAAAACAACTAGAAATATTGTGCAATATTTCTTTAAAGCTATTTTCTAACCTCAAATGGCCGGTGATCCAACAAAAGTTGCAGAATTTTCGCCACTTCATCGTCGCTCCATTTCTGTTTGGCTTCTCCCTCTTCCTCTTTTTGGCACTTCGAGTGGTACTCGGCTCTTCAATATCCTGCAAAATAAATAGTTTAATAAATACAAAATTTAGTTTTAACAAAAATAACTCACAACGCAAACAATTTCTGCCATATTTTCTTAACAAATAAAATTTACAGTGCTGCCTTTAACTGAATACAGTGCTGCCAAGGAACGTCAAGTCAGCTGTTTTTCCAATACAAAAATAATATGCAAAATTTACAATAGGGTTCCACCATTGTAAATTTAGTATTTATAGTATTTTGAATATGTACATGTTTTGTTTTTGTAAAATTGTCAAATTTACTACAAATATCAAATTTATCAAAAAAACAGAATACAAGACCATAAACTCCAGATCGTGAATACCGCTAATATTTCTTCATTTGGTTCTTCATCATCGAATAAGAAATCGTCATCTCTTAAAAATTTGGCAACGTTGTGTAAGATGAAGCATGCCAAAATCATTGAAGGAACCCGAGATGTTTTTATTCTTATTTATTATTGTAAAATGGGAAATTTTCTTTTCTCCTGCCGAATTTTGCGCTCAATAACAACTATCTCTTTGGTATGTACTTTGTTGTAATGGAGCTGTTGTGATGTAGGGTTCTTATATGGTGTCAGCAACCACGGAGTAATGCCGCACCCTTCATCACCCAAAAGCAATGCACCTTCTGTGTTTTCCGAAATCACTTGATGTATGGAAGAATTCCACCAAATATTTGAATCGTGTACAGAGCCAGGCCAAGAGTAATCAAAGCTTGTAAACTTCTCGGTGGCATCGCAAGTCGCTTGGACATTAAACGAAGGAAAACCTTTTCTGTTTATGAATTCATCAGGGTGTTCATGTGGATGAATAATGCCTATGTGTGTGGAATCCAGAGCATTAGGAAAATAATTCGATGCTTGCCACAAAGTGTTCACTTCGACAAGTTCATCCTCATTGCTTGGAAAATGAATCCATTCCCTAGATCTCATGACTATTTTTGGCAGACACTCCCAATTATTTTGTTGGCTGTTGTCTGTGAAGCCCAATGTCTTCCCCTACACCAACCTGAAAACCTGGATCTCCCACATAGCGCAAAAAAAGAACACATTTTTTGCGAATTGGAAGTTGCTCCACCTCTTCTTTCGCCGCTGTCAGGTCACAAGAAACATTCAACAAGCCACTCAAAATGTTCTTCATTAAATCTGTAGAGCGCTTTGAAATCGTCCATGGCTGTATTACTTCTAATTCTATACAATTTTCTCTTACACTCACTTATATTTTAAAACATTGCCATCTTCTTTAAATCTTAAGGCTCAAACAAGTTATGCGTAAGCATACAAAAGTTTCAGAGAGAAGTCAACGTAAAGTATACAAAAGTTCAAAAAACCACTTTTCCATACTTACTTAAAAACGAAGTAAGCATGAAAAAAATTTCAATATGAATCGATTCGAATGAAATGACAAATAAAAAATAATTTGTTTTTGTCGAAAAAGATTGCCAACTAAATTTATCCATGCTTTATGATTGAAAATCGCTTAATAAATAAATCCTGTCTAAAACATAAATTTTTTACTGACTTTTAATAAAATTTCGATACATAAGTGTTTAAAATCAAAATTAAAATTATTTATTAAACAGGTTGCAACCCTTTTCTGCTTAGCAATATACGGTGTCGAGCGCTCACACTCAAGTTTTGAAAAGTAAACGAAAATTGAGAAACTGAACAAAAATTGCTTACGCACAACTTGGGCGACGCAATATATTGCTGAGCAAGTACGTTCTCTTGCTCTCTAGCTTTTGTATGCTTACGCATAACTTGGTTGAGCCTTTAGTTTGATAAATAAATAAATTATTACAACTTCGTAGTACACCTTTTTGCTTACTACTCAAAATCAGTAGCAAACACTACTTTTATTCATACCAATCCGGCTAATATGTAGCATGTTTCAAACAGCTGATTTTTGTAATGCAGTAAATACCACTTTATAGCATAAACACAATTGGAGACGCAGTCGACAGGCAGCAAATGTCATTGTATAGAGCGCATGTTTTCTTATTTAGTTGAACAATTTCATGGCTTCAGCAGCAATTGCCGCCAACATAGATCTATTTATATTTTTCTGCCGACAATATCTGAATTCTGTTTGTAGTAGGCCGTATAAATTTGTCAACATGATTTCAAAACAAAAAAATTATTTTTTACATAAACGAACTTAAGGTGGGACACAACATTCGCGGCAGAGAAAACAGACCTTTTTTTCAAAATTCATAACTCAGTCAAAAACACACATTTTTCCAAAATTTTTTTTATTATTGCAGAGAATTGAACAAATTACAAAAAAAATTCAAAAAAATATTTTCTTCAATCCAACATGGTTTTAAAGAGCTCCAAACTGGCGGCAGAGAAAAAACCGGGCCTCGTGTTTGCAGCGGTGGGAGTCGCAAAAATTGTCCGATCTGGAAAAAAATTACTTCTTTAAATCTTAACAAAATTGGTTATCGTATGACAGGAGCTTTTTTAAATTTTTTAAAATTTTTGACAATGTTTCAAATTTTTAATGTGTTTTTTCGAGAAAAATATTGACTTTAAAAATTCATAAAAAATAAAAAAAAAATTAAAAAAAAGCTCGTGTCATGCGATAATGAATCAAGTTAAAAAAAAAATTCGTCAAACAATGAACCTGCTAGTGCTGCAACCAGTACGAGAAACATGGTTTCGAGATAAACACGTTCAAATTGTGTGAACAAATAAAAATGCAAGGAAAAATAAAAATGCTTTCTCACTAATCCGGCTATAACTTTTGCACCCGTAAAAATTTTTCCGTTTTCTTGGAATGTAAAGAATATTTACTTAAAAACAAAATTATAAAAAAACGTTTTCAAAAACGGCCAATGTCATGTCAACTCTTAAAATGGATGTAGACAAGCTGCAAAATCAAGAATTTGAAGTCGGTCTGCCGACGACAAGTTGCAGTCGTGAAGCTTGTAGACTGTGTCTCCGATTGTGCTTATGCTGTTATTCATACCAATCAACTATTTTTGAGAGGTTTTTTTTTAATTGAAGTAAAGTTGATTCTGCTACTTTTATTCATATATGCCAAAAACGCAGCTAAAGTTGTAGGAGTACGAAAAAGTTGCTACTTCTTGTCTAATTAATTAAAATTATACGAAAGTACGTGTTAGTGCAACCTTGTATGAAATATATAATGTTTACCATTAAAACAAACTCATAATGCAAACAATTAAAACTAAGGAAATGTTTATTGTTAGGGCATTAGAAAAAATACTAGCTGACAAGGATATAAAGCGATCCCAGAATTCTCAATTAAAGAAGTCCTGTGGCGTTGCTCTCGAGCATATAAAAACTATACTTGTAAAAGCAGGTCAAATTACTCAAGAAAATGAGTTACCTTCTGCAGCTCTTCCTATAGCAAGAAACGATGAAAGGAACGTAATAAGTGACGAAACATACTTTCTTCCATTCGAGCTGGCTTGTAGAAGTAAGTCTCCACGCATTGCTGTTACAGCACTCGACTGTCTACAAAAATTAATAGCTTATGGGCACCTTGCTGGAAATATACGGGACTCGTCTAATCCTGGGAAATTACTTATTGATCGTATTGTTACTACAATATGTAACTGTTTTAATGGTCCCCAAACGGATGAAGGGATTCAACTACAAATAATAAAAGCTCTGTTAACGGTTGTTACTTCTCAGCATGTTGTGATACACGAAGGAACTGTCCTCCAAGCAATTCGTACTTGCTATGACATTTACTTGTCAAGTAAAAACCTGGTAAACCAGACAACAGCAAGAGCTACTCTTACACAAATGCTTAACGTTATATTTTATCGAATGGAAAACCAAGCCTATGATGAAATGTTCGAAATTCATTCTGCTGAACGATGCGAAATAAATTGCAATGAAGAAATTGTTGAAACATACGCTGTAGACATTTTGGAGGATTTAATAAATTGTAAGACTCAATATAAGTATCAAAAGTTGCTATTATATGTGGCGATTTCGGAATAATTCTAGTTTGGGGCCCACGCCCCTTTTTAATTTTTTTTTTTTGGATTATATGTATTTGGCCCTCCTAAACACAATGGTGCAAGAAAAAAAGGCCGCTCTCTTATGGATACGGAGATACAGTTCATCAAAGTTACGAAATTTCAGTTAAAATAAGTGTCGTTTTTGTATGGAAATATGCTATATGAGTGCTTATTTGTGCAAGCAAACCTAAGTTTGAGGCAAAGCAAACTAGTACACCTATAAGGGGTGGTTTTGTGGTCGACCCCCCTCCCCACACCCTCCCATTCACCCTCCACACCCCCTTGGAGTTGAAAATGTTGTAAAAGGTAAATAAATTGTTTATAAAAATTTTACAAAGTGTTATATACAATTATGATTGAAAAAAAGTTGTTTTAAATTAGCGTCAATGGCGGCAACAAATTTTTGTAAAAAATCGCCAATTTTTTTATAAAAATTTTCCATAGTCTTCACTGATAATATAAGACGAAGGAAAAGTTATGTTTAATGAGTAATAGCGCCGCAGGCGAAAGATTTGTATAAAAAATCGCGCGATTCAGTGTTTTTTCAGTTTTCCTATTCAGCAAGTGGTTCACATATAATAAATTCAAAAAGTTAAAAAATACCAGTAAAAATAAAAAAGGCCAAAGAATAGTTATGTTTGAGGAATAAGCGCCGCAGGCGAACAATTTTTATAAAAAATCGCGCGATTTTTTATAAAAATTTTTCAGTTTTCCTATTTAGCAAGTTATTCATATATAATACACTCAAAATTCAAAAAATACCAGTAAAAATAAAAAAGACGAACGAATAGTTGTGTTTGAGCAAAAAGCGCCGCAGGCGAAAAATTGTTATAAAAAATCGCGCGATTTTTTATAAAAATTTTTCAGTTTTCCAATTTTTTATTTTTTAGGTAAGTTTTTACGATTAAATTGATTGTTTAATAGTGAATATTCGTTTAAAAACTATGGAGAAATCACAGATTTTTATGAGCGATTTTTCAAACTTTGATGAATTGTATCTCCTAAACCAGAAGAGAGCGGCTTTTTTTTCTTGCACCATTGGATTTAGGAGGGCCAAATACATATAATCAAAAAAAAAAAAATTAAAAAGGGGCGTGGGCCCCAAACTAGAATTATATGGAATAATTCTAGTTTGGGGCCCACGCCCCTTTTTAATTTTTTTTTTTTTTGGATTATATGTATTTGGCCCTCCTAAACGCAATGGTGCAAGAAAAAAAGGCCGCTCTCTTATGGTTTAGGAGATACAGTTCATCAAAGTTACGAAATTTCAGTTAAAATAAGTGTGGTTTTTGTATGGAAATATGCTATATGAATGCTTATTTGTGCAAGCAAACCTAAGTTTGAAGCAAAGCAAACTAGTACACCTATAAGGTGGTTTTGTGGTCGACACCCCTCCCCCCACCCTCCCATTTACCCTCCCCCCGCTCCACACCCCCTTGGAGTTAAAAATGTTATAAAAGGTAAATAAAATGTTCATAAAAATTTTACAAAGTGTTACATACAATTATGATTGATAAAAAAGTTGTTTTAAAGTAATTAGCGCCAATGGCGGCAACAAATTTTTTTAAAAAATCACCAATTTTTTTATAAAAATTTTCCATAGTCTTCACTGATAATATAAGACGAAGGAAAAGTTATGTTTAATGAGTAATACGCGCCGCAGGCGAAAAATTTTTATAAAAAATCGCGCGATTTTTTATAAAATTTTTTCAGTTTTCCTATTCAGCAAGTGGTTCATATATAATAAATTCAAAAGTTACAAAATACCAGTAAAAATAAAAAAAGACCAAAGAATAGCTGTTTGAGCAATAAGCGCCGCAGGCGAAAAATTGTTATAAAAAATCGCGCGATTTTTTATAACAATTTTTCAGTTTTCGAATTTATTTTTTGGGTAAGTTTTTACGATTAAATTGATTGTTTAATAGTGAATATTCGTTTAAAATTTGGAGAAATCACAGATTTTTATGAGCGATTTTTCAAACTTTGATGAACTGTATCTCCTAAACCAGAAGAGAGCGGCTTATTTTTCTTGCACCATTGGATTTAGGAGGGCCAAATACATATAATCCAAAAAAAAAAAATTAAAAAGGGGCGTGGGCCCCAAACTAGAATTATGCCTTAATTTTCTTAAGTGATGTGTATTAATGTTTAGGATCGAATATTTAAAAAAAAAATAATTTTTAAATCACTTTTTGCAAACTGAATGTCAAATATTTTTATTCACCAACTTTATTTTTTATTCAGCTCGATTGTGTACGTTTGAGTTTACTGAATATCATAAGTTTTTAAAGTGTACACTTCCAGTAAATGTGCGTTTTTAAATTTTGTGTACACTGCTTTTCCACAGGTACAGAATGGGGGCTCAGGAATATTTATACCCCCACGAATATTGCGTAAGGGGTACATTAATTTTGTCACGACGTATGTTACGCTCATAAAGAGGCGTGGTAGGTATATAAAAGTATATATATTCTTGCTCAGCATCACCACCTGCGTTGATTTAGTCATGTCCGTCTGTGGTTACGGTAACAGCCGTAATTTTGAAGCTATCTTGCTGAAATTCGATATTTAAGCTTTTTTTAAAAAAACTAAGATCAATTTCGAGAATGAGCTAATCGGATGAAACCCCAAAAATGAAAACCTCTAAAGAATCTAATATTAAAGCTACAAAAATGGGCGTCATCCACCGACGCGCACCTCCCATACAACCACAAAAATCAAAACTATAATGAGGCTTCTATCGAAGCTACAGAATAAAAATTAGATATTCATTAATTTTATATCAAAATTTTAGCATGCTAGAAAAATGGGCGTCAATCACCCACAAACACGCCCACCTCTCAGAAAACCCCTAAATTTAAAACTATATAAAGAGGCTTCTGTCGAAGCTACATAAATAAAATTAGGTATTTATTCACTTATAAAAAAACTAATGCGTGTCGAAAAATGGGCATCATCCACCAACGAACACGCTCACCTCCCATATAACCCCAACATTTAAAACTCTATAAAAAGGCTTCTGTAAAAGCTACAGGAAAATAATTTGATACATTTGTATTTTATATCAAAACTAAATTGTGGAAGAAAAGTATGCGTTCTCCGCCTACGAACACACCCACATCCCACACAGCCCATAATAGTGAAAACCTTATAAATAGGCTAATATTTAATATATATTATAAATAGGCTACAGAACTGAAAGTGGGTATTTGTTTTTTATTATTATATCAAAACCGAGGCATGTTAGAAAAATGGGCGTCATCCACCCATGAACACGCCCACCTCCCATACCACCCCAAAATTGAAAACTTTATAAAGAGGCTTGTCTTTACGCCTCTGTTTTACGTAGGAAAACAATTTGATATGAATTTATTTTAGACGCATCAAAATAGAAAAATTTTTTAAATCTCATACAAAAATATCTACAATTTAAGATTTTGTACGCTTACGAATCGGCCGTGTTGTATTTTAACTTCGGCCAAGTCGACGATATACCTTACTAGTTTTTTTTTGTATTAAATGTATTTGACCAGAGAACTGGAGCGAGTCGCTTTTTCGCTATTCATAGTACATTTATCAAAAATAAGTATTCATATTCATTCAACCCTCAACGCATGTCACTCTGATTCAATCCACTCCCGCCAAGGAGAGCATGTAGGCAATCAATTCTCATATCTCAAAGTGAAAGAGAGTTAAGATGGCTTCGGCTCTGAGTATTATTGTAGTGTTCGGGTTTTATATGTGCGAGAAGAAGTTAAATGCTAAGGTTTATATTTTTATGCAAAACGTGGCTTAAACGCGATTAATAATTTTTGTTTTAAGGTCCTGTCTAATAGTTTGCC
The DNA here is from genome assembly GCA_958299015.1 of Tetanocera ferruginea. NCBI lineage: Eukaryota > Metazoa > Arthropoda > Insecta > Diptera > Sciomyzidae > Tetanocera > Tetanocera ferruginea. The sequence continues at coordinate 80,152,798 of OY282641.1, read as the reverse complement.
GGTGCATAAAAACGCCACTGGCTCTAATTTTGTTCATATTATAGCCTGAGCAGATTATTTATTTATTTATTTATTTGGCCAAGCAAGGCAATTACTTATTCTAACTTAAATTAATCTATCTTATGATAGTTTTTTTTTTTTTTTTTTTTTTTGTATTATGGATTGAATTACAAAGTGGGCGTATCCGCCCACAGGATTGACATTTCGTTTACAAAACTTTGTCATAAATTAATTCTACTCCTGCTAGAAATTGGGGTGGGGAGACAAGGACTTGGGGTTATAAGGCATGGGTCGTGCGTATTCAGGGTGATGATGGAGATGACAAAAGAAGGGACATTATTAAAGATGAGATGATTATAAAGGGGAAAGAAGGTTAAGAGGACGGAAATAGGAACTTGTAAAGATTTGTTTTAAAGGAGAATTTCGATATGGATGGTGAATAGCTATCGCTGATATTATTGAATTCTTTACAACATCTATTAATTGGCTCATTATTGGCGTATATTGTATGGTGCTGATACTCATATAACATTCGTGTGTGTCTTGTACGTCTTGAGGGTTCGTTGAACTTTATCTTATTTGATATACAGTATTGTTCGTAAACTAAGCAACCGTTTCATGGTATAAATTCAAAGTCTCATGATAGTTTTGTTTACAAAGTTTTTAAACTTCAATTATTTTTTTATTATTTTATTATAAGTAAGGTTTATAAGGAAAATAAAAACAATTAATTTTCAATAGTACTAAGGAAAAAATATTTACAAACAAACTTAAAACTCTATATTCAGCTGTTCGTAATCTAAGCAACTTTTTAATATTTGGTGTAATATCCCTTGTTTTTTATAACTTCTCGACATCGTTTTGGCATAGACTCAATTAACCGTTTAAGTGTAGTTTTACTAATACGGAACCATTCTTTTTTAAGGCCCAAAAGTAGTTCATTTTTATTTTTAAATCGACAGCTGCCGATCTTCCTTTTGAGTATTCCAAATAAATTCTCAATTGGGTTTAAATCTGGCGATTGGGCCGGCCACTTCATGACTTGGACCCCCTTTGTTGTAAACCACTCTTTTACAAGCTTTGAGGTGTGTTTAGGGTCGTTGTCGTGCTGAAACTCCCAACGCAGCGGCATTTCCCATTCGGCGTATGGGAGCATATGGCTTTCTAAAATGTTCCGGTACACAAATCGATCCATTTTTGTATCGATCTCGATGAAGGGCCCTACTGCTGTTCCAGAAAAACATGTCCACACCATGACATTGCCACCGCCATGCTTTACTGTACCACGACAGTAACGGGGATGTAACCGCTTTCCTCTGGGTCTTCGGACGTGACATATGCCATCGGAATTAAACAAGTTAAATTTAGACTCATCGCTAAATAATACTGTATTCAATTTTTCGGGTGTCCAATTGAGATGTTGTGATGCAAACTCAAGCCTAAAATTACGGCAAAGTTTAAAATTCGTTACAGGGTCTAGGAATTTCAAAACTTACCTTTTTTTTAAATGTTTCTTGGTTAAAATTGGTTTCTTGGATGGTCTGTAGCTTCTTAGGCCATTTTCTAAGGCACGTTTCCTTACTGTGCTAGAACTTATATTTAAGTTAAGATCCTGAACAATTTTTTTTGATGACACAAAAGGATTATTTTTAATAAAACGAACGATTTGTTTGTCCTCTCTGTAATGAGTTTTTCGTGGTCGACCTTTAGAATAAATTGTATTTACCGACCCAGTCGCTTTATATTTTTTTATAAGTCGAGAAATTATTGACTTATTAATATTAAATCTTTTGGCGATCGAAATTTGCGACTCACCATTTTTAAAAAAATTTATAATTTTCTCTTTTATATCTTGTTTATATTGTACACGCGGCATCGTTAAAAAACCTGAGCACGAGATGACGATCGAAAAGCAACTAAAATATATAATGATTTACACTTGAAAAATAGAAAAATGTTGAAAGAAAGTGAAAAAATGCCGTTAGACCTTTTATTTTGAAGGTCACTTAGCAGCGACGGAAAAAGTTGCTTACATTACGAACAGCTTTTTATGGAGTATATTCGTTTGACTATTTGTAATATTCTATTTTTAGACTAGAGCATAATTTTGTTATTGTTGGCTTATAGGTGGCTCATCAAGTAATTACAAAAATATGGGCCATTCCACATAAAATCATATACAAAGGCGTAATAAGAACTTGAATGCAATTCAAAAATCGGTTGCTTAGTTTACGAACAATACTGTATATTCACTGTCTACAGCTCCGTTGAGAACATCAAATGTGAAACATGAGGTAAGTAGTGTTCTTCTGGTTGATAGGGGCATTAAGTTAAGCAAGCTAAGCCTATGCACATAGGATGGCAGGGTATTGTATTCACGGGGGTTGTAGGTGTTTCTTAGAGCAAAAAGCACGAATTGCTTTTGAATAGATTCCAGTCTCTCGCTATGTGAATCGAACGCAGGATTCCAAATAATGCATCCATATTCTAGAAGTGGGCGTACTAAAGAACAATATAGCGTTTTGGTAACCCATACATTTTTAAACTCGTTTGCGCGTCTTTTTATGAAACCGAGTTGTTTGCTGGCTCTTGATAGGATTTTAACATAATGCAGATTAAATCGCAATTTATTATCTAAAACGACTCCAAGATCAACAATATTATTGACATTTTTAAGTTCTTTACCATTAAGTGAGTAATTGCAATTAGTTATAAGATTTTTTCGGGAGAAAGTTATTCTATAGCATTTGTTGACGTTTAGAGATAGCTTATTCTGACTGCACCACTGCTCTAAATCAAGTAGTTTGGATTGTAAAAATGTAACATCAAGTTCAGAATTGATTACATGGTACATTTTTAAGTCATCTGCGTATAATAGATGTGGGATATTATACAAAACGTCGGATATGTCTGATATAAAAATATTGAATAGAAGTGGGCCAAGATGACTTCCTTGTGGGACACCGGATGTGACAGAAATCTCCTTGGATAGGATACCTTGAAATTTGACAAATTGGGATCTACCGTGAAGATAAGACTTAAGCCATTTGAGAAGGGACCCTGAGATACCAAACTTTTCTAGTTTGTTAGCTAGGATATGATGATCAACGCGATCGAAGGCCTTGCTAAAGTCAGTGTAGATTGCGTCAACTCGATGTCCTTTTTCCATTTTGCCTAATACATCAGAAACCATAATCATAAGATTAGTGGTAGTTGATCTACCTTTACGGAAACCATGTTGCTGTTCATTGAGTAATGGATTTATGAAATCTGTCAGTGTTTCGCATATTATTTTTTCGAATAGTTTTGGGATAGAAGATAAAATGGCAATACCCCTATAGTTCTCGACCGACCTTTTATCACCATTTTTAAATATTGGTGTGAGATGAGATGTTTTCCAATAAGAAGGAAAAACACCGTGGTTAAGTGATTTATTGAAGATTATTTGTAAGGGCAAGAGCAGCGAATCTACGCACTGAATAAGAAAATTGGGTGGAATTAGGTCAGGGCCTGGTCCTTTGTTTGGATCTAGCTCAATTATAGCTGCATATATTTCATCACGTGTTAATTCTATGTGATTGATTTGAGATGATAAATTTGTGAAAGGAGGGGGATTGTAAGATGTGTTTGTAGAAACACAGAAAACTTCCTTGAAATGATCTGCGTAAAGATTGCAAATCTCTTGAGTGTTAGAAGATGTAACATTGCCTTTGAACATGGAGGAAGGGTATCCGTTTGACTTGCGTTTGACATTCACATACTCAAAGAATTTCTTTGGCTCTACAGCAATTCTTTCTCCAATGAGATTAATATAAAGATTAAATGCTTCCTTGGATTTTACAGAAAATACTTGTGATATATCTTCATACTTCGTTCTCAATTCATCGGTGACATTGATGGTGGATTTAATGACTTTATATAATTTGTTTCTCTGATTTCTTAGATGTCTGAGATTTTTATCTAGCCATGGTTCAGAAAGTTTATTCTTTTTCTTAATTTTTGGACATATTTATCTACAATTGTGAGGACGCGCTGATAAAAGAGTGAGACTGCAATATCGAGATCAAGTGCTAATAAATCGTTCCAATCAATAGAATCGAGACAGATCTTTATGCTATCATAGTCAGCATTTAGAAAATCGTATACTATAGCGTTATTATATGAGTGTACGAAATTTATATTGGTGGAAAAAAGCTCTGTGGATAGGGCTGAGTGGTGAGAGTTGTTAGAAAATAAGTGTTCGGCGGCAGGGGTTGGAACAACGTTTATTTCATCATAGGTATTAGTAAAGACAAGGTCCAGCCATTTACCATTTTGGTTCGGAAACCTGTTAACTTGCTGAAGGTCGTTAACATAGAAGGTACTGAGTAAAGTATAATCAATCGAGTTGGAGAGGTCAACAGGAAGAAGGTAGTTGTCATTCTCATCAATAACAAATGAAATATTTGGACGATTAAAGTCACCGAAGATAACGATTCTATCTTCCTCCTTCAATGTCGTGGTAAGTGATGAGATATTTTCGCATAGATCCCTATATGTGGTTTCCGCGGAATTAGGAGGAATATAAATGACACCAATATAGATATATTGATGATCTTGAGAACTAATCCGAACTATTTGGTGGTCATAAAGTTTGTGAGAGGTAGTTTCTATTAATTGACTAGTTAGGGAGTTATGTATGGCAATTAGAACACCACCACCACGGGACTGACAGGTGTATGTGTAATCTCGATCATTTCGGTAGAGTGTCCAATTGCTATCGAGGATTTCTTCGTGTTTGAAGCAGTCATTTAACCATGTTTCTGCGAATATCAAAACATTATAGTGACACGACTTTGCGTCTACGAAAAGTTTATTTAGTTTGCCACGCATACCACCGCAATTGTGATAAAACATTTTTAGGCTATTGTTTTTTGAAGAGGGTAGACAAAAATCTAGGGGAGTGTCATTAGGAGCAATAATAATTTTTGAAGTTTGAACGAGTTTTGTTTAAATGCCATAGGCGCTTTGAAGTGGTGTGTGACGCATAAGCTGATAAGTCCTTTTCTACTTCGGCTGGTGAGATATTAAAACTCTCGTGGTACTGAATGTAAATTTTTTTAAGTTCAGCCGGTTCGGTTGGAAGTCCTTCCTGTTGTATCATTACCATGACGCTTGTTCTAGTTGAACCGTCGATACAAGTGGAGTCAGCTTTGTTATGTAGGTAAGCCAAGTAGAGACGCACGTTTTCATATAGCCTCCGGTCTCTAAGGCGGGACAAGACAAAGCGACCTTCAGTGCTAGTTTCAGCGAGATTTTTAGTTAATTTGGCTATTGGCGGAAGCAGAGGATCGAGAAAAGATGGTGCTGTGGTAGGCTTAACTGCGGAAAGCGTGGTTGAAACAGGGGGTTGTGTGGTGGTAAGACGATCAGCGGTATTTACTGGTGTGGTGGGTGTATGTATGGAAGAAATAATAGAAGTATGAGCAGGGGGAACAGATGCATTGCGTGGAGTGAAGGTGGCAGCATCCTTATTCAGAACGATTTTAGGTACAGAAGGATTTAGTACATGTGATCGTATAAAGTTTGGGTAACTTCCAAAACCCTTATTTGATGAGTGATTGTTATATGATGTATTTGAAGGTGATAAATTGAATGAGACGCGTTTATTTTTAGGTTGAGATTGTAGTGAGAATTGTTTTGAAGGCATATTAGTCTTGGATGGATGTGATGAATTTGATGAATTATGTTTTGAGAAGGAAAATGGAGATTTATGAGAGTTTAGTGAGAGTGGCTCTGATGGTTTATAAATCTTTGATGGATGTGAGGGATTATATTTTGAGAGGGAAAATGGGGGAAATATATTTGTTTTAAGGGACCAATTAGGATCGTGGGATTTTGTCTTACTTTTACCCTGCTTATTTCTAGCGGTCTTAAATCTATTACTCCTAGACTTGGGATGACTGCTTTGAGATTTCCTATTCGTCCACTCGGATATTCGTATGTTTCCATCTTTATAAACTCTATGTGCTCGGGACAGGAACATCCAACTGTATTTTGTGGGTATACTCACTTTAAAGCTGCTCACTTTTAATGATTAATGCTTTAAAGCCTGAATCGAAACAGCTGATGTAAGCTATTAGAAGTTATTAATTTATTTCGAGGTTTGCACCTCCTTAAAAAGTAAAGTAACAGGATTTAATAACAGTTAAATTGAGTTAAAATTATTAAATTTATATATAATAACTTAAAATAAATAAATAGAGATTTAAATTTATATAAACGAAAGTGTTAAACTGCTTTGAGTATAAAAAACAGCTAGTGATGTGCGTTTAATTATAATTAGTGTGATAGTGCAAAACGGTTATAGGGTACTCTACATTATGAATACTCTTCCTCAATTCACGCAATGACTCGTGAATACTCATAAAATATTAAAAAATTCTTCGGAAAGTTAAATCACTTGAGTACTGTTAGCGTGTCAAAATTTCAAGCGTATGAGCGTTTGACATGTTCATGATATAAAAAGCAGGTATTATAAAAATCGACTGCGCTGCCAAGACGGAGGCATGATGTGTCAAATACAAGTAGTGTAATCATAAGAAGAAGTAATCAGGGATTCTTTTGTCTTTGGTCTTGCACTTTCTGATTACTTTTGCACTAAATGAAAAGGATTTTTTCTGTTGTTTCACTTACACATTTTTAAAATATTATAAAAGGTAAACACTTATGTTTAGGTAAACAGCAATATTTTCCAACTAGAGTAAACAAGTGAAATTTGTTTGTCGTTATTTTAAAACAATTCCGCTTTTATTTTAGAATAATTAGGAGTATTGGGTTAAAATATTTCACAAAAGTTAATAATAATGTAATATAATGATACAATTTACACAAGAATATAATATATATTGCAAAATATTTCCAACTTCAAGGAAAACAAATAAATAGAAATATCCCTGTTTTCATTCATTATTGTACAAGAAGCATCATTGTTTTGGCGTCAAATCGTCATTTTGACATTATATGCCTCCAATGACAGTTGAGCCCTCGCGATTTCTACCTGGTCATTATATCATGGGCATGTTCACTCATGTTGCTATGGTTTAGTGTGTCCTGTTTGTGTGCTTATGTCAGAACTGAATGGCAGGCAGGTGTTGCCACCTTATTACTTTTTACGAATAAGATAAAAACTTACCTTAATTTTATCATTTTGAAAATAAATTTACTGGCGCTTCAATAAACTTAGTCTTATTAAATCTGGTAACCAGTGCTGCCACTATTTAAACATAATTCAAATAAAGATGCTCGCACCAAGTTACAAATAACAAGATAATTTTGAAAGAACTAACCAGCGATGTCACATGAACATGAGCATTTCCGCAGAAAAGTCTACCGTGACTAAAAAATTAAAAGTTAACCAACATTTTTTTTTTACTTGTATTATTAAAGAGAAATATTCAAAATTAATTTAATTAAAGAGTTCAAATTTTTCCCATGTTGCGATGGCAAGATATCGGGCTACCAAGTTAAAGTTTAAGTTTTGGTCAGTTTTATTTATTTCTATGAGCATTTTCTCTTGACAATTTCCATTTCTAAGTGCCTGTTTAGACTGTCATGCCCATGACAAAAAGTGTGAGTGAGAACGGATAAGAGTTGGGTAGTGAAAATGGGATAAAAGATTTTGAGCCGAAATGCCGTCCACAAACTTAAAAATTGGAAATTTCATGCAGTTTTATATTTAATTTTGTTTCAGTTTGACAAATGAAAAAAACATTTGTCAACTATTTGTTTATAAATTATTATAATTATATATATTTTTAATTATCAGCAACGAGCGCGAATTTCGTATTGAACGTCCTTTAACATCGTCCAAACCAGTTGGATTTCCAGCGATATGACGAGCTTGAAACATAAGAATCTGACCAGGATTTGTTGATTTGTTTTCAGTTTCTGTGAGCGAGTTGTGCTGTGTTATATATATTTTATTTTTTACAATGTGTTGTTTTACGTCCTTTTTTTCTTAATTCAAGCAGATAATAAAATTTTATTTTGCATACAAATATTTTACATTTTGTCTTTGTCATCTTTTAGTGTCTAAATTTTGTTGTGTTTCTGTCTTCCTGAAAGCAAAGGGTTTTCAGTTGGATCCTTTCAAAATAATTGCAGCCATCGCATAGCAGGAGGCATACAATTCTTTGCGTTTTTATGTTTAAAAAAAAATTGATTGCTTGTGAGCTGTCAAAAAATGTTTAATTACATAGTTCCACTTCTGATTACAAAAAAGGAAATAGGCATGCCCATGCTCAGGTATGGACACAAAGGGCATGGGAATGCGGAATTTCAATGACCAATCTAAACAGGCTCTAAGAGTAATTGTTCAATTGCACTCTTATGCACAACTTTTGCTACAACAACAACTAACCGCAAAATAAATGCAAAAGAGTAAAAAAATATCAATTAATGTTAAAATTTTAATATGCTTATAATTATATTCTGAGGTAACGTTACGGCAGATAAAAAAGCATTTAGTGCTATTTTTTCTATGCTGAAGTTCAAAAGTGCGTGAAATTTTGCATTTTAATAAATTTTAATAAAATTAAGTAAATTTTATAAAAAAATCGCTAAGAAGAAAAACCGTTAATTTTATATTTAATTTGAAAAGTGAGTGACGTAACGCCACTGTAAATGTGGGTTTACAAGCCCGAGTTCACGCTCAACAAGTTTTTGATAGAAGATAGATTTTTGTTTTTAGTATTTTAATTCAGTTTATTTAACTTTAGTTTCAAATCTCAAATTTAAATTTTTAATACAATGTCTTAAAATCAAATTGCCTCAACAATAACTCAACTTTAAAAATTCTTGTTTCTTTGTTCATTTACAAACGCGAACTGACTGTACCTTTAAGACTCGAAACACGTTAGCTTTTTATATTACGTTATTCTTTAGCAGTTACTTTAAGTTTTTGTGTACATATGTAAATATACATAAAGAGATATAAAAAAGAACTATATGAGCAAATTGAGAAAATTATAGGATACAGTTTTATGGTAAATAATATACCCAGTAGGAAATTATAAAAATATAAAAATACTCTGTTCGGCGGCAACATTCTCCCCCTCGTAAGCAAGTCCAAACGTGCTTACTCCTGCTGATTGCCGACGTCTAGGACAGCTATCTTGACTGCAGGGCGCTCCATAAAGCCATATTGAGTCTTTACTGTAGCTTGTCGTACCTGACCATCCTTTGCAGTAACAACGTCCTTAACTATATCTTTTGGCCACTTGTTTCTCGGCTGGTTTTCGTCCACGATGATCACGACGTCGCCAACCTTTAGAGGTGGCTGCTTCGTATACCATTTAGACCGTCGAGTCAGTTCAGGCGTGTACTCTTTTAACCACCTTTGCCAGAATTGGTCTGCGTAGATCCGAGTTTGGTGATAACGGTGTCGTAGATCTCCACCGTGCCCAATTGGCTTGTAACCGCAAGCTGAGCCAAGTAATAGATGGTTAGGAGTGAGAGCTTCGTCATCACACGACTCCAGCGAAACGAAAGTTAGCGGTCTCGAATTTATTATGTATTCCACCTCGAATAGTGCACTCCGGAGCGTCTCGTCGTTGAAGTTTGGCTCAGAATACATGGCATTTAGTACGTTTTTGATCGATCTGATCAGCCGCTCCCAAGCGCCACCCATATGAGGGGCGGCAGGTGGGTTGAACTTCCAACGGATTTCATCGAACTTGACTTCGATTTCCGAATAATCCACGTGCCCAGCCTCTTCTTGAAGGATATTCGCCGATGCTTTGAAATTTGTACCATTGTCCGTATAAATTTCTTTTGGTACACCTCCACGTGCTATAAAATTACGAATACACAGGATGCAGGAACTAGTGTCCAAGCTGTGGGCTACCTCAATGTGCACCGCACGAACCGTGAGGCAGGTAAATATAACGCCCCATCGTTTTTCACGCCTTCCAACCACTATAAGCATTGGACCGAAGTAGTCAATACCGACGTACGTAAATGAGCGCTCGAAACTCGCAAGTCTGGCAGCTGGCAAAGCGGCCATTTGAGGTGTCATCGTAGTTACATTTTTAGATGATATTTCTCATGCATTTTCTTGACGATCAGATAAGTGATATGACTACTGCTAGGCAGCACGATCACGTCTTGTGAATTTAAAAATTCAGTGCGCCCTTTAACGCGAATAATATCATGATCGTCTAGAAAGATATTTAAAGAAATTAATTTGCTGTTCTTTTCAATATTCTTACCACATTTCATGGCAATCACTTCTTGGGAATATTCGCTGAGTTGCGCTTGCTTGATGAGGATAGTTATTGCTGCTTGGATCATTTCAAACTTAGGCTTTTCGGGGAGCCCACTCACTGGCCTAATTCTTGCTCTCAGCTTCTCTATGTAAAGAATGAACATCCCTAGTGCGCGGTATAAGCGTCGCCAGCATGAAAAATATTCGACGTTGATGGGTAGCTTCTGTTTGTCCATCTTTTGAATGTGAAGCAGGTGATGTCTTACTTCGCTGGTATTCGTGGGGCCAAAGTCGTCACGATATGGCCACGCATCTTCAGCATTCATTAAAAATTCAGGTCCATTGTACCACAGATGATCTGACGTTTTGGGTTCGGATTTTGTTGAAAGATGTGCTGGGTTAGAAGTTGATGGGACCCACTTCCATTGGTCTAAGTTGGTGTGCTCAAGAATTTCAGCGACTCTGTACATGACGAATTGCTGGAACTGCCTGGGATCCATGCGAAGCCATTTTAAAACCTTAACTGAGTCAGTCCAAAACACTTTTCTGCGTATAGGCAATCGAGGAATGCTTTGTATTCGGCTTGCCAGGCGCACACCTGTGATCGCTGCCTGCAACTCGAGCCGTGGAATGGATACTGGCTTAAGCGGTGTTACCTTGGACTTTGCTGCTACCAATGATATATTTGTGCTGCTGCCACATCGAGTTCGTAGGTAGCACACCGCTGCGTAGCCATACTCCCCTGCGTTCACAAACGTATACAGTTCGACGTTGTCAAACAAAACAAAAAAAAACAAATTGGCCATTTCAGCCCTTGAAAGGACTTTGACCGAGCTTCTTAGGATCGATTGTGTTGTGTGTGTTATTAAATTTTTGCACACAATTGACCGAGAACTGGACCTACATGTTTTATGCCGACTCCGTACGGCTCATGTTCTCAAGAAGCTTTACATGGCATTATTTACTCTCTGAGGTTTGCCATTGTCTGCAGAGAGGTGGTGACCGATAAGAAAAATTTTTTATTGAAAAATTTTTCGCCACGGCTGGGGATCGAACCCGGGCTCCGAGCATGCTAAGCCACACACTTAACCTGCATGCCATGGTCACCACGACGTGTGAGCTTCGTTTAAAAAATGTGACAGGCGTCGTGGAATTTCGACCGCTGCTATTTGCTTTAGCGTCACCTTCCACTGGCTCCACTTCCACATCAGTTCATCAGGAAGGCCTTCGTCCCAATCAATGCTCGATCGCCAGACTTACTGAAGAAGAATCTTAAGTGAAATGGTATATTGAGCTACGAACGTTGGTTCCACGCTTCGTTGGTACCACGCTTCGTTGGTACCACATCGTCTAATAAAACATTCCTTTTAAGCCTGGCAAACCTCATCGCGTACTTGAACACGTCCTTCTTTGGGTCCCAATATACTCCAAGTATCTTCTCACTCGTGCTCAGCTCGACTGGTTCTTGGCTTAGCGTGTGGTCAGTGCTTAAATGCGCAAGCACGAATGTAGAATTTGATGACCAGTTGCGTATATGAAACCCTGCTGCTGCGTGTATGTTTCTTACCGTTTCTGCCAGATGCAACGCTGCTTGCTCACTGTGCTCGCTATCAATGAAATCATCAACATAGTGATGCCTTTTAATCGCTTCCACGGCACGGGGAAACTGCTGGGCAAACTCATCGGCATTTTTATTGCGCACATAATGAACTATGCATGGGGCGCAGCTTATACCAAACGTTAGCGCGCGCATGACGTATACTCCAGGGCTGCTGAGTGTATCCTCCTTATCACACCATAAAAATCTTTGAGCATAGATGTCATTGCTACGCACGCTTATCTGGTGGAACATTTCAGCGATATCTCCACAAATCGCAACCCGTCCAAGTCGAAAGCCAAGAAGAACTTCCACCAGTGGAGTCAGCAAATCAGGCCCGCTGAGGATCATGACGTTCAAAGAAACGCCTTTTGTTTTTGTGGCTGCATCCCAAACTAATCGCACTCTGCCGGGCTTAATTGGATTCCTAGTGGTGAAAATTGGCAGATACCAGACGCGATCTGTGTTAGCATGCAACTCCTCAGTACTAAGTCGTCTTGCGTATCTTTTATTCAGCAGGTTGTCGATTTCCTTTTGCATTGCGGTCTTCATCGATGGGTCCTTATGGAATTTTCGATCCAAACAAATCATACGTTTCAATGCAGTGTCGTAGCTATCTGGCAAATTGATTTGGTCGTAGCGCCAGAGCAACCCCACTTCGAAACGGCTGCCCACTTTTTTACAAGTTTTATCGAGGATTTCCATTGCCCGCTTATCTTGCTTTGACATCAGCTGTGTGGGTGATGGTGCATCAAGCTTGTAGTGCTCCTTGACAAGGTCGTGTAGTTGTTCGTACTTCTCGCTGCAGCCACAAGTATGTATGTTTAGGTACGAATTTGGTGACTGACTTGAGCAACAACCTTGGAGCGCCCAACCTAGCCTCGTTTTGGTGGCTATGGGCTGGTTCCAGGCACCCTCACGTACTTTGAGTGGCACGGCTAGATGCCAGTTGTTGGATCCGATAAGAATGGTTGGCTTTGCATCTGCGTACGTCTGTATAGGCAACCCATCCAGGTAGGGAAACTGCGTGGTAATTTTCTCCATGTCGACAGTTTGCGTTGGGAGGCCCAAGTTGTTGACTGTGTGAACACCTTGCATAGTGAAGCAATCGCCGTTTTGAAGGTTAGCTACCTTCAGTGTGGTTCGCATGGAAAAATCTTCAGAACGAGTCTTATCGCCAGTCCAGCGTAAACACAAAGGATCTAGCACGCCTTTCAAGTTGAGATGCTTGAAAACTTCTTCATCAATCAACGTAACTGATGAACCTTCATCTAAAAATGCAAAGGTATCAAACAAATTGTTCTCAGTGTGGATACGAACCGGTAGTATGCGGAAAAATGAGCTATCCTCGTCGTGAGCGCTGTTGTGCGAATTCAGGGTCACTATGGACGCAGCACCTGCGTTCGTTGCAACTGGTTGACTGGTGACAGTGCTTTTGTGTAGGAGTTGATGGTGTTTCGCATTGCAGCTTTCAATTCCGTAGACCCGATTGACTAGGCAGCGCCTACGATGTGTGTTGAGGCACTGACAGCATAGCTTCAGTGACCGTACCACTTCCCACTTGCGATCAATACTCAGCTTTTTGAACTCCTCACATTGAGCAATCTTATGACCGCTGCTTTTGCAGTTTCCGCAGTCATATTTTTGTTGAAAATTTTGTGCTTGAACGTGCTGGTTGACATGGCCGTTGCGCTTTGTTGTTGTAGGCGAAACCACTTGACTGGCAGCTTCCGCGAGCCCATAAAGCCAATCACTAAACACTTTCACCAATGGCACTTCTTTGTGTTTAGGATGCATAGCCCAAGACATTTTAAACTGGTTCGGCAGCTTCTCTACTAGCTCTCTTACTAGCATAGGGTTGTTCATGTAGACGTCAATGCGGCAAGCCTCCATCGTTGAATATACGTTACGCACAGAGAGAGCGAAGTCGATTAGAGTATCTTATCTGCCTTTTAAAGGTGGCACTTTTCTTACCTTGTCGATGAGATTTCCAATTATATACTCTGGCCTACCAAAGCACATCCTCAGAGTGTGAATTATTTCTGGAACCATTGCTGGTAGTAGCAATTTGCTTCTCACCATTTCTCGTGCTTTTCCTTTGAGACTGGCCTGTAATCGCATTAAATTTTCTGCGTTCGTGTACCCGGCGACCTCTGTGCTGGTTTCGAAACTGCATATAAACAGAGGCCACTCCTCAGGATCCACATGAAAATGCGGCAGCTCTTTGGGAATGGCTTGCCTAGCTGCCAGCTGCATTTTTGGTAGGCATCGACTGCACGCAATCACTGCTCTTAATCAAGGAAACCCCTTGAGCTTGTGACAATATCTTGTATTCTTCTTCTAAATAACTTTTTTGAAGCTTTCACAGAAGGTCACAGAAGGTAGATAAACAAAAAAAAAAAAAAAACAAATTGGCCATTTCAGCCCTTGATAGGACTTTGACCGAGCTTCTCATGATCAATTGTGTTGTGTGTGTTATTAAATGTTTGCACACAATTGACCGAGAACTGGACCTACATGTTTTATGCCGACTCCGAACGGCTAAAGTTCATGTTCTCAAGAAGCTTTACATGGCATTGACCGATCAGAAAAATTTTTTATTGAAAAAAACTTTTCGCCGCGGCTGGGGATCGAACCCGGGCTCCGAGCATGCTAAGCCACACACTTAACCTGCATGCCACGGTCACCACCCCACCTTCCACAGAAGGTAGAAAGCCCTCCGCAAATGCCATCTAATAAACTTTAGGATTGCATGAGCAAAACTCATCTTGTCATAAGATTTTGGAGGAAAACTATACCAGTTTTCGATAATAAGTCATGTATCTGTATATGGTAAGTTGCTCTGTGGTGCAGAAATTTGAGACCCCGACTGGCGGAATCTAGATTTCGATCCGTTCTAATGACTAAGCCTAATAAAAAAAAACGGAGAACAAAATTTTTAATTTGATAACTAGCAAAATAAACTTATATTATTTTAAATTCTTCCAAATAAAGTTTTGTATAAAAAGTCTTGCCCAATTCGTAGAGATTTGCAAATTTTCTAATCTAAGTCGAAAACCACTTCTGTTTTATTGTAACGTCACGCCAGTGCATATTTTTGCTTATATCTTTTAATTCTTAGAGTCGATTGTTATAATTGTTTTACTTAATATAGTGCTTCTTAATTACTACGCAAATATATAAAAAAGTGTTTAAAACTTAGACTTCTTCATTCTTTTTTTTTTTTAATTTTTTCGTACAAAACGTTCATAACGCCAGTTTGGAAATGCCCATATACCTCAAAAATTATCTTTTTCTCGTAGTTAATTCTCACAAATTACCACACGTCAAAAATACCACAAAATAACAATAAACTACCTAGCAAGTCAATGAAATACCTCAAAATTGCTTAATATACACATTATGCGGTGTTTATAACGAAGTATGAAATTATTTGACGAAAGAAGACTTAAATTGCAACATATTAATTATCATCAATTACAAAACAATAATTTTCATAATAATCCAGTTCTTTAATAATTGCGTAAATTCTGAGGACTTATCTCCAGCAAATTGTTCGATGATTCTGTTCTTTTAGATGTGACGGACAAAGGCATATATTTTCTTCAGCCTCATAGCAGTCCTTGCACTAATCATCATAATATTTCTATTAACAAATTCATAATATTAAAATGCGTCTTAAATGTTTAAAATACTTCAAACTTACAGAGTTTTTGACGATGATCTACGACAATGATATTTTTCTTCTAGTCATAATTATTTTGTTTTTCACTATGCTCTCAGAAATTGCTAACGTTCTTTTGTTGATAATAATAACTAGCATTCACTTAGTAAACCTTTTCTGTACACATAATTTCCTTCATGCTTATTTCTACCACGGCAGGTAGAAATCTCTTTTCGGTATTATGTGGTATTTTGTGGTATTTTTTATCTCGCTTAGGAAATATCGCACATGTGGTAAAAATTTTCTCGCATGTTATATACGTTGGCCACATTCAGCTGTATCACCTGTTGTGACAGCGACACATCGGGGAGCGCTGTTATCGGTTTTGAAGTGTCAGAAAAGTTGTCAAGTTGATAAAATGTCAAGCTTTGTATCAAATACCAATGGAAATTTTACCGACAAATTAAAAATTTTCTACTTTTAAATGCATTTTAATACGCAACTTTATATTTATGTGCATCAAGTTTTGACTTCACAGTTGCTAACTGTTGAGTTGAGTTTTTGACAGAAGGTCTTTTCCCACAAAAACGTCTTTGGAGTTATTATACCATGTGTTTACGTGACCACGTAACCCTGTGGTCACTGAACACAGCCGCACCCAACCGCTGTGGCAAACAGGGCGCTGCAGTCATCACGGAGGTCGGCTCGCTCGGCACCTTCGTGATGTACAAAGGAGCTGAAGCAGAGATAATTCGAAGCAAAAACCAAGAAGATATCTTTATAAAACCCACCCAAAACCTTAAGTAAAAGACGGACATCTTTGAACATCAACAGAAGATAATCCACCCAACAGAAGACATCAACAGAAGACTATCAACAATCAACATCAACATCAACATCAACATCAACTTCAACACTCAACAAGTTGCTATCTACATTAAAATATCTATTAACACACATTGTACAAAAGCACAACAAAAAAGCCTTAACCCAAAGGTAAAATAAAATAAAATTGCTTGTATTAAAACTCAAACTAATTTCCTCATTCTTTTCCGCCACCCGAACCACCCGCGTTCATCACCCGTACATTTTGGTCCAAGCGAGCCTGGAAAAAATTTGGAAAAGTAAGAGTTTTGATGCAATTTTTCACTGGACAAGCAATACAAGCTTAACCATATAAACACCACGAATTTGCAAAACAAAAGCACCCACTCATCAGTGCAACAACAAAAACACCCACCCACCCTCACCCAGGAAAAAACAAGGGAATTTACAAATAGTTCATTATATTCAGTGCTATGTGTATGAAAATTCACCAAAAGTAAACATAAAATTTGTTTCACAAAAAAAAAAAAAAAAAAAAAAAAATTCCCAAACTTTATTTATGCTTAAACTTTATATAAAGAAACACTTTTTATATATACACTACCCGTTTTGTATTTAAATTGACATCATAAAAATTTGTCACATTAAAAGTGACCCAGTGAAATTAATACAAAATATAAACTACCAAAAATAATTGTGCACAAAAATATTTGCATTTACGCGTTTGTTTTACATAAACCCTGCTTAAACAAAAAAGAGAAAAATACACAAAGCGGCTGCGGTTAGAACAGACCAAGAAATTATAAAAAAGCAAACACAATTATTTCCTGCAATAACTCTTTTTATTAACTTTTATTTAAATAAATTAATTTCTATTCTATTTGAAGAATAAAGATTAATAAATAATAAACAAAGAACAAATTAAAATCCAAAAATTTTATATGAACGCTTGGACACTTGTTGCTTGCCATCGAAACACATATATGTGGGGTTACACAGTTGTCATCAGTTGTGTATTCCACAAATAAATCTATTTTTTTTTATATAAATTTTATTTTATTAACATTTATTTTTATACGAATCTTTTTTTATATTTTTTTATACAAATATATTTTTTATAACTTTTTATTATAAAAACTAGTTTTTTCCCGTCAAAAATGACGGGCCCGGTTTTAATAAAGGAAAAATATGAAATATTGATTTTCTTTAAGCTTAATTAGAAATCAGCGATGGTCACATATACGATTTTAAATTATGAAAATAACAATTTATAGTTCCAAATATGTATTTATAAAATAACTTAAAGGAAAAATTGAAACCATAGTAGGTACGACGAAATAAGTTTAAAAAATTTTTGTAAACAGAAAATTTCAAAATAAAAAAAAAATATAAAAAGTTTTTGAAGTTTGAATAAATCACAAAACAAATAATGCCTAGAAATATGCTATGAAATTTTTCAAGAAAATCAAGCGTTCGCACTCACATTTTACGGAATTATGTTATAGTAATAATAATAATATTTTCAAAACTGAAAATAAAAATTGAAAAAATTGAATACAAAATTTTTGATAACTTAAAAATAAAAATTAATTTTGAAGCAAGTAGAAAGTGTAAAGTGTATTTTGAATTGATTGTGTTATCTGTATGTAGTGTGTATGTATACGTAGTGTGTATGAGGATACTACATCCCAGCGGTCAGAGTAGGCCTGAATCAATACATTCTCTCAGGCCTGAGGGGTAATGGTAAGGCCTGAGTATTCAACATACCTCTTGATTTCCTTTTCCCATATAAATGTCATACTTACAGAATACCTGCTAAAGTATAGCGTTAACTCAGGCCTGAATATCCCTAAGAATATTCCTCCGAAAATTCAGGCCTGAGTGAATGCTTAAATATCAGGCCTTCTATCAGGTCGTCCCAAGCCTGAAAATTCAAATGCGAAAACAAATAGCAGATATATCATTTACCGAAGCCGAGCTGCAGTTCGTCTTCGGTATCATGAGCATTGTTTGAATTGTTTTAATGAATTAAAGTTCTTAGAACTTTTTCACAAAATAATTCAAATTTTTTGTTTTTTCAAATTTTCAAATTTTTGTTTTGAGAATGAAAAATGACGCGTCGATAGCTTTGCATTTTTGTATTTTTATTTTGAAAAAATTTCCCAAACTTGTTTGATGGCATTACGACTTCGCTTCTAATCTCAGCCGTTGCTCAGGTGTGAACACGAAACAAAATCAAAAATACTTTTGAGGGATATTTGGGGTAACTGAAAATACTCATAAACGTTTGATAGCATTACGCCTTCGCTTCTAAACTCAGGGATATCTTCAGGTCTGAGATCGAAACAAAACAAAATATTCAGAGGTTAGACAATTTTAGGGAAGTTTTTAGAAAGCTTAAATGCAAATGCTTATTCTGAAATCAGCTATGATCTCATGCCCGAATTTTCGAAGCAAAATATAACTGATTTCATGCCAGATGTTATCAGGTATGACAATTGCTAACCGCTGGGATTATTCCCCCCATAATGTTTAATTGTGTTCACTAGTAAATTAAAATGGACTTTTTGTGGTCTGTGAGGCGAAGGAAATGTCTTGGCAATGTCTGTGCTTAAGGAAGTTGGTTTGAGTCTGTCCATGTTAACTTTAACTGTGGAAAATGTTGGCCTCTAAGTGGTGTCTAAAATGTCGAATTGTTAAAAAGATAGCAAGTAATTCTCGATAGAATGTACTGTATATTGTTTCTGCGAGAGTCAGTGTTTTGAAAAGAAAGCTAATGGTCCAAGTATACCATGTGTGTTCTTGTGTTACTGCTCCGTCTTCTGCTGTATTGGATGCATCAACAGCAATCGATACTTTTGCTTTACTATTTAATTAGTATTTGCGTAGCAAAACTATCTTCGATTGTGCAAATGCATGCATGTGAATGTATGTAAGGTTGTGTCTGTCCACTGTAAGTGATTGTTTTTATTTTAAGAGGCGTTGGTAATCATTTCGTATAATCTAGTTGAAATGTGTCCCTGAAATGTGTCCCTAGGTATGGTGTACTGCCTACGGAGTAAAACGATCGGTTTCCTCCGACCCGATCGTTTGCCAACCGTGTATGAAGCTAAGTGTGTAGTGTTATTATATTTACGTATTATTTAAGTAACGTCTGCTTATTGTTGACGTCGCTGCCGCTGTTGACGTCGCTGCCAATGTTGACGTCGCTGCCAATGTTGGCGTCGCTGTCGCTGTCGCCGTCGCTGCTGGCGTCGCTGCCGTTGTTGGTGTCGCTGCCGATGTTGGCGTCGCTGCCCCTGTTGGCGTCGCTGTCGCTGTTGCTATTAGCGTTACGGCCGTTGTTGGCATCGCTGGTTGATGTCGCTGTTGACGTCACTGTTATCGGAGCTATAATAGTCAGCAGCGCTAGTAAATGTATTTGCTGTTGTTGTTTTAGTAGCAAGTTTCTTTGACGTTGTTGAGTTGCGGTTGTGATTATGACTGAGTTGGTGAGTTTTTCGATAATAATTCAACAAGCTGCTTTTACTGCGTTGCGGTGTCGCCGAGTCAATGCAATTGTTTACTGTTGTTGTTTCTGTATTGGTGTGATAGCTGCTTGACGGTACACCGGTATTGGTGTTTAGGTGAGCGTGCGACGAGTAGACGAGAGCGTGTGAGCTGTTGCTGCTGTAACGACTTGTGCTTGGTTCTTCGGGTGAGACGGTTTTTTGAGCGTGTTCGCTGTGTTACGCAGTCACTAAATAGCTCGTTAGTTACTGTTGCTTTGCAACTTTGTTGCTCCTGGCAGGATCGCCAGTTATGGGGTTACACAGTTGTCATCAGTTGTGTATTCCACAAATAAAGCTATTTTTTTTTATATAAATTTTATTTTATTAACATTTATTTTTATACGACTATGTTTGTCGAATACAATTTTTTGTAATTTTAGTTTTTGATAATAATTTTTTTGATAAATAAAAATTGACATCAACAAAAATATATTTTTTAAATTCAAATTTTTTAAATTAAAGAATTTTATATTGTATGTGTGTGTGTTGTGTGTATGTGATATGCAGACACCACATATATACATACACACGGCTCTAAAGTACAAAGCGTTCTCGACGGCGCTGCCAGATTGTGCGAAGCAAAAGTGTGATACCATATCGGCAGATTTGTGGGATTACACAATTTGTTCCCAATTTGTAAGAAATTTCATTTCTGTTTGAAATATTTAACCCTTGTGGTCCTGCTTAACCCTTGCAGACCCATAAACACTTTTTGCGGTTTTTGATAAATTTATCGATCAATAAACGTTTTAAATCCAAAAACATCTCCAAAAATTTTCGAAAATTTTTATTTTCTCGATAACCCTGTTTGAGAATATATCGATAATTGTATTTTCATACAATAAGTGAAAATTTTCAACGGATTTCGGTTTTAAATTGTGAAACCCAGTTTCTTACGAATTAAGAGTACTTTTTCTGCGACCGAAAATTTTACTTTACTTCCTAAATTCTCAAGTGAGGTAAAATCATTAACCCTTGGTGCCCTGATTAACCCATTCAGTGCATTCAAACCCACCCACCCATTTGAAGATTTTACAGAGATTTTTTGAAGTTTTGAATAAATATTTTTCTGAACCCAAAACACAGATACTCTTTTTCAATTTGAAACTTTCAACTCCGATTGATAACTAACCCAACCCAACCCAACCCTCTTCATATCAACATCAGATTTTTTATGGCATGGGGAAATCTCATCGATCAATATGAGAATAAGCGCATGCAACTAAATGCTCAACTCAAGACCCTACTCAATTTGCCACAGATCCATATAGAGACAGGGAGCTCTATTAAAAAGTTACAGAGGACAATAAATAACTCTGTATTCACCCTACAAACTCTTGACATTGACACAGATAGTTGGGATCCTATCTTAGTGTACCTCTGCTCTACAAAATTACCCAAAAATACATTAGAAGACTTTGAAAAGTCTCTGATAGATAATTCGACAATTCCTGAGTGGAAAAGTTTAGACGCGTTTCTTACCCACAAATTTAAGATCCTAGAGTCTGTTGGCGATATAAAGGCTTTCTCTTCTATTTCACTCTCAAAGCCAAGTCAACAGAATGTGCCCGCTCATAATGGCCCCAACAGGTGGGGAGAAAGAAGGGTAAATTCATACCACATGAATATTGCCTCAAACCCTACCCCAAAATCAACCCAACAATTTGTAGCCTAAAAAATTAAAAATGACCCTAAGCCATCGATTCCCAGCACCCAATGGGAAGTTGATGGTGCTATTTGCAGACTTTGCAATAGCAATCACCCTCTTCGTGAGTGCCCAGGCTTCATATCCATGAAAATTGATGAAAGGATAGCGACAGTGAAGCGTGTTGGATGTTGCTTCAATTGTCTAGCTGTTTCACATGGAATCAAGGATTGCAAGAGTAAATACAGCTGCAGAATATGCAAGAAGAGGCACCATTCCTCATTGCATAAGATTGCATTAGATGTGAACCCAAGCACTAGTGCACAAGCGCAGGAAGCAGCTCAACAAACCAGTTCTACACGGCAGGCATTCACGACCCAAATACAGTCCACTAACCCTAAACACACCCAAGAGCTCGAAACCCAAATAGTGAATTCTTACTTTGCGGCCAGCAGAAAAGAAATCCTCCTAGGAACAGCGATGGTCAACGTGGAACACGAAGGTTCTATATACAATGCACGCGCACTCATCGACTCAGGATCAGAGGCAACATTTCTAACGGAGCAGCTTAGAAAGCGTATTGGCTTACCCACAAAAACTGTAGGCACTCAAGTCACTGGTCTCAACCAAACAGTGTCAGCAAACCCAACAAGAGCCTGCACAATAATAATACGCTCTTCTAAAAACCTTCAATTTAGAGTAGAAACCCAAGCTCTAGTATTGAAAACCCTCACAAGCGATTTGCCCAGACACACTATAGATGCAAAGCTTGCTGAAACCCTGGCTTGCCTTCAAATAGCAGATACACAATTTTATGAATCTCGACCCTTAGATATCATAATTGGTTGTGACATTTACCCAAAAATCATGTGCGGTGGTGTAAAACGAAAGATTTGCGGATCACTCTTGGCGCAAGAATCCGAATTTGGTTGGATTCTCTGAGGACCTCTTCCTAATGAACCATAGTCAACACCCAGCAACATTGTTGCATACTACAACAAAGTCGACCCAGATGACTTTTTGACTCGGTTTTGGGAAGTAGAAGAAGTTCCAAAAACATCTTCACTCTCAGCTGAAGATAAGCAATGTGAAAAATTTTACAAAAACACAACACGCCGCAACCCTAATGGGCGCTATGTAGTAAAATTACCCTTCAAGAATCCTAACTCATTGGAACTTGGAAACTCAAGACCCATCGCTATGGCGCAATATTAACGCAATGAAAAGTCATTACTCAAAAAACCTGAACTCAAGGTAGAGAATGATCGAGTCATGTGCGAATACTTGCAACTCGGCCATATGAAAGCGATCACAAACCCACACTCTAACACAGATAGACCCACCCATTACTATCTGCCACATCACGCAGTGATCAAACCCGACAGTATTACAACAAAATTAAGAGTTGTATTTAATGCATCAAACCCTACAGCTTCTCGAAAAAGCTTAAATGATGTACTCCACATTGGTCCAACCCTACAACTAGACCTAGTCTTGTTGATCAGTAAGTGGAGGCTCTATGAGTTCGTTTTTAACGCTGACATTGAGAAAATGTACCGGCAAATTGAAGTCGACCCGGAAGACACAGCCTATCAGCGAATTTTATTCAGAAAGTCCATTGAAGAACCCATTCAGGACTATGAGTTGCAAACCGTGACAATTGGAGTCAATTGCGCCCCATATCTCGCCATCAGAACTCTACATCAATTAGCTGATGATGTGCGAGATACACACCCTCATGTGTCATATACATTACGCAATTGCATGTACGTGGATGACGTGCTGGTAGAAGCTTATCAACTCGAAACCGCCAAGAGAACTCGTGACGAACTCATAGAAGCACGTAGATCAGCTGGATTCACACTTAGAAAGTGGACGTCGAACAAGACGCAATTTTTACACGATCTACCCAAAGATCATTTGTTGACCACTGATTTACTCAATCTGTCGGACCCAAGTGAAGGCAATACCAAAACCCTAGGTATTCGCTGGAACGCTCAAAAAGACTCGTTATTTTTTCTCGTCCCACCCATTGAACACAAACCCGTTCATACAAAACGTGAAGTTTTATCTTCCATAGCCAAGTTGTTTGACCCGGCCGGCTGGTTAGCGCCAATTGTAATAGCAGCAAAAATTATTATGCAACAAGTCTGGCTAGATAAAACTGAGTGGGACGAGACCCTAAAACCCTTGACTCAACACAGATGGCAAACATTTATTGACGGTTACGCTTCGATAAACACGATCGAGATTCCAAGGTGGACACGATATACACCCAAGGCAACCGTTCAATTTTATGGTTTTTCGGATGCTTCAGAAAAAGCGTACGGTGCAGCGCTATATTTACGAGTGTCACATGCACATGGTGAAACCCACACTAAACTCGTAGTCGTGAAAACACGAGTGGCGCCAGTAAAGACAATATCTTTACCGAGGCTTGAACTCTGCGGAGCTATTTTACTGGCAAATTAAGTAGATGCTATCTACTTGCTTAAAACCCATAAAGTCATTTGAGGCAACAACCCAAGAGGATATATTAAACAGGTTCTCCTCATTGCCAAGAGCCATACGAGTCATGGCATATGTGTATCGCTTTTACACTAACACTTCATTCTCACGTCGATCACAAACGAATCACACAACATTGGATATAACATCATATGAAATAAAAGCAGTGCGAGAAAAGCTAATCATATTAAGCCAAAAAAATGGATTCGCAGAAGAATATCAAGCATTGTTAAGCAAATAATCTGTTTCGACAAAAAGCTCGATCTTAACCCTCACACCCTTTCTGGACTCAAAAGGCATAATTAGAGCAAATGGACGCCTAGTCAAGTCGCCAGCTCTAACTTATAACGAGCGGCACCCAATTTTATTGCCATTCCATAGTCGTTTAGCTTATCTCTTGACCCATATGACTCATTTGATCACTCTACACGGCGGTAACCAATTATTATTACGCTTGCTTCGTGCGGAGTTTTGGATACCCAAGTTAAAAACCCTCATAAAACCAACTATCCATAACTGCAAGATTTGTGTGATACACAAGAAAAAACAGTAGACCCAAATTATGGCTGCGCTACCACCCCAACGCACATCACTTACCCGCCCATTCACAAACACAGGTGTCGATTTCGCTGGACCCGTAGAAATCAAAAATTACACCGGGCGAGCCTGCTTAATAACGAAAGGCTATATTTGCGTTTTTATTTGTTTTGCAACAAAAGCAGTGCACATCGAAGCGACAAGAGACCTCTCGACCCAAGCGTTCTTAGCAGCCTTCTCCCGATTCTTTTCAAGGCGCGGATACCCCGCAGCTCTGTACTCCGACAATGTAACGAATTTCGTTGGAGCAGCGCAAATGCTAAAGAAAGATCGGCGAGAATTCATGAAGACACTACAGACTCAAGTGGTGAGCAACTACAGTCACCAAGACTTAACTTGGCATTTTATACCCCCTGGCGCTCCACACATGGGTGGACTTTGGTTGTAAAAAGTTGTAAAACGCACCTGAAGAAGGCATACACAAATCAAAGGTTTACTTTCGAAGAGTTTTCTACCCTACTCGCTCGAGTCGAAAGTTGCCTTAACTCGAGACCTCTAAGTCCTTCAAGCGAAAACCCACTTGATTTATCGCCTCTAACCCCAGGACACTTTTTAATTGGCACCCCGTTACTCACCCCAGCTGAACCCGATTTAAGTAACTCAACGCCTAACGTCATAAACCGTTGACAATAGTTAAAAATACTTCATCACAATTTCTGCAGAAGGTGGAAAGATGAATATCTTAAAGAGCTCAATAAAAGATTCAAATGGAAACACCCTCAAACCCCTATCAATGTTGACGATCTTGTGGTCGTTCGTCATGAAAATTTGCCTCCAAACGAATGGAGCTTAGGTAGAATCATGAAGGTTTACTTAGGCTCAGACTCAAGAGCTCGTGTAGTCGACATTCGGACAGCAAAAGGAATCACTACCAGACCCATAACAAAGGTAGTGGTTCTACCCTCAAATTGAGCTCTACTCTACTCTACTCTACTCTACCCTACTCTACTCTACACTACTCTACTCTACCCTACCCTACTCTACCCCGCTCTAATTTATTTATTTCAGTGGAAATAGCACCCAACCCACCACAAACTATATAATTTATAAACACACAAAAGCACTGAATTTTAATAAAAAACTAACTATTTGCAAGCCTTATCTCAATTTATATAACTTATTATGAACCCACTTAACACGTTTCAAGTTTTGCAGATAGATGGGCAGAATGTTTACGTGACCACGTAACCCTGTGGTCACTGAACACAGCCGCACCCAACCATCTACCCGCCGCTGTGGCAAACAGGGCGCTGCAGTCATCACGGAGGTCGGCTCGCTCGGCACCTTCGTGCTGTACAAAGGAGCTGAAGCAGAGATAATTCGAAGCAAAAACCAAGAAGACATCTTTATAAAACCCACCCTTCATCTTTATAAAACCTCAAGTAAAAGACGGACATCTTGGAACATCAACAGCAACATCAACATCAACACTCAACAAGCTGTTATCTACATTAAAATATCTATTAACAAACATTGTATAAAAGCATAACAAAAAAGCCTTAACCCAAAGGTAAAATTAAATAAAATTGCTTGTATTAAAACTCAAACTAATTTCCTCATTCTTTTCCGCCACCCGAACCACCCGCGTTCACCACCCGAACACCATGAGTAGAAGCAGTAGTTCAGTATCGGAGTTCAGTATCGGAACTCTAAAGGGAAAGGGATACGGAAGGGAACTGCCGTTATTTTGCCGAACTACAAGCTTAAGTTGAAGCTTGTTCACACAGATTTTATTTTCAGCTTTTACACATGGTATAATAACTCCAAACACGTTTCTGTGGGAAAATACCTTCTGTTAAAAACTCAACTCAACAGTTGGCACAACAGTTGGACTTCCTATCGAACGATATTTGCAAAGCAAAGTTTTCAACAAGTTCACTATAGCAGCAAATTACCTTCATGTGGTGTATATAGGAAGCAAATTATCTTGCAATCAAACACAAGATGTGGATGTTTTTCTCATCGATCAGCTTGATGGCGACGGATTGCGTGCTTTGGTAAAATTCCAGCGAAAAGATCGCAGCATATTTGCAACGCTTCTAAGGAAAACAAATGATCCTTTTGTGTTCTAGGAGTAAGTCAAGCGCAAAGAATCTTGTGCATCCCTTTCAAATCTTGCGATAAAGTTGCTTAATATACTTGGAACAACAGCGCAGATCGAAAAAGTTTTCTCTAATTAGGCGGACATTCATTCAGACAAACGAAACCGCCTAAGCTAGGACTGGTCTAAAAAATTACTAGGCGTACATTTTTCGTTAAAAATCAATGAAGGAACGGATTCATTTGACTTACAAATTTACAAATTTTGAATAAGTTGAGTGAAAATTTAAACTGACTTGTGTCATAAATATCCTGCCATAGCGCCTTAACCACCCTCACCAACTATTCTATCACCAACACTGGACTTACATAATACTTTTCAACACTTGACAACACGAGAACAAAGAACAACGCGAGAACAAAGAAAGATATAAAAAGACACAGTCGGAAAGCGTCGCACGAGTGAACATTACATTGTACATTGCACAAATAAGATTCCTCTTTTCAGTATGTACAAACATTAAACAGGTTTATATACGGATAATAGCAATAAAAGCATAATATGATGGTTGCAGTTAAATAAAATTTAAAATTTAACATTTCATAACAAAATAAAATTAATAAAAAAGAAAAAAAAAACAAAATATAAAAATATTAAGTATTAAATATTAAGTATAAATCAGGCTGATTTTGAGAGAAAAAAAAAGAAAGTTATAAAGTAAGAAAAGCTACTGAGATAGAGTAAACAGAGAAGAATTTATTGAGAGATACTTAAGTGCTGAAAGAGTTGTTTTTTGAAAGTGTTTGCATTGTCTGATCTTTTATATTAGTGGGTAGTGCAAGAAATGTCTGGAAGTAGTTAAGTATTTATGTACTGGTAATATAAGTTGCGCAGTTCTCTGTGTCCTGGCAAATCTTATGTTTTCAAAAGGCTCCTTATTTTTAATTATATTAAATAGCATTAACAACGTGCGATAATTTAAAAAACTGTTTAAAGAGCAACCATAATTCATTTTATTTGTGAAGGTAGAAACATGAGTTTGTCTATTGGTGTTACAAATAAATCTAGTACAACTATTATAAGCAACGGTTAGCTTCCGGTTTGACTCCTGGTCCATGTTCGAAAAGAGTTCACAATTATACATCATTATGGGTACAATGAAGGACTTTACAAGTCGAAGCTTAACATCAGATGATAAATATTGAGAGGTTAGGCTTAAACCGCGCAAGGCACCATAAATCTTTCCGACTACTCGGTTAATGTGAGTACTCCATGTAAAATTATTATTGAGGTATACTCCGAGATTTTTAAAATAATCAACATACTCAATTGGGGAATTATTTAGATAAAGAGGAGGACATTCTTCATGTACTTTACGCCTATCAATAAGCATCGCTTTGGTTTTAGTTGGGTTGAGACTCAATCCATTTTCTAATGACCATTGAAAAACTTTGTTCAATACCGAATTAACTTCTCTTGCTGCAATAATTTTACATGACTTTGGGAACAGTTTATATAATTGAATGTCATCAGCATATATATGATGGTCACATGTAGTGAAACAATCAACAATGTCATTGATAAATGTCGAAAATAGCAAAGGACCCAAAACTGACCCCTGAGGCACGCCAGATAAGATCTCTAGGTTTGCGGAGCATTTATCATGTAGATAGAAGTATTGTGTACGATTACTAAGGTATGATGTCATCAGAGTACATAGGGAATTATGAATGAAGAACTGAGCGCAAAGTTTTTGTACGAGAAGCTTATGGTCAATGCAGTCGAAGGCTTTCGAAAAATCTAGAAACACTATCAAACACAACATATCCTTATCTAAACCCGACCTAATGTCTTCACATACCTTAAGCAGCGCTGTAGTGCAACTATGTTTCGCGCGAAAGCCAGATTGGTGTTTTGTGATAAGCTTATGAAGATAAAAATAGGTTTTTAATTGATTGCTCAAAATAATTTCAAAGGCTTTGCTAAGAAATGGAAGAATTGCTATAGGTCGATATTCTGTACTATTTAAAGATGATTTTGGCAATGGAAGTATTTTTGATATTTTCCATAGAGAAGGAAATTGTGACGTTGTTAATATTGTATTAAAAATATACGTAATATGACCAAGAACGGCTGGAAGAATCATTTTAATAAATTCGGGCAGTCGTCGACTAACTCTCGTTGCGATCAGTCTAGTATCTTCTTGCGTTCTTTGCTTTTGTTTTGTTAAAAACTCCCGTTAAACTATAAAAACAATTCAAGTTTGTTTTTCTTTCGCCTACCACTTGCAGTTGTAGTGTTTTACGTAATAGTTGTGTGATTTAGTGTAAACCATGCCGCCTGGGCGCTCCAATTTTGGGGACAATAGATTCGCTGCCTTAGCGACTAGCCCCCGAAGAAAAAAAAAGAAAACCAGTTTTCAAAACACAATAACTGATTTCCCTGATCTCCCAAAAATGGACAATGCGGATCCAAAATTTGTAGTTGTCTCCTCCGTCAGCTCTAACAAACCACTTTCGGATTATTCGTGCTTCGCGGTGCAAAAATCTTTACAAATAATAAGTAAGGAAATTATAAGCATAACAGAACTTCGCGACGGAAATCTTTTACTGTTAGTGAAAAACAGAGATATCGCTGACAAATTTGTAGCTGCTAAGCTTCTACACGGATTATGTGAAATTAAGTGTAAATTACATGACCATCTTAATTCGGTCAAAGGCACTGTCTTCGCCCCATACCTCAATAAAGTCCCTGACGATGAAATTGTTAAAGAACTTAGCTCCCAGGGCGTAGTAGACATATATAAATTCCAAAAAATTACAGAAGGTATAGCACGTCCAAGCGGAGTTATATTGATAACTTTTGACTTACAGCTGTGGTCAAAATAATAGCAGTGCTCTAAAATTCAGACATGCTTGAATCAATAATACTAGTCTAAAAAGTAGGATCCAGAAAACCCAAAATAATTTCTATATGACCTTTCAACGCTGATTCCAAATCTGAACTCAATTTTTACTGTTGTGGTAGGATTTTCAAGATACAGGGTGTTTTACACTTTTTACACTTGTCTAGTTTTATTAATCCAGAATTTAAACAACACACCATAAGATAAAAAATTAAATTTTGTATTTTAGAGAAAATATGAAACGTTCCAACGGTATATCAACTTTTATTGTCTTATGTGTTGTAGCGGAGCTATAATTAAGAGATTATCAAATGAAATATCGCCAAATTTTGTATCTTTTGTTTTAGCGAAGCTGTAATCGTCCAAAGTTTAAATTTAGAAATAAACTGTGGATTTAGTGTTTTTTTACCTTAAAAAACAGTCACTTTAAATTTGGACGATTATATCTCCGCTAAAACAGTTCTGATCAGGCAATCGCCGCGTAAAGACCTGTTTTCTCGTATTCTCTCGTGTCCAGAGTATTTTTTCAACAACTGTTATTCGCGAAGAGTTTTACACTTTTCATATTTTTTTTCCCCCTTTTTTCGTTCTTGTTTCTTAAACAAACAATTTAAAAAAAAAGAAATAAGAGACAAAATATCAAACATATTTGCAAGTCCTAAGGAACAAGAAAGAATGACTGGCCTTAATCCGCATAATCACAATAGGTTTAAAGACCTTGATCCGGACTTAAATTACCATGCAACAAGACCGACCAAAAATAAACGCCTTCGCTCAGATGATTTTGTAGCATTACCAGAAATACACCAAAGCGAGACGACCACATGCCACGTTATATAACTATATCAGCAACCAGTCAAAAAGAAGCAGAAAATATTCGTCCTATATCTTCCTACAACGTATTCCAAATCGAAAAAGGCTTAAATTTTATTTCTCGCGATTACTCAGAGTTTCTCGAATTAAAATCAGGCGATCTAATGGTGAAAACCTTCAATAGAAAAACTGCTGAAAAATTTATCAAAGCTACACACGTTGATATTGTTCCAGTGAAAATTGCCTGCCATCGCACGCTAAACTCTAGCCAAGGAAGAATATTTTCCAGAAAAAAAGATGATCTCTCTGAACAGGAGCTTATTGAAGGGCTTAAATCACAGAAAGTTATTGACGTCAGAAAAATCACAAAAAAAGTTGATGAATCGTTCGTTCCAACTGGAGCGGTAATAATTACCTTTGACCTAATCAAACGCCCTGAATATATAAAGCTTGGTTGGGAAAGAGTTACAGTGGAGGAATATATACCAAATCCCATGAGATGCATTAACTGCCAGAAGCTTGGACACACGAAAAAGTGGTGTCGCAATGTAACGGTGTGTCAAGAGTGCGGAAAAATCCGCCACATGAAAGCTGCACTCGTAAATTTTGCATCAACTGCGAAAATAATTCACACAGCTCAAACGACTCTACATGTCCAAGTTTTTTAAAACATAAAGCAGTAATAAAAATAAAAAGCGATAAAAGATGCACTATTCGGGAAGCCTGGAAAACATATAACAATAATCCATCAGCGTACAATATTGAGCCTTTTGTGAAACAAAAATCTAGAAAATCATATGCCGAAGCTACAAAGGACAGTCTTCCAACAAATACCCCCATAAATTCCACAGAAAATATTAACAAAAACACATCGTCCGAAAAACAAAACATTACAATTAAACCACCAAAAAAACACAACACATATAACAAACAAGAAACCGCAACTATTTGCAATAAACCTGCCGACACAAACACTACGAAACTCGAATTAACAGCTAATCACAAAGTAAACCCCGAATATGAAAACAATTCAAAAAGCAGTAAAGAAACTTTAACAACAAAACTATTCTTCAATAACAAATAAAACAACAAACACCCAGGCCGAACTTATGTACACCGATACTCAAGAATCATTTACAGCTATAGAATCTCAATCATCAAACAACATAACTCTCTCGCCATACTCCTCTCAAATATATAACGATATAATAAAGCAAATTCAACCAAACAAATCCACACCCTAGAAAAAAATTAATAAAACACATTACTTAAACTTATATTTAAACATAAACCATACATTTTAAACTTTCATGAACCTAGGATTAAATATTTCAATTATTCAATGGAACATGCAGGGATTTTTAAACAACAAATTTGCACTGGAACAACTAGTAGCAAAACACAAACCAGACATCATACTATTACAAGAAACTCCACCTTTTACATTTCCCACATTACAAAATTTTCCACCACAACAAAAAATATTCGCATGCAAAATCTGGCATTGCAATTTTAGTTTTAGAAACAATGAACGTTTCTGACCATAAAATATCTATAGATAATCTACTTTTTCAGTCAATTACAATTCATGGAGTTACGGACTTACACATTACCAACATATACAAGGAAACAGACATTTATTTAACACCACAGCTGCTAGAAGATATTCCCAACTACAACACGGGGCATCGCTTAATCGTTGGAGATTTAAACACGCATAACACATTATGGGGTTCCCAAAATACACTGAGAAGTGGCATTTTGTGGGAAACCTTTGAAAAAAAATGAATCTTGGAAATTGTGTAAAGCAGTTAGAACACGAACTTATATTATTAATTACAAAAAGGCTTGTGCACAAGTAAAAAGGAGTTGTAAGCAGGCAAAGCAGGACACCTGGAGAAATTTTGTCAATTCGCTTAATCCAACTAAACTAACTTTCCACCGATATTTCAAAATGACAGAGTTATAACACATCCAGAGTCTATAGCGAACGCATTCGTTGAGCTGTAAAGCTCAATAAGCTCCGATCAATCTTTTGATTTAAACCTTGTTGAAAAAAAAAAAAGTATAAACATAGACAACATGGAAAACAGAGAGCCAACATTAAACTCTCTTCTGAATAATATTACAATCGACGAATTAGATATGGCACTCAAAACTACGACAGGCAAAACACCATCACTAGATAAAATATCATATTCCATGGTCAAAAATGCTTCAGCAACCACTAAGATGCGACTATGCAGACTATATAGTAATATTTTGGATCGGAGTGTGTATCCACATGATTGAAAGCATGCGCTTCTATCGCCAATCCCTAAGCCTGGAAAAAATCCAAACGGAACAGAAGGATACCGACCAATCTCACTTTTACCAGTTATATCCAAAATATTGGACAAAATATTAGCTCAGAGGTTATGGAAGTGCAGTGAAGAAAATATGCTCGAAGAACAACATGCATTCTTGCCCAACCATGGTGTTCACACCTTATGCCACTCCCTTGAATCACAAATTAAGACAAACATAAACAATAAGAAGCACAGCGTCATTTTGTCAGAAGACCTTGAAAAAGCTTTCGACCGTGTTATGGCGACCGAAATTATTAAAGAGCTCCATCATTGGGGAATCCCTAAAAAAATGCTGAAACTTATACTTCCTTTTCTGTCACCACTGTCTGTTGTTCTTTACAGCGTCTATGCAAACTCGTTAGTAAGGGCTTTAAGGCATTCTGCAGGGCATTTATGCTGATAATATATTTGCGGTTTCATCAGGTACACCAGAAGATATAACATCAAACCTAACATTCTAGATGAAAAAATAAACCACTGGGCTAAAAGAGTAGGACCGATTATACCAATCAACAAGGCGGAGGCACTTCATATATGCAAAAGATACAAATGCGATAAATCACCAATCAAGATAAGATATACAGATGTTCCAATTTCTTCCAAGCTTAGAATTCTTGGAGTAACCTTCTCTAAAAATTCGCTTTGGAATGATCATTCGAAAGTCATCGTCGAAAAACTAAAAAAAATCAACAATCTTTTGAAAGTAATTTGCTCACGAAAAAAGGGCCCACACCTAGAAACTGGTATTTCAATTTGCAGTGCACTCACTATAGGCGTGATCCAACACTGCATCACGATGTATGTGTAGGTATGTTTTTTATTTAATTAAGATTTTCTCCGATGTTTTCTATTCAATATTTTTTTATTAATGAAAATAATTTTCTAACAAAAATTGAAAATAAAAATTTATACAATTTTATGAATTCATTAAAGTTATAAAGTATTTCAATACAAAGTGTCCCTACATCACTCCCCCTTTCAGTGAAAAATATATATCATTAAGCAGAATAACAAGAAAACAAAAAGGGAATTTAAAACAAATAATTATTTATTAATTAATATTAAAAGTAACGTGTTTTGATTTGTGAGTTTCTTTTGAATTAGATGTTGTCTGTAGTGTATTTTCAAGATGTGCGGGTTTAAGTAAATCGATAGAGACCTTCCGTATATGATTACCACATTGAATTTGAAAAACTTTTTCATTTCTTGAAATAACTTTAAACGGTCCTTCAAACTGAAACGATAATCCAGAAGAACGATTGTTTTTAACAAATACAAATTCACAGTTAGACAACTCGTTTGGGACATAAATTTCCTTTTTGTTAGTATGATGAATGACTTTATTTCTAACAATAGAAAGATTTTCTTTCAGTAAGCGAAGCGTTTCGTCTGCTGAGAAATTATTTTCATTATCTGAAATAAATAACTCTCCTGGAAGCCTTAAAGTTTGTCCATAAACTAGTTCTGCTGGACAGCACTTTAAGTCTTCTTTTACAGTACAACGTAATCCAAGGAGTACGAGTGGTAACTGTTCTGACCAATGGATTGAATCTTTTGATGCTATTAGGGATGTTTTTAATTGTCTATGGAACCTTTCAATCATCCCATTAGCCTGTGGATGATAAGAAGTTGTATGGATCTTATGGGAACCGAGAAGATTAGTTAAATCTGAAAATAATTTTGATCTGAATTGAGCCCCTTGATCAACTGTTATTTTTGATGGTACGCCAAAGCGTGAAACAAGTTATCAAAAAATACTTTTGAAATCGTTGATGCAGAAATGTCTTTTATTGGATAAACTTCTGGCCATCTTGTATTCCGATCAATTATTGTCAACATGTATCGATATCCATTGGAGATAGGGAGTGGTCCTACTAGATCCATGTGAATGTGTTCAAATCTTCCAGAAGGAATTTCAATCTTCTGAACAGGGGATTTAGTATATACGGTTACTTTTGATTTTTGGCATTCAATGCAATTAGTTGCCCATTCATTTAAATCTTTACGCATATGAGGCCAGAAATATTTTGATTGAATTAATTTTCTCGTTGTTCGGACACCAGGATGGGATAAACAATGTAATTTTTTAAATATCACTTGACGCATAGATGGTGGAAGATAAGGTCTATAATTTTTAAAAGATACATCACACCATATTTTGATTTTCAAACATGATATATTAATCAGTTTCAGATTAAATTTTGAATTTGAAGTTTTTAAAAGTTCTGAAAGTATCTCGTCAGAATTTTGTTCCTTTTGCAATGTATGGATGTTGATTTCGCTTGATGTAATTTCTTCGATTTCAGGTATTCGAGAGAGTGCATCTGCTATAATATTGTTTTTTCCGGAAATGTATTGAATATTACATGTAAACTTAGCAATATATTCTAAATGTCTAGTTTGTCATGGAGAACGTTCAACTTTTGAATTTAAAACGTACGTGAGTGGTTTGTGGTCAGTATATACAATAAAATTTCGTCCTTCTAAGAAATGTCGGAAATGTTTTATAGCTGAGTAAATCGCAAGGAGTTCTCTGTCAAAAGTGGAATATTTTATTTCTGCTGGTAAAAGTTTCTTTGAGAAATAAGCTAGAGGTTCTAAAGACCTTTCAATTTCTTGTTGAAGAACTGCTCCAATTGCAATATTTGAAGCATCAACGGCTAGGGACAAAGTTGCATTTTTACAAAAATGTGTTAGAAGAGTTTCATTAGTAAATTTTGTTTTGATTTCGTTAAATGCATTTTCAGCATTATCTGTCCAAATAAGTTCTTTAGAATTATTTTTTGTTGCGTAATTTAAAATATTGTAAAGATGACTTAAATGTTGTGCTATCATTGGAATATATCTATGGTAGTAATTAACAACACATTTTTCGAATTTATTAATTGCTTCTATTCTTTCTGTTGATGGTTTAATTCCATCTTTTGATATTTGATAACTCAAAAACTCTAAAGTTGGAACTCCAAAAGTACATTTCGAAGGTTTAATGTTTAAACCATATTTTTCTAATCGGATGAAAATAATTTTAAGGTGTTCAAGGTGTTGAATATCATTATCACTTGCTACCAGTATGTCGTCAACATAGGTAAATACGAAATCTAAGCCAAAAAATACTTCATTTATGAACCTCTGAAATGTTTGAGCACTGTTCCTTAGTCCAAATGGCATTCTTACAAATTCAAACATACCAAAAGGAATAGTAATTGCTGTCTTATGAATATCTTCTTGTGCTACAGGTATTTGATGGTAAGCACGAACAAGGTCAATTTTCGAAAATATTGATTTATTGCGTAATTCAATGCTAAGATCATGGATGTGAGGAAGAGGGTATCGATCAGGTACTGTCGCATAATTCAGCCGTCTATAATCTCCACAAGGTCTCCAATCATTTGGGTCTTTCTTTGGAACTAGATGTAACGGTGAAGCAATTGATGAAGAAGAGGGTCTACAAACTCCAATTTTAACTAGATATTCAAATTCAGTTTTTGCTACTTTGAACTTAAATGGATCTAATCTTCTTGGTTTTGAAAATGGTAAATTTCCATTGGTTTCGATTTTGTGTACCGTAGTATGTTTGGCACATTTTGTGTAATCGGGTTCTTTGGTGATGGACGGAAATTGTTTTAATAGTTTTGAAAACTTGTTTGAAGGGTAGGTTAATTTAAGAGAAGATATTTCACAATAGCCTGTTATACCATGTACTGAAAGTTTTGTTAACGAATCGATAAGTTGGTAGTTTTTAATATCAACAATAATGCCAAATTTTTCAAGAAAATTTGCTCCAATAATTGGTTGAGCTACTTCTGCTAAAATAAAAGGAAATTCAAAATCTCTTCGAAATCCTAAATCAATTTTCAATAATGTTGAACCGAATGTTTGAATATTTGTACCATTTGCTGCTGTTAAAGTTATATCTGAATAACGTTTAAGACTTTTAAATTTAGATAATGGTACAACTGATACAACTGCGCCGGTATCTATAAGAAATTGCAGTTTATTGTTCTTATCAAAAATAAAAAGGCGACGTGTTGGATGAAAATTAGTTTCATTATCAGTCACCGCCATAATGAGACTTTTTAGTTTAAATTTTGTGGAATTGAATTGGAATTGAATTGTAACTATGTTTGTTAAACTTTTCTTCTGAATTTTGAACTATATTTTTTTTATTAAAATTACAAGGTGGAACGCATTTGTAAGCAACTGAACCAAACTTAAAATGGTACCAGCAAAAACGATTTTGAGAAGTTTGATTTCTTGTTGATCTGAATGTGTTTCTTTCTCTAGATCTTGACCTTATTTCAGAAATTTCCAATGAAAGTTGGTTGAAATTTTGACACATAGTTGAGGTTAATTGTGCGAGATTTGTTATAGCTTCAACAAGGTTGTTGTTGTTTGTTGAAGTTGATGGAGATAATTCGTTAATGTGTGTTCGTCTTGTTACTTCGTAAATTCGATCCGCGAGAGATAGTTTTTCTTCGATTGTGTTTAAATTAGAAGATGTAAGATAAATTTGTATGTTTTCAGGTATTTTTCTCATCCATAACTTATATAATAACTCGCGTCCAAGAAAAGATATCGAACCGGCTAAGGAATTCATGTCGCGATAAAAATCTGATGGGTTTCTATCACCGATTTGATTATTTGAAAATATTTGTTCGAGAATATTTTCTTCACTTAGCGAAAATCTTTCTAAAAGAGCTTTTTTAATGTAATTATATTTGTTTAAATTGGGAGGATTTTGAATATTTTGAAATTTTATTTGATCGTCATTTATATTTTTTAAAGCAAATTGCACTTCTGCTTGAAGAAACCATGCTTCTGGACATGTATCCCAAAAGGGTTGTAATTTAACGAAGGAATTTTGGATAATATTTGAGGAATCAAAGTATATTTCAGGGTTGTGAATATCTGGTGTAGGTGTCGATGTTTGTTCTGTTGTGGATTGTTCTGTAACAGTATTTAGATTTGAACGAGTTATAACCATTTTAATGTATTTATTCTATTATATTAATTAGAAGGAAATATATTAAAGCACTGAAAGGGTATGATTCACAAACGCAATGATGTTTATAAAATTAATGAATAAAAAATAAATATTAATTGAATATGGTAAAGTAAATTAATAGGTTGAAAAAAAAAACTAATATACTTCAAAGAAATTAATAATGATATAATAATTATTTTAATATAAGGTAAACGGCAACTTATCTTTATACATAAAATTCTTTTGTGTGTCTTCGTTGTCTTCACAAAAGTTGTTTATTTACTTCTGTGATGCTGCTGATGTTGATTGTTGTTTTCAATGAGTACTTGATGGTGAATTTTCGAATTTTGATATCGAAGTTGTGTTGATTGCAATTATTTTTGGGATCTTGACTATTTGATGTTCCTTTGATATATTTTTTTTTTTTTTTATTATTTTTGTTTTGGTATAAAAACCGTATGTGCGTTTTTAATAGTTTGATATTCTGCACTGTTTATATATTTAATTAATATTCTTGTTATATTTTGGAACGTAGCAGGATCGCCAATTTGTAGGTATGTTTTTTATTTAATTAAGATTTTCTCCGATGTTTTCTATTCAAGATTTTTTCATTAATGAAAATAATTTTCTAACAAAAATTGAAAATAAAAATTTATACAATTTTATGAATTCATTAAAGTTATAAAGTATTTCAATACAAAGTGTCCCTACAGTATGGTTGGACTTCAACTTCTAATAAGAAAAAAATTAATGCAGCAATTAATAGATGCTTTCGAACGGCGTTTGGAATCTTAACAGCTACACCACTGAATGCGCTTAGAGTAGAGTCTCGCTTTCACGACTTTGACTGGTATGTTCATGACAGGCCCACGAAACTTGCTGCCAAAGCCCTTACCTCAACTACACATGCCCTGCATGCCACTTTTTGGTCACTGCTTAATAATAATGAAATAAGTTTACAAAAAAACTGCTGCGGGCTTGGGAATATTGTAAAACATTTGAACGAAAAAAATACACCATTACCAACTAAGCCAACAAAATGGATGCTTGATGAAAAATTAAATGTGGTTATAGACTCATCTCTAAATATATTTAAAAAGGACAATAGTGACCCAAACATCTTCAAAATGAATTATCTACGATACAAACACAACTTCTCACCCGGTTCCATATTGTTCACAGATGGTTCATTCTCCAACGGTCAAACTTCTTATAGCATTGTCGAAGAAGTTTCTAGCAACAATTTTCAAACGAGACTGCAGGCTCTACTGCCGTTGCACGCAGGCATCTTTAATGGAGAACTTGCTGCAATTAAGTCCGCCGTACGCTACGCATCTAAGTCCAGAAACCATACTTTAATATGCTCAGATAGCCTAAGCGCTGTTAAGTCTCTCACTAACAGGAAGTCAATTTTTTTTAAATATGTATTTGAAGGCATAAGAACAAGTAAAATCATAAAAATTTTCTGGATACCAGGGCACATAGGAATACCTGGAAATGAATTTGCAGATAGAGCTGCAAAAGACGCACTTAAAATGCCGCTTATAACAGAGGTGCCATGCCTGCCGTCAATTATCACCAACTATAACAAAGCTATCCAGGCAGAACTGTTTCAAACCCTATGGAACACATCGACATCATTTCTTCAAAAAATCACAATAAATCAACAGAAAGACACAGATATAATACTGACTTTACTCGTGAAGAATGAATCCAAATTGCTCGTATGAGAGTCGGTACGACAATATTTAGTTCTCAGCACTATTACAACCATACTAGCCCTAGAGAATGCATCCACTGCTCTGTTGTTCTTTCAGTAGAACATATTTTAAACGATTGTCCAAGATCAAAAACTAACATTCCTACTAAAGGGTTTTTTCTAACACTTTAGTCTGTTAGAGTGAACAACTTTGTGGTCTAGTGTTAAAAATGTCTTTTTTGTTTAAGTCACAAAATCCTTATAGACCGCAACAAATTGGAAAATAAAATTTCAATAAAAACAATTGTAATTTTAATGTTTTAAATTTTAATTTTATTTAAATACTAGAATGCATTTCAGCCGGATTTACAATAATGACCGGCCATCTTCAGCGTATACGCGTGACTGACTTTTAAACAAAAAGAAACAAGTTATGAAAGTTTAAAATAATTTTAAAGTATATATATATATATTAGAGTGTATCGAAAATCTGACCCCCAATTCCGGTACCAAAATTAAATAGTGCATGAAAAATCCTTTCGATTGGTGTACTTTTTTTTATTTGAACCAATTTTGACGACCCCCGAAATGCATTTTTGTGCATTTTTTATCAAATTTTGTACTGGAGACTCATTAATGGTTGATTAAAAAAGAAAATCAAGCTTATCAATCCATTCCTTTCATATAAAAACACAGAACTGCAAATTTTCATCCCTGGTGACAAATGCTCTGACGAGATAAAACAGTTTTTTTCAACGTGAATCTACTTGTTATTTAATATTTGTATGTTTTTATTTATTGTATGAAAGTATTTTTTAACTTTTTTTTTTTTTTTATTGCTAAATGCAAAAGTAACATAGTTTTTTAAACTATTACAGTAAACCAAATTAGACCAACAATTTTTTTAGATCCTTTAAAGGACTAAAAATAGCTTTTTGTTTCGAATTTCGGCCTTTTTGAACGGCCATCCAACATAGAAAACATATTCCTTTTCTTCGTTCTGCAAAACAGCAGCCACTGACACCTCTGTGACGAGCTTAATATGTTATAACTTGCTAAAAGTTTAAAAATACTTTCATACAAAAAACAAAAACATATAAAATATTAAATAACAAGTAGATCCACGTTGAAAAAAACTGTTTTATCTCGTCAGAGCATTTGTCACCAGGGATGAAAATTTGCAGTTCTGTGTTTTTATATGAAAGGAATGGATTTATAAGCTTGATTTTCTTTTTTAATCAACCATTAATGAATCTCCAGTACAAAATTTGATAAAAAATGCACAAAAATGCATTTCGGGGGACGTCAAAATTGGTTCAAATAAAAAAAAGTACACCAATCGAAAGGATTTTTCATGCACTATTTAATTTTGGTACCGGAATTGGGGGTCATATTTTCGATACACTCTAATATATATATATATACTTTAAAATTATTTTAAACTTTCATAACTTGTTTCTTTTTGTTTGAAAGTCAGTCACGCGTATACGCTGAAGATGGCCGGTCATTACTGTAAATCCGGCTGAAATGCATTCTAGTATTTAAATAAAATTAAAATTTAAAACATTAAAATTACAATTGTTTTTATTGAAATTTTATTTTCCAATTTGTTGCGGTCTATAAGGATTTTGTGACTTAAACAAAAAAGACAT
This sequence comes from Tetanocera ferruginea, assembly GCA_958299015.1. Classification (NCBI taxonomy): domain Eukaryota; kingdom Metazoa; phylum Arthropoda; class Insecta; order Diptera; family Sciomyzidae; genus Tetanocera; species Tetanocera ferruginea. Next base: position 80,111,723 of record OY282641.1, on the reverse strand, counting down.
TTTTAACACTAGACCACAAAGTTGTTCACTCTAACAGACTAAAGTGTTAGAAAAAACCCTTTAGTAGGAATGTTAGTTTTTGATCTTGGACAATCGTTTAAAATATGTTCTACTGAAAGAACAACAGAGCAGTGGATGCATTCTCTAGGGCTAGGATGGTTGTAATAGTGCTGAGAACTAAATATTGTCGTACCGACTCTCATACGAGCAATTTGGATGCATTCTTCACGAGTAAAGTCAGTATTATATCTGTGATTTTCTGTTGATTTATTGTGATTTTTTGAAGAAATGATGTCGATGTGTTCCATAGGGTTTGAAACAGTTCTGCCTGGATAGCTTTGTTATAGTTGGTGATAATTGACGGCAGGCATGGCACCTCTGTTATAAGCGGCATTTTAAGTGCGTCTTTTGCAGCTCTATCTGCAAATTCATTTCCAGGTATTCCTATGTGCCCTGGTATCCAGAAAATGTTTATGATGTTACTTGTTCTTATGCCTTCAAATACATATTTAAAAAAAATTGACTTCCTATTAAGTCAATTGGATCCAATCCTGTTAAATTGGACAAGATCTATGGTCCAATCTGCGTCAATGGCGAGTACCGAATACGATGGAACCATAAGCTGTATGAGCTATATGCCGACATCGATATAGTCAAGCGTATTAAAATTGAGCGGCTTCGCTGGCTAGGTCATGTCGAGAGAATGAACGACGAAGCTCCAGCGAAAAAGATATTGATTCGGTACCCAGCGGTGGCCAACGCAGACGAGGAAGACCGCATCTCCGTTGGAAAGACCAGGCATTGGATAACCTGACAACGCTTGGAGTTTCCAACTGGCGCCAGCAAGCGCACGACAAAAGAGGCTGGCGAAAATTCTTAGACCAGGCCAAAACCGACCAACGGTTGTAAGCGCCATCTAAGTAAGTAAGTAAGTAAATATTATTGGAGGCTTAGGGTATTTCATAGTCGAACTAGACATTCTTTACTCGTTTTCTTTTAAGAACATATCTTATCGTTAGAAGAAAATTTAGCATGCCAGTTTGAATACGGTTTCTTTACTTGTCTTCTTTTAAATTTCGTTGTACTAAGAATTCTTTCTACCTCAGCGTTGCTTAATGCCAAAATAATAAAACTAAAAACCAAATCTGATAGTTCTTGGAACGGATCTTCATTCAATGAATTCTAGCTTCTGCCCAGAATTCTGTTATGAAACTTAAGTTTTTCCACTTGTGATTTACATTTTTTTGCCATTATATTTCAATTATCGTTATTTCTTTTGTAGAGTAACTGGATGTTTCTTTCTCTATAACAGAAAATATTTGGGTTTACATGCAATAACAAAAGAGTTTAGCTACTACAGCTTTTTCGCACTTTCTCAGCATTAACTCATTTGAAGCCACAATCCAAAGCATCAAAAAGTTTTAATGATAAAGATTCCAGTGGCTAAAAACAAAGTTAATGTGGAAAAAATTTACCCACCAAAGTTTGGGTTGGGCTCAGGGACAACACAAGACGTAACTACTAACCATGCACACATAGATCTAATTACAGAATAGCTTTTAATCTACTTTTGAGTTGACCTTTTGACAAGTTAACATCAAAAACGCTACAGTTGTTAACAAAGGTACTCATGCGGTTTAAAGGAGCAGTTGACATATAGTTCGTTCTACTAAAAGGTAAATAAATTAAAGTGTTAGCGTTTCTACTGCTTCTACGGTTAGAGTTAAAATTAATGAGAGAAAGAATTTCCGGAGAATCGAAAACACCGGTCATGAGTTGGTGTAAATACACGATATCTGCGGACCTCCTTCGCTCACTTAGTGACTGCATTCTTAATAGTTTCAAACGATCCTCATAAGGAGGAAGGTTTAAGATATCAGTTCCACTTAAGCCCCTTAGAGCAAACCGAACAAAACGTTTTTGGATCCTCTCTATTCGTTCAACATGCACATTATAACTTGGGGACCAGACTTGACTTGCGTACTCCAAGTGAGGACGCACAATTGCATAATATAACGTTGTAGTTGTAATCGTGCTATTGAATTCTTTGGCCCAGCGTTTTATAAATCCAAGCATTGAAGACGCTTTTTTACATATATTATCAATATGAATATTGAACGATAACTTAGGATCCATGCATACACCAAGGTCTTTGACCACATCTACACGACTTAAAGCAGTATCTTTTATATTGTAATCAAATAATAAATTATTCCTTTTTCGCGAAAAGGTTATAGTTTGGCATTTACTAGGATTGAGAAACATATTATTTTTAGAACACCAAACTTCAAAGGATTTCAGATCAGCCTGGAGTAGGTTAGAATCATTTTCAGTATTTAATTTTCTGTATATTTTCATATCGTCTGCATAAATCAGCAGACGAGAGTGTTCAATGACGTGTGTGACGTCATTAATTGCTAAAATAAACAGAAGTGGACCAAGGTGGCTACCTTGAGGAACACCTGATTCAGCAATAAATTCTGAAGACAACACCCCTCGGAATCGTATTTGATAAGATCGCTCAGTCAAATACGATTTTATCCAGCATACAAAATAATGTGGAAATCCCATTAACTTTAGTTTGAATAAGATTAAATCATGAGGTAATTTATCAAATGCTTTACTAAAGTCAGTGTAAATACAGTCGACTTGGTTACTAGATTCCATTGAATTTAAGCAGAATGTTGTAAAATCGAGAAGATTAGACACAGTGGATCTTCCATTAACAAAACCATGCTGACGAGTTGTTATGACTTCTCCACAATGAATTTTAACACGATCGTACACAATTCGCTCAAAAAGTTTGGGAATAGACGAAAGCTTAGCGATGGGCCTATAATTATTAACATCATTTCTGCAACCTTTTTTATATATAGGACTTATAAATGATTTTTTCCAAAAAACTGGAAAATAACATTCTGTAATTGATTTATTAAATAATAAAGAAAGTGGTTGATACAAAACGGATCCGCATTGAGTTAACACTGCGGCAGGAATTCCATCAGGTCCAGCGCCAAAATCCTCATCGATTGTCCCAATATACTTTAAAATATCCTCAGAGGTAAAGGATATAGATTCCAAAGAGACCCTGGGTGAAGAGTTCATGTAGTCAAAGTAATCTTCATCAGGGTTAAATGAATCTGAACAAAAAGATTCCTTGAAGAGATTGGCAAAAAGGCCACAAATTATAGAAGGATCGTCCGTAAATCCATCAAGAGTTTTGAAGGATGAAGGAAATCCATCAGATTTTTTCTTAGTATTTATGAACCCCCAAAATCTCTTTGGATCAGACAATATTCTCAGCTTAATATTGTCTAAATATTCATTATATAAAACAGCTGAAAGATTTTGAAATTCCAGAAACAAACGTTTGTAGATTTCTAGGTCATTTGAGTCCAAACTACAGACATATCTCTTCCATGCCCTATTCCTGTTATTGCGAAGTGTTTTCAACTCTTTTGTGTACCAAGGGTACGCTGAGTTCTTTGCAAATTTGAGGCTATATGGTACAGACTGAGAAATTACAGCAAAGAGTTCCAAATAAAAAAAATTAATGGATTCATCCAGATTATGTTCATTTATATATTCTAAAATAACGTTAAGTTTACTGTGAAGTAAATGATTCAACTTCAAAAAGTCAGCTTTTTTAAAATTGAATTCATAAACCTTGTCCATTGAACTCGAATTAACTATATTCTCCCTATCCGATTTATACCAAATACTCAAAGGTGGATGATATGCATCAATAGTAGTAAGAGCATGGAAGGCCCTCTTAACAATGACATTGTTACTGTCCGTAGTTAAGACCAGGTCAAGAAGTCTTTCCAGACTATTATAAATACAACTCACTTGTTGTAAGTCAGAACATATACTGTCAACAAATATATGCTCCCCAAGAGTCTTCGCATTAGATGCACAAAAAAATGTATCATCGTCAGAAGAATGCCATTTTAAGTCGGGCAGATTAAAATCGCCCAACAATAAAATGTCGTCATTAACGTCAAGAATATTAAGAATATAGTCTAGACAATCAGCCAGACTTGTATAAACCTCTACACTACTGTTTGGAGGAACATATGCATTAATTATGTATACATTTAAGCTACAATGTATAACCTTAACGCATATTAGTTCAATATTAGAAGCGCAGGGTATATCAACAAAGGAACTAACAAAGCAGTTCCTTACAGCTATAAGAACACCACCACCAACAGAAGAAATATTGCTGGCGTATCTGTCCTTTCTAAATACTTGGAAACTATTGTCAAACAATTCCAAGTCAGTAATGCTTTCATTCAACCACGTTTCAGTAAACGCGATAATGTCCTCAGAACAATTCTGAGTAGAAAGAAATAAGTCTCGCGTTTTGGAGCGCAATCCCCTTACATTTTGATAGTAAAGGGACAGCCTATTTAGTTTTTTTGGTTCCTACGGGCTATATTATTTGAGCGCCTAGCCTTGTTTTTAGGTTTAAATTCTGAAACGAGAATATTATCGGCCCACATATTCGAATTGAGAACAGCTGTAAAAACTTCGGCTGCAACTGTGAGAATAAATGAGGCGTGGGTGGGCTTATTGCCAATTTTCTTACATGAACGGAAAGCATTTTGGGGTATTAAGTTACATTGTTCGACAAACGTCAGAATATCATAAGTTGATGTGTCGGGTTGTAATCTCGAAATGAAAATGTTCTTAGTCCTCGAAACTGCTCTTAGAGTAGTTGGCTCAGTTGAAGGTTGAAGTGCAATGGATGGCTCAGTAACCAAATTTATGATAGGAATATCTGAAATTTCAGATACAGCATTATCATTAGTTACAGAAATAACTGGCACTTCAGATAAAGGGGCAATCAACTGAGGTCCTACAGTAATATTATTATTACTAACATTATTATTAATGTTTTTTTCGTTATGATTATTATTATTATTTTTATTATTTTCATTAGTATTATTATTATCATTGTTATTTTTATTATCATTATTATTATTGTTATTTTTATTATTATTATTATTATTATTATTATTATTATAATTATTATTATTATTATTATTATTATTATTATTATTATTATTATTATTATTTTTATTATTATTATTATTTTTATTATTATTATTATTATTATTATTATTATTATTATTATTATTATTATTATTATTATTATTATTATTATTATTATTATTATTATTATTATTATTATTAATATAATTATTATTATTATTATTATTATTATTATTATTATTATTATTATTATTATTATTATTATTATTATTATTATTATTATTATTATTATTATTATTATTATTATTATTATTATTATTATTATTATTATTATTATTATTATTATTTTTGCTATCATTATTAATGTTATTAATATTATTATTATTATCATTTTTGTAATGAATATTATTTATATTATTACTATTATTATTATTTGAAACAAATTCAGAGACATGTGACGAGGAGGTGGGAACTGAAAAACGCTTAGCCTGGGGAATAGAAGACAGGCTTTGATTGGCACGTTTGCGCTTATTATTTTTTCGTTTATTTTTAGAGTTATTTTTAGAATTATAACTCTGCTTTTGTACTGAACCCCTATTTAGGACTTCGTTTGTGGATATGATTGCTGAACCGAGAGTTTCGGACTCCGTCAAAGGAACGTCAGCACTGGTTGGCGAAAAAATTTTATCCGTTATACTGTCACAGTGGTCAACACTTAATTCGCTTAACGACGTCATAATGAATTTAAAATTATTATTAAGCGAAAATTATTATTAAAATTATTATAACTGGTTATTATTGGGTTTAACCAGTTTAAAAGTATAAAAAGAGCAATAGAAGATTCACACTTTCAAAATTGCGACGTCAGAAAAATTGAAATGTAGTAATGCATCTTTAAGCAATATATTAAAAAAAGCTAGAAAAAAACAAAAAAAGGCTAAAAAAAGGCTAGAGGCTAGATGGTAATTTTCGAGGCTAGGCAACAAAAAAAAAAAAAGGCTAGATCTAGCCTCAAAAAGGCTAGACTGGCAACACTGGACACCAGCCAACAATAATTACAACAACAACAGAGTATGACCACGGCAGCCAGAATTACACTCAAGAAGCCTCAGCCTGTAGAATTCACAATTGGTTTCAATTGTAAGTAATATAAGAGTGCGCAACAGGCTCGATAGGACAACAATCTACTTCTAGGTCCAGTTACCAACCGATTATTTTACTGCTTACTACCTGATTACCAACCGACTACTGAATAGATTACCATTATTTGTTTACAACTATTACACTAGTTAATATATATACGGAAAACATAATTTTTGGAAAACATATAATTTAATATTATTATATAATATATATATGTATATTAATAACACTGTGCTCGAATCGGACACTGTTTTTTCTCATCAAACGAGGGACCCGGGGGGATAACCTAATTCGAGTATGCTGATTCTAATGGTGCTAAGAATTTTTTTAGGTTAGCTCTTGTTTTGGAGAATTTTGAAAATCAAAATTTTAGACACACGAAGAAAAAAATTTGTAATTCTTGACCATTTATTTAAGGGGGACATGACATTGGCCGTTTTTTAAATTAATTTTTGTATTTTAGTAAATACTCTTAAGATATTAAGAAAAAAATTTCATGGGAAACTTCTTACGGATTCCAAAGTTACAGCCAGATTAGTGAGAGCGCATTTTTATTATTCTTTGTTCACAAACTTAGAACGCGTTTATCTCGAAACCATGTTTTTCGTACTGGTTGCAGCACCAGCTGGTTCATTTTTTGACGATTTTTTTTTTTTTGTATTTTTTTAAACTTGATTCGCTATCGTATGACACGAGCTTTTTTTAAATTTTTTTCGATTTTTTATGAATTTTCAAAGTCAATATTTTTTTCGAAAAACTTTCAAACACTTTCAAATTTGTAAAATCACCAAAAATTGAAAAAAAAATTGTTAAAAAAAACTCCTGTCAGACGATAACCAATTTTGTTAAGATTTAAAAAAGTCATTTCTTTTTTCAGATCGGACAATTTTTGCGACTCCCAACGAGGGAGGCACCGTTTTTTTCTCTGCCGCCAGTTTGGAGCTCTATTAAACCATGTTGGAGTGGAAAACATATTTTTTTAAAATTTTTTTTCTTGTAATTTGTTCAATTTTCTACAATAATAAAAAAGAATTCTGGAAAAATGTTTGTTTTTGACTGAGTTATGAATTTTTAAAAAAAGGTCTGTTTTCTCTGCCGCGAATGTTATATCCCACCTTAATTCCGTGTACTTAACCAAAATACTTTTTTAATTACCCACCAATCAGATTGTACCCAAAAATCATGGCTATTTTTAAACAATAACGTTGTATATATAACCTACATTATATTCTTTTGTACAAATTGTGTAGTTGTTTACCGTATAACAAAAGTGCTGAACCTTAATCAGTACTGTTTATAATATTGCACCATAGTGTGGGGATCAGCCTATTTAGCAATTCCCGGAAAAATTCCTATACGGAAGTTTGCTACACATTATTTAGACGTTTCAGCTCTTTGATATTATGATAGAAACATTCAAAATCATCAACTAATTAAAGCAAGCGTTAAGTAATGTAAACATTTTATTAAAGTTTTAAATTTTTTTTTTTTTTTTTTTGCAGGAAAATCACCCTTAAATCAACTAAATCGAATAAATATTTTTCAAATTGTTTTAATTTGATGTATATTTGTCGATACAATGGTTATTCTATCAATTTATATTTATATTTATATTTTATATTTAATTTTAATAAATTGTAAAATATAAAAAATAAAATTGCTTCCGTTTTATCCTTAATAATGATATTTTGTTTTTCGAATAACTCGAAAACTAGAGCTAACTTAAAAAAACGCATAGCAGCATTAGGATCAGCACACTCGAATTATGTTATCCCCCTGGATCCCCCGTTTGATGGATTTTGCAACTAGCACAGTGTAATAGATTAGCATGTTTTTCCATTGCTTGCTTCTGGTTGTGATAAATTTTTGTGGTTTCTTATTATGATAAAAACTTAAAATAAAATTAAAGATTTTATAAAAACCATAAAAATTGTATTAAATAATCACAAAAAAGTTATAAAATTTATGAATGAAAAAGTGGCAGATGTCAGCGTTAAAATACCGACTCGAAAAACTTAATCTGAAAAAATATCCGTCTTTAAATAAAATTAATAATAACATGTTATAAAAATGCTTTTATTTTCTTAAGGAGCCTTAGGCCTTCATATTTCAATTAAGACTTCAACCCTTTAAATATTATTTATATTATAAGTTAAAATATGGTTAAGTAAAATTGTTTATTTCAAGAAATCACTGCCTTATAAACTTTGTTGAATACAAGAGTGTTAGAGTATGTAAAAGGGTGTAACGGTAAAATGATACTTGCATGCAATGCAACTGACTTCTAAACTTGAGAAAAATGATTTTTGTAACGATGAATACTATTCTACTTGGTCAATTTTAAAACAACTCAAAAGAATTAGTAAAATTATAAATACATGTGGTAAACAATTAAGAAGCGACTACTATTCATATAATTTAAGGCTATGCAACGGAGATGTGAGGAAAACTTGAGATTTTCTAAATAAACATCGCCAAAAAAAATTATGACTATAGAATTCGTAGATGAAAGTGATGTTATTTTATCTACAGACAATGATAAGGCTGAAAAGCTTAACAATTACTTCTATAACGTAGTTCAGAATACGAAAATGCATATAGTTCGAGAAGTGAATGACAACTACAATTTTTTTCGTACTTTAGTTTCTACGAACGATAACTTTAGACCGATTTATCTACATCATTTATTTGAAGATTTAACCTAAACCTGAAAGGTCTGGGTATATTAACTTTGTGCAAACGTTTGTAGCGCATAGAACGAAGCGAGTCCGGTAAAATTATGAATTCGGATATATTCCGGTACATATATTCTTGATCAGGGTCACCTCGTGAGTCGAGCTATCCATGTCCGTCCGTCCGTCTGTGTGTTGTCCGTATACACAGGATAAGAAGAAGGAGTTGAGATAATTGAATGAAACTCGGTACACATGGTCACATGTACCCAGGGATCTGCACTATTGAATATTTTTGGAATCCGCCCACGGACACGCCTGCCTCTCAATCAACGCAAAAATTGAAAACTGCATAAATGAGCTCATAAGTAGCCTACAACAATAAAATTTGGTATGTATATAATTTATATCAAAACAAATATGTCTTCGAAAAATGGGTGTCATTTTTCGCACACGGACACGTCCACCTACCATACAACCCAAAAATTGAAAACTCAATAAGGGCCGTTTTATTCACTTTTATAACTTGAGATTTAAGAATAACTTTGGGATTTTTCGGCTTTTCCAACTTTATTCATTTTATTCACTTCAAGTTGTCAAACATAACTTTAGAAATTAAAGTTTATACATAACTTTTGTTCGATAGCTGGAGTCAACTTGTGATTTCTTAACTTCCAAAAATATGAGCAGTTATGAGTTCTAACTTGGGATATTTGGTATAACTTGTGTTTTTTGTTTCAATCACAAAAAAATTCGAATGTATGAATGTACGAGTTAAAAAATCGTAGCTCTTATGACCTGATAGCGAGTTTTTATGCAAAGCTGCATGCAAGAACTATGCCGAATATTTACAAAAGTATGCAAAATATACTTAAATTTAAATGAATTTAAATAAATTTAAATAAAAACAATGCAATAAATTGACGAATGAATGAAAAATGCGAATATCACGTTCATCTTAATTGCATTATAACGAATGCGGAATAAAATTTGCACAAATTTAAAATTTGTATTCACAAAAACTGGTGACTGTGGCATGCAGGTTAAGTGTGTGGCTTAGCATGCTCGGAGCCCGAGTTCGATCCCCAGTCACGGCGAAAAGTTTTTTCAATACAAAATTTTTCTGATCGGTCACCACCTCTCTGCAGACAATGGAAAACCTCAGAGAGTAAATAATGCCATGTAAAGCTTCTTGAGAACATGAACTTTAGCCGTTCGGAGTCGGCATTAAACATGTAGTTCCAGTTCTCGGTCAATTGTGTGCAAACATTTAATAACACACACAACACAATTGATCATAAGAAGCTCGGTCAAAGTCCTTTCAAGGGCTGAAATGGCCAATTTGTTTTTGTTCTTATTTTATTCACAAAAAGTAAAGTATATAATTTGGTAAATTTTATTTTTAATGAAACTTATTAGCTTAAAGTTAATGCTGAAAAAAATTGTCACCAATGCGTGTGGCCTTACGACAATTTAGAAGCACTTTTGCGGCAAAAAGAGAGGAAGAAAAGTACCGTCCTTGCCACTTATTACCATCTAATGTGAAATATAACTTGGCATCCACTAATTTTTCTGAAAGCATACGTTGCCAAGATGTAGATGATTCGGCAATTGATTCTTTCTTCAGAAAAAGGAGAAACAAACTTCGCTTCGATTGGTTATCTCTTTTCGAAATTTTGAATACACAAAAGAAGTTACCATTATAAAATTTTATCAGCTTTTCAAGATCACATTGATCTCTCATATAGTTATCGATAAATACGTATCATTGCAGTTATTTGCGTTTTTACACGGTTGAAAAAGTTGTGCAAATTTAATTCCGCATACGTTATGCTTTCAAGGTAAATTTATTATTAGTATGTTTAGATTAACTTTTTTTGAAGAAGGTGTTGGACCAAATGTATTAATAATAAATTATTGAAGAATATATTTTAATTCTTTTAGTTAAGAAACTACTTAGTTAAATCTTAACTAAGAACAAGTACAAGGGTATTAAAATAAAAATATAAGCTACACAGTTTAAAACCTAGCACTTGAGTACAATGTAGCAACATTTTTTCTAGACCCTACGGTTTTTATAAAGACCTTGATTATCCTACCACTTATATATTATAGTCATATTTTTTATAAACAAAGTATAGGTAAAATATGATAAAATGGGTTATCAAACCACAAGAACAATCCGTATTGTGTTTAAATGTACTTCGTCAATTATCTGGTGGCATATTGAGTGGTCTTAGCACAATTTGCAAATATTTTCATGAAACTGCATGTCTTCTACCACAATATGATAACATTAGAAATAATAACTAATCATATTTGTTTTTATGTACATAACTTTTAAGTATATTTTTAAGTTGACCTTCTACAAATTCACATTAAAAACGCATCGCAACGTTGTTAAAAACTACTCATGCAGTTTAAAAAAGTAGTTAACATGTAATTTGTTCTAAAAAATAGTTAATAAATTCAAAATTTGTTAGATTAAAAATCTTTAAAAAAAAGAAGTTCCAGAAGACAGAATACACCCACCGGCTCTCCAACAAATGCATTGGACAAAATCTATAAAAACCGAATTTGATAAGAAACAATATATTGAGGAATTATATATCATATAATTTTCATATACGGACAATAATATTCACAGTGGATCAACATTTAAAAACCATGCTTACGAGTTGTTAAGTTCCCCATAGTGTATGCTTACCCGAACATACACGGTTTGATATCATTTCAAAACATTGAAAAATAACAACCAGTAATTGATGCTTTAAGCAATTAGAAGATATATTAAAGTTTAACATTACAAATTAACTGACATTACATTGCAGTTCACCAGAAAAGTAGTGTAATGCAACACTTTCTCTTTTTTCATGAACAAGAGTAACTTATTCCTACAAAACTATTAAACTTTGGAAACTTTTGGTTCTTATCCATCCGTAGAGCCAAAATTCTTTTAAGTTACTTTTTAACCACGACTCGTTGATGATAAAGCTGCTTGAAGTAATGCAGAATTCCAATGAAGAAATCCACCAATCGATTTGTGAATAAACATCAATTTCTTTATGTTAAGAATATATCCAAGTTGACCTTGTGTAAATTATTACTGCTCTGTGTTTCATATATTCCTATTTTGTTGTTTAATTTCTTGAACTTGCAGATTTGTGCGCTCCTTGTATTCAATTTGAAACTAGAATATTTTAAATTAATTTCTCAAGTTATGACTGTCAAATATTATTAATTTCCCTGGGAGTTTTTCATAACTTGAATATTTATAACTTGACTTAACTTCTACTCAGAAAGCGTCAGCTTGATATTTACAAAACTGAATAAAATCAAATTTTAACTTGAGAAATTAAAATTCAAAACTTCGCAAGTTATACAAAAAGCCAAGTTGACAAAAGTTATTGAAACTTCCCAAGTTAGCTCAAGTTAGAAAAAGTGAATAAAACGGCCCTAAATAAGCTTGTGTATAATCTATAGAGATAAAATTTGGTTTATTTGTAAACCAATGTATACCAAAACTAAGATGCATTAAAAAAATGGGTGTAATCAGCTTGAAATTTTTATAAATTTTTGTAAATTTTTTATCAAAATTGAAATTCATATAAAATATGGGCTTCATGCGCTCGCGGACACGCCCATTTTCAACTCTATTATTGTATTTTGAAAAAGTAGGTTTAGGGTATTTCATAGTCGGGCTAGACCGACTTTAGACTTTCTTTACATGTTTTAATTAAGGAATTAATAATTCTTTTCAATCAACAAAAACAACAAACAAACATGAAATATTACGTATTATTATTAAAAACAACGTTTAGTTTTATATTTAATACAAAACTATTTTATCAAGCAGCTTAAATATTCTAACGCTTGAAATCACGATACGAGCTAATTGATTTTAAAAAATTTTTAAAATTTTCATTTTGATTGCTTTGACGACGATTTGAAATGTTTCAAAGTGAGCGTTGAGTTATATCTTAATTCATGCGTTGCCATGTTGATAACATTATATGATACCTTTTATTTAATATAAAGAGAAAAGTCAATTCATTTGAGTAAAAAATAAATAACTCAAACTTTATTCCTTCTTTTGATCAATGTAATTTTTAAAAATTAAAACATAAATTAAAGCGTTATCCTCTAACCTGGACCTCAATTTATTGCATATAAAACCTGCAGCTGAGAAGCACTTCAACACTTGTTGGTCGAATTGTTGTTAAAAAAGTTAATGCTTTCTGAAGAAAAAAACAAAAAAGATTAATTTCTTTTACCAAAACTCCTGATAAATCCTAGTTTTTCTATTATGGGAGAATTGCGAGCTGCTCGTTTAAACCTGATGCAATTTGTCTATTGGACTTGCTCCCTTATTTACTTCAACTAATTCGTCGTTATTATTATAATTATCGCTTTCGCAATAAGGCTCATTTTCATTTTAAGGAGGATGTTCTCGACCTCTTTTCTAATGACAGTAATACTAGGAGCTTAGGAAAAGTTGTATTTAAGACCATACATATTATTTGGATAAATTAAAAAATAATAAACAACTTACTGAATTGTTCTCCGATGCTTGATCCTTTCAACGAGTTTATTAAATAAGTGATTGCTCAAAGTAGATTTCTTCCTTTTTATTTCTACCAGCAGAAAATTCAAAGCGACGTTACTTTTGATGTGGCGAGTACATATGGCTTCGATAGTAACTTTGCGTGGTGGAGACCACAGACAAACTCATGATCAAGCAAAGAATTAATTTTAAGATCAAAAGTGTCCTTTTGTATACTGTCTTCAAGTAAAATAAATCTCTAAAATGTCTAGCATACTATTCCATCTTGTCAAACAATTTTATAAGTTTCAACTCTTTATTTGTGCTCAAATTTGATGTAGTAAAATTTTGTTTTTAGTAGGTCATTTTGCTCTAAACATACAGTCAGATGTTTAATAAAAAAACTGATGCAAACGCGTAAAACACAACCATTGTAACAAATAATGATGGTTTTGCCTCAAAAGGGAAATATTTTATATAAGAGTTTAAAAAATTTTGTTGACTTTAAAATACTTAGTTTAAAATACTTGAATGATCTTCAGTCAAAATATGATGTGGGATTGTCACATCAAGAGATTAAAACGTAAGATATCATCAGGAATTGGTATCTTGTACAAATTTAAAAATAATTTGAATAAGAATTACAGTGGTGACCGTGGCATGCAGGTTAAGTGTGTGGCTGAGCACGCTCGGAGGACGAGTTTTTATCCCCAGTCGCGGCGAAAAGTTTTTTCAATAAAAAATTTTTCTTATCGGTCACCACCTCTCTGCAGACAATGGCAAACCTCAGAGAGTAAATAATGCCATGTTAAGTTTTTTGAGAACATGAACTTTAGCCGTTCGGAGTCGGCATAAAACATGTAGGTCCAGTTCTCGGTCAATTGTACTCAAACATTTAATAACACACACAACACAATTGATCATAAGAAGCTCGGTCAAAGTCCTTTCAAGGGCTGAAATGGCCAATTTGTTTTTTTTTTTTTTTATTTTTTTGTCCTCAAAATTGTTTTTGGTCTTCCTTTGAGGCATAGTACGACTAGCTTATGTAAAGATTTTGCTAAAAATGTATATCCGGTTGAAGATCTAATAATTACAACTCTAAGCTACAACTCTTACTTCATGTTTTTAAAAACATCGTGGCATAGTTACCTTACGCTACGTTTTCAGCCAAACAGTGCACACAAATCGAGTTACGAGGCAAGCAATGCATCTACAAATAGTCAGATATCATTTGGAACTATTTGCCCATCCACAATGACGACAACGGGCGACGAACGACAGGTCTCCACTCTGTCGTTGTAGAGAAATTTCGAGGGATTTGATTTTTTTAAACGCGACAGCAACAAGCTTCAGCAGAAAGTGCTTTTGATATTTAGTGTGCTTATTGATACTCCTTGAAATTAAGTACAAACACAAATAAAAAAAAACTCGCGTGTAGCAACGTACACGTGGCAGAAGTGAAACTTCTTTAACAGTAAGAAATAATAGCGATTTTAGTGTGAAATAGAGAGAGAAAGTATCTGAAAAGAAATTTAATCAATATGAAATGGAATAATAATTTGTTGATTCAATATTTGCATCCAGGGACCGTACCGAATATTGTTTTTGTCGAAAGTGTCACATATTAACTTTTATATCTTAATTTTTATTTTTTCCGACAAAAATAACATTTTTTGTGCCTTATATATTTTTTGGGCAAAAATAACAGTTATTTTCTGCCGTTTATTTTTCGGTCAAAAATATCAGGTAATTTATATTTGTTGAAGTCATTTTACCGATAAAAAAATTTTGATATTATTATTTTCATCTCATCGGTGAGACATTTTACACATGGTGTCAACAGTTCAATCTGTCAAGCGGCCTTTAAGAAAACACAAATTGCTTGATATTTTTGACCGAAAAAATTAAAGTCACAAAATAACTGCTATTTTTGACCGATAAAATAAAAGTCAAAAGTAACCTTTATTTTTCCTCGAAATATACTAGGCAAGAAATTAACTTTTAAAGAATCAGTTTCAAATTTAAAAGCGACTTAATATTCGTGAGGCTGAGGACATTTGTAACATAATGGTATATTTGAAAAAGTCTTTCGACAATTTTTTTCATTTGAAAATTGTAAAATAACAGTTATTTTCAGTACTTGTTTTAGTTCAGTTGGTGTTTTAGTTGCTTTCGAATGTCTTCTCAACATTGTTACTTTTTGAATGCTGGATTGCATTTGCATAGTACTCTTTGAAGGAGCCTCCGAAAGCAGAGGCAAATCTTGTTCATTATTACCTCCTGCTTCCTGATCATAATGTTGATAGAGGGCCTCATAAAGCAGCGAACGTTGATTGTTGAGTGCATCAATTTGGTTGTCTTTAAAATTTTGTTGAGATGCATCAGTGTGTTTTTTGGGGATTGGTTCTTTGTAGATTCACCAAAATAAACTGATGCTTCGTAAAAATGCATTTTGAAACTCAGCCGTTGTTGCAATCACCTTACCTTCATCATTAGTTGCAGACCCAGCTGCGGCTGTATTCTTAAGAGCTCTAATTCGCTCTCTATATTCACGAACGCGTTCTGCTCCTGTTTTAGCTATTTTTCTATTTTTTTTTCCGTGCATACTTGTAGGATGAAAATTAATGTTACGGTTAAGTTAATAATGTAATGTTAATGTTAATCTAATGTTAATGTTAATTATGTTATTTTCATTATGTTACGCCTTCAGTTTTAATTACATTTTGTTTGGTTATTTATCATGTGCCTACATGGCGTAATCGTATAGATTCCGTCTCACAAGCAACGATATACGGGGTTCAATTCTCGGCAGCATCAGTAGTTTTTTTTTAATTTTCATATGAATTGAAAACGTTAGCCTAGCGTCACGAAAAATGACCTTGAAATTTCACTCGCCGCCAAAGAAGTTTCACTTCAAAAAAACAAAAAGCATTTATTCAATACTAAATACAAATTAAAAGTGATGAAATTATTTGCAATAATTGGCAATATTTTTAATCAGCAATATTGTTTTAGGTTACTGAGTTCATTTAATAAGTTCACTAGTTCATTTAATAAAATTGAATTTAAATTAAATTATATTATCTAACAAACTCATATCAAATCTTGCAATTAAATATATAAATTGTACACAAAAACGAGCACTCGAGCAGCCAGCACGAAAAAGCACTAATGTAAACAATGGCTGAAACTTATATTTGTCGTCTGTTTTCGACGCCAAATTAGAATTAAATTGAAAGTTCGTCCCATGAGAAATACATGTAAAATAAAAGTGACGTTTGACGCTCGTCGCTCGTTGTCATCATTGTGGATGGAGTATAACAACGTGTTTGTTTTGCTGGACCAAACGAGTATAACAACTTACCTAACACCTTGAAGAGCATCCACTCTCTATCAAGTTTCAAATTTAATTTAAAAAGGATTAACTGCAAAATACTGCTTTACTTCTGGCGTTTTCGAGACATCCAACAAACAATAATCAGCAATATGCATAATTACATCGAATTTTAAATGAATGTGTTTGTATTTATTGTTTCTTTCTTACATGAAATTTGTCTAAACTAAATGTAATAACTAACGTTTTATTTTCTTGTTAAGTCAATAAGTTGCCTTCTAGCCTCTTTAAAGCTTTTTAGCGCTGAGGCATAAGTATACAAATTGTTATACATTAAGGTGCCTCGACTTGTATGAAGAAAAAAGAAGATCCATTTGTACCCATCTTAAAATGAACCTTGATGTATTTTATGATCATTCCCAAAATATTTTGGCTATACCAAAATCCGTTTGTGAGCTAAACCATTTTGCAAAAACCTCCATAAATCATGTTTTCCGTATATATACCTACTGGCTAGTGTAATAGGTATAAGTAAATAAACTGTCTCAAATTATAGGCCTGAAAAAGTTCTTGCAATCTGCATCAAAAATTTGTATAAATTTGCAATGGCATAAAAGATAATGATGTTTTTCATGAAATAAAAAATACAGTATTTTGGATTTTTAAAATTTTATCTTCAGGTAAATTGCACACAAATGGGGAAATAAAATAAGAGCCACACTTTATTAACAAAGAGCCGCACATGCCCATCGATGGTTTACAGTATTTTTCCAGCA
The DNA here is from genome assembly GCA_958299015.1 of Tetanocera ferruginea. Classification (NCBI taxonomy): domain Eukaryota; kingdom Metazoa; phylum Arthropoda; class Insecta; order Diptera; family Sciomyzidae; genus Tetanocera; species Tetanocera ferruginea. The sequence goes on along the minus strand of OY282641.1, from coordinate 80,094,257 downwards.
GGTGTTTTCTCCAATACAATTGCTTTTTTTAAATTAGTCCTTGTAACGTAACGTTACAAAATAATATATCTTATATATAAAACATCTGTAATATAAAATACATATACACCTAAATCTTTAATATAAAATATCTAATATTATTCGATATTATTATATATTATTTTATAATCTAGCTGCAAGCATATTTATATAAGTTAGACCTACATGCAATTATTCAATATTATTAAATAATCTAAGCTGCAGGAATATTAATATAAGTTAGACTTACATGCAAGCACAAGACAACGATAACAACAACAACGACAAAGTAGCTATTTTTAGACACCAGCCAACAATAACACAACCAACAAAACCATACATAATAGCGAAAGCTACGACAACAACAAAGTACTTACTGGCAGACACCAGCCAACAATAACAGCAACAACAAAACCCACACATAATAGCGAAAGCAACAACAACGACAAAGTACTTACTCGCAGACACCAGCAGTGTTGCCAGAAAGTTTTGAGAAAAGAAGCTAGATGGCCTTTAAAAAATGGCTAGAAAAGGCTAGATGGTTTTTAAAAAAAAGCTAAAAAAAGGCTAGATTTGTTAACGTTATTGTACCCTAAACCTGTAAGGTCAGGGTATATTTACTTTGTGCAAACTTTTGTAACGCATAGAAATAAGCGAGTCTGGTATAGAAAAGTATATATATTCCTGATCAGTGTCACCTCGTTCGTCCATCTGTCTATGTGTTCTCTGTAAATATAGGTTAAGAAGGAGTTGAGATTGGTACACATATTCACATGAACCCAAGCATCTGCACTATTGAATATTTTTGGAATCCGCCCACGGAAACGCTTACTTCACATACAACTAAAAAATAAAAATCGCTGTATAGACGGTTGTATTTATTTTATATCAAAACGCAGACGTACACAAAAAATGGGCGTGATCTACCCATGAACATGCCCACCTCCCATACAACTCCAACATTGAAAACACTATTATAAATACGCTTTTATTTGAACTACAGGGATAAAACTTATCAGATATGTATTTTATATTAAAACTTAGATGTGTACTAAGATGTAAAATAGTCGTCATTCGCCCTTAAACAAGCCCACTATAGTAAAAACGCTATAAAGAAGTTTATATGAGCCAAACTTGGTATTGAAAATTTTGTATCAAAACTAAGATACGTTCACAAAATGAGCGACAACCCCCCATGAACACGCTCATCTCCCATGCAATCCACAATATGGAAAACACTATAAAAACGATTATATTTGGCCTACAGAGATAAAACTTGGTATGAGATCATAGTATATAAAACTAAGGTGTGCTCACAAAAAAAGGCGTCATCCACATACGAACGCGCCTTCCTCCCATACAACCTTCATAAGTAAAACCTATATAGTTCTATAAAGAATACATGGATTTTAAACAAAAATAGGAAGTTACTTCTATTTGTTTTAGTATTTTAATATATAGTTTATTTAAATATAGATAAGGGGGCGATCTTCACATGGCAACGTGTCTGACTGCCTCAACTTGGCGAGGCCAGCATTATCCATGTCGAAATCGTCTCAAGTCGACTCAAACCTCCGCGTGGTGTCTCCTGGAAACGTCAAAAAACTATCATACCGATATACTTTGGCGGCGAATCTGAGCGGCGGGCTTCCTTTGGTCATCAAGCAAAGGTTGTACGTTGGGTTTGAAGCCCACCATGTAATAAAAATATTTCAATGAAAAGTTTAAGAATGAATAAAAGAATGATCCACAAATCTGATGACGACTACCGAACACGAAAAACTGATAATGATTTACGGATATGCACCTGGAATGTCCGAACCCTAAATTGGGAAGGTGCCTCTATCCAACTGATTGATATCTTGGAAAGATATAATGCTGATATCACTGCAATCCAAGAAATGCGATGGAAGGGACAGGGCTGCTTACGGCAAGCATCCTGTGATATCTACTACAGCGGCCATGCGGAGAAGCACGAGTTTGGATGCGGATTTGTAGTTGGCAAGAGAATACGGCATCATGTCCTGCGATTCACTCCTGTGAACGAACGACTTGCCATAATTCGCTTCAAGGCAAAATTTTTTAACATAAGCCTAATATGTGCGCACGCTCCGACAGAAGAAAAAGATGACGAGACCAAAGAAAGTTTTTACGAGCGCCTTGAAGACGCATACGAGCGCTGCCCCCGTCATGACATAAAAATCGTGCTTGGTGACTTCAACGCCAAGGTGGGTAAGGAAACCATATTTGGTCCTACAGTCGGAAAGTTCAGCCTCCACCACAACACATCCGATAACGGAATGAGGTTGATTGACTTCGCCGCAGCACGAAACATGGTCGTTAGTAGCACTAGATTCAAGCATCTCAATATTCATTAGGCCACCTGGTTGTCCCCTGATCAAAAAACATGCAACCAAATTGATCACGTTTTGATTGACGGAAGGCACTCTTCCAGTGTACTAGACGTACGCACGATTCGTGGTGCTAACATAGACTCGGATCATTATCTTGTCACAGTCAAGGTCCGCACACGTCTGTGCGCAGCTAAGAATGCTCGCAATCCTACACAAAGAAAGCTAGACGTCGACAAGCTGCAGTCAAAACGGACGGCTGAAGCCTTCGCTACTCGACTCTCACTCCTGCTTCAAGAAAGCACTCCTCCGATCGACGATATATGCGGACAGTGGACGCACATATCCCACTCTATGCGTACGGCTGCCGAAGAGGTGATAGGCTACCACCGCCCTCGCCGAAACCAGTGGCACGACCAGGAGTGTCGCGACGCCACTGCAGAGAAGGACGCCGCCTACAAAGCCACCCTGCAGTCGGTTGTGACGCGTGCTGTTAAGGAGCGATACCGAGAGAATAGGAGGGAAGAGAGACGCATTTTCAGGCGAAAAAAACGAGAGGCGGAAATGCGTGAGTGCGAGAAAATTGAGATGCATGGCGACAGGAATGAGACTCGAACATTTTTCGAAAAAATAAGACGCCTGGCCGATGGTTTTAAGACCGGAGCCTCTTCCTGCAAGGACGAAAATGGGAATCTAGTGACAGATATCCAGAGTACACTTATGTTATGGAGGGAGTACTTCTCTAGACTTTTAAATGGCGACGCTGTCAACAATCCCGCCAGTGGAGATGATATCCCGGAAACCCCAATTATGGATGACAGCGTTGAAGTTCCGCTGCCCGACTATAATGAGGTCTTAACAGCTATAGCTCGGCTTAAAAACAACAAAGCCGCAGGAGCCGATGGCCTACCGGCTGAGCTGTTTAAGACCGGTGGCGAAGCTCTGTTTAAATCCATTCACAGACTTCTATGCAGAATATGGTCGGAAGAATGCATTCCAGATGATTGGAACCTCAGTGTGCTCTGCCCAATCCACAAGAAAGGCGATCCCACCATTTGCGCCAACTACCGTGGGATTAGCCTTCTTAATATCGCATATAAGGTCCTGTCGAGCGTATTGTGTGAAAGACTGAAGCCCATCGTTTACCATCTGATTGGACCTTATCAGTGTGGCTTCAGACCTGGAAAGTCCACCATCGACCAGATCTTCACGCTCCGACAAATCTTGGAAAAGACCCTCGATAAACAAATCGATACACACCATCTTTTTGTCGATTTCAAAGCCGCCTTCGACAGTCCAATAAGGAGTCACCTATATGCCATCATGTCTGAATTGGTATTCCTGCGAAGCTAATACGTCTTTGCAGGATGACACTGAACAACACCAGCAGTGCAGTGAAAATCGGGAAGACCTCTCCCTTCCTTTCGATACCAAGCGAGGTTTCAGACAAGGTGATTCCTTATCGTGCGACTTTTTTAATATAGTCATGGAGAAGATCATCCGAGCTGCTGACCTGAGACGCAGTGGCACAATTTTCTATAAGAGTGTTATGCTGCTGGCGTATGCTGATGATATTGACATCATTGGTTAAAATACGCACGAAGTCAGTGCAGCATTCTCCAGGCTAGAAAAAGAGTCGAGTCGAATGGGTCTTGCAGTGAACGCAGATAAAACGAAGTATCTTGTGTCAACAAACAAACAGTCCCAGCGTCTTGGAAACCACGTTACTGTTGACAACACCTCCTTTGAGGTAGTGAAGGACTTTGTTTACCTGGGATCCAGTATAAACTCCTCCAACGATATCAGTATTGAGATTAAACGAAGGATAACTCTTGCCAACAGGTGTTACTTTGGGCTCAGTAGGCAATTGAGAAGCAGAGCTCTCTCTCGACGAACAAAACTGACGCTCTATAAGTCAATAATCATGCCCGTCCTACTATACGCATCACAAACCTGGACGTTGAGCAGCTCTGATGAAAGGACTTTGGGAGCGTTCGAGAGAAAAATCCTTCGCAAGATCTATGGTCCAATCTGCGTCAATGGCGAGTACCGAATACGATGGAACCATAAGCTGTATGAGCTATATGCCGACATCGATATAGTCAAGCGTATTAAAATTGAGCGGCTTCGCTGGCTAGGTCATGTCGAGAGAATGAACGACGAAGCTCCAGCGAAAAAGATATTGGATTCGGTACCCAGCGGTGGCCAACGCAGACGAGGAAGACCGCATCTCCGTTGGAAAGACCAGGCATTGGATAACCTGACAACGCTTGGAGTTTCCAACTGGCACCAGCAAGCGCACGACAAAAGAGGCTGGCGAAAATTCTTAGACCAGGCCAAAACCGACCAACGGTTGTAAGCGCCATCTAAGTAAGTAAGTAAGTAAATATTATTGGAGGCTTAGGGTATTTCATAGTCGAACTAGACATTCTTTACTCGTTTTCTTTTAAGAACATATCTTATCGTTAGAAGAAAATTTAGCATGCCAGTTTGAATACTGTTTCTTTACTTGTCTTCTTTTCAATTTCGTTGTACTAAGAATTCTTTCTACCTCAGCGTTGCTTAATGCCAAAATAATAAAACTAAAAACCAAATCTGATAGTTCTTGGAACGGATCTTCATTCAATGAATTCTAGCTTCTGCCCAGAATTCTGTTATGAAACTTAAGTTTTTCCACTTGTGATTTACATTTTTTTGCCATTATATTTCAATTATCGTTATTTCTTTTGTAGAGTAACTGGATGTTTCTTTCTCAATAACAGAAAATATTTGGGTTTAACCAGTTTAAAAGTATAAAATGAGCAATAGAAGATTCACACTTTCAAAATTGCGACGTCAGAAAAATTGAAATGTAGTAATGCATCTTTAAGCAATATATTAAAAAAAGCTAGAAAAAAACAAAAAAAGGCTAAAAAAAGGCTAGAGGCTAGATGGTAATTTTCGAGGCTAGGCAACAAAAAAAAAAGGCTAGATCTAGCCTCAAAAAGGCTAGACTGGCAACACTGGACACCAGCCAACAATAATTACAACAACAACAGAGTATGACCACGGCAGCCAGAATTACACTCAAGAAGCCTCAGCCTGTAGAATTCACAATTGGTTTCAATTGTAAGTAATATAAGAGTGCGCAACAGGCTCGATAGGACAACAATCTACTTCTAGGTCCAGTTACCAACCGATTATTTTACTGCTTACTACCTGATTACCAACCGACTACTGAATAGATTACCATTATTTGTTTACAACTATTACACTAGTTAATATATATACGGAAAACATAATTTTTGGAAAACATATAATTTAATATTATTATATAATATATATATGTATATTAATAATAGATTAGCATGTTTTTCCATTGCTTGCTTCTGGTTGTGATAAATTTTTGTGGTTTCTTATAATGATAAAAACTTAAAATAAAATTAAAGCTTTTATAAAAACCATAAAAATTGTATTAAATAATCACAAAAAAGTTATAAAATTTATGAATGAAAAAGTGGCAGATGTCAGCGTTAAAATACCGACTCGAAAAACTTAATCTGAAAAAATATCCGTCTTTAAATAAAATTAATAATAACATGTTATAAAAATGCTTTTATTTTCTTAAGGAGCCTTAGGCCTACATATTTCAATTAAGACTTCAACCCTTTAAATATTATTTATATTATAAGTTAAAATATGGTTAAGTAAAATTGTTTATTTCAAGAAATCACTGCCTTATAAACTTTGTTGAATACAAGAGTGTTAGAGTATGTAAAAGGGTGTAACGGTAAAATGATACTTGCATGCAATGCAACTGACTTCTAAACTTGAGAAAAATGATTTTTGTTACGATGAATACTATTCTACTTGGTCAATTTTAAAACAACTCAAAAGAATTAGTAAAATTATAAATACATGTGGTAAACAATTAAGAAGCGACTACTATTCATATAATTTAAGGCTATGCAACGGAGATGTGAGGAAAACTTGAGATTTTCTAAATAAACATCGCCAAAAAAAATTATGACTATAGAATTCGTAGATGAAAGTGATGTTATTTTATCTACAGACAATGATAAGGCTGAAAAGCTTAACAATTACTTCTATAACGTAGTTCAGAATACGAAAATGCATATAGTTCGAGAAGTGAATGACAACTACAATTTTTTTCGTACTTTAGTTTCTACGAACGATAACTTTAGACCGATTTATCTACATCATTTATTTGAAGATTTAACCTAAACCTGCAAGGTCTGGGTATATTAACTTTGTGCAAACGTTTGTAGCGCATAGAACGAAGCGAGTCCGGTAAAATTATGAATTCGGATATATTCCGGTACATATATTCTTGATCAGGGTCACCTCGTGAGTCGAGCTATCCATGTCCGTCCGTCCGTCTGTGTGTTGTCCGTATACACAGGATAAGAAGAAGGAGTTGAGATAATTGAATGAAACTCGGTACACATGGTCACATGTACCCAGGGATCTGCACTATTGAATATTTTTGGAATCCGCCCACGGACACGCCTGCCTCTCAATCAACGCAAAAATTGAAAACTGCATAAATGAGCTCATAAGTAGCCTACAACAATAAAATTTGGTATGTATATATTTTATATCAAAACAAATATGTCTTCGAAAAATGGGTGTCATTTTTCGCACACGGACACGTCCACCTACCATACAACCCAAAAATTGAAAACTCAATAAATAAGCTTGTGTATAATCTATAGAGATAAAATTTGGTTTATTTGTAAACCAATGTATACCAAAACTAAGATGCATTAAAAAAATGGGTGTAATCAGCTTGAAATTTTTATAAATTTTTGTAAATTTTTTATCAAAATTGAAATTCATATAAAATATGGGCTTCATGCGCTCGCGGACACGCCCATTTTCAACTCTATTATTGTATTTTGAAAAAGTAGGTTTAGGGTATTTCATAGTCGGGCTAGACCGACTTTAGACTTTCTTTACATGTTTTAATTAAGGAATTAATAATTCTTTTCAATCAACAAAAACAACAAACAAACATGAAATATAACGTATTATTATTAAAAACAACGTTTAGTTTTATATTAAATACAAAACTATTTTATCAAGCAGCTTAAATATTCTAACGCTTGAAATCACGATACGAGCTAATTGATTTTAAAAAATTTTTAAAATTTTCATTTTGATTGCTTTGACGACGATTTGAACTGTTTCAAAGTGAGCGTTGAGTTATATCTTAATTCATGCGTTGCCATGTTGATAACATTATATGATACCTTTTATTTAATATAAAGAGAAAAGTCAATTCATTTGAGTAAAAAATAAATAACTCAAACTTTATTCCTTCTTTTGATCAATGTAATTTTTAAAAATTAAAACATAAATTAAAGCGTTATCCTCTAAGCTGGACCTCAATTTATTGCATATAAAACCTGCAGCTGAGAAGCACTTCAACACTTGTTGGTCGAATTGTTGTTAAAAAAGTTAATGCTTTCTGAAGAAAAAAACAAAAAAGATTAATTTCTTTTACCAAAACTCCTGATAAATCCTAGTTTTTCTATTATGGGAGAATTGCGAGCTGCTCGTTTAAACCTGATGCAATTTGTCTGTTGGACTTGCTCCCTTATTTACTTCAACTAATTCGTCGTTATTATTATAATTATCGCTTTCGCAATAAGGCTCATTTTCATTTTAAGGAGGATGTTCTCGACCTCTTTTCTAATGACAGTAATACTAGGAGCTTAGGAAAAGTTGTATTTAAGACCATACATATTATTTGGATAAATTAAAAAATAATAAACAACTTACTGAATTGTTCTCCGATGCTTGATCCTTTCAACGAGTTTATTAAATAAGTGATTGCTCAAAGTAGATTTCTTCCTTTTTATTTCTACCAGCAGAAAATTCAAAGCGACGTTACTTTTGATGTGGCGAGTACATATGGCTCCGATAGTAACTTTGCGTGGTGGAGACCACAGACAAACTCATGATCAAGCAAAGAATTAATTTTAAGATCAAAAGTGTCCTTTTGTATACTGTCTTCAAGTAAAATAAATCTCTAAAATGTCTAGCATACTATTCCATCTTGTCAAACAATTTTATAAGTTTCAACTCTTTATTTGTGCTCAAATTTGATGTAGTAAAATTTTGTTTTTAGTAGGTCATTTTGCTCTAAACATACAGTCAGATGTTTAATAAAAAAACTGATGCAAACGCGTAAAACACAACCATTGTAACAAATAATGATGGTTTTGCCTCAAAAGGGAAATATTTTATATAAGAGTTTAAAAAATTTTGTTGACTTTAAAATACTTAGTTTAAAATACTTGAATGATCTTCAGTCAAAATATGATGTGGGATTGTCACATCAAGAGATTAAAACGTAAGATATCATCAGGAATTGGTATCTTGTACAAATTTAAAAATAATTTGAATAAGAATTACAGTGGTGACCGTGGCATGCAGGTTAAGTGTGTGGCTGAGCACGCTCGGAGGACGAGTTTTTATCCCCAGTCGCGGCGAAAAGTTTTTTCAATAAAAAATTTTTCTTATGGGTCACCACCTCTCTGCAGACAATGGCAAACCTCAGAGAGTAAATAATGCCATGTTAAGTTTCTTGAGAACATGAACTTTAGCCGTTCGGAGTCGGCATAAAACATGTAGGTCCAGTTCTCGGTCAATTGTACTCAAACATTTAATAACACACACAACACAATTGATCATAAGAAGCTCGGTCAAAGTCCTTTCAAGGGCTGAAATGGCCAATTTGTTTTTTTTTTTTTTTTATTTTTTTTGTCCTCAAAATTGTTTTTGGTCTTCCTTTGAGGCATAGTACGACTAGCTTATGTAAAGATTTTGCTAAAAATGTATTTCCGGTTGAAGATCTAATAATTACAACTCTAAGCTACAACTCTTACTTCATGTTTTTAAAAACATCGTGGCATAGTTACCTTACGCTACGTTTTCAGCCAAACAGTGCACACAAATCGAGTTACGAGGCAAGCAATGCATCTACAAATAGTCAGATATCATTTGGAACTATTTGCCCATCCACAATGACGACAACGGGCGACGAACGACAGGTCTCCACTCTGTCGTTGTAGAGAAATTTCGAGGGATTTGATTTTTTTAAACGCGACAGCAACAAGCTTCAGCAGAAAGTGCTTTTGATATTTAGTGTGCTTATTGATACTCCTTGAAATTAAGTACAAACACAAATAAAAAAAAACAAAAAGCATTTATTCAATACTAAATAGAAATTAAAAGTGATGAAATTATTTGCAATAATTGGCAATATTTTTAATCAGCAATATTGTTTTAGGTTACTGAGTTCATTTAATAAGTTCACTAGTTCATTTAATAAAATTGAATTTAAATTAAATTATATTATCTAACAAACTCATATCAAATCTTGCAATTAAATATATAAATTGTACACAAAAACGAGCACTCGAGCAGCCAGCATGAAAAAGCACTAATGTAAACAATGGCTGAAACTTATATTTGTCGTCTGTTTTCGACGCCAAATTAGAATTAAATTGAAAGTTCGTCCCATGAGAAATACATGTAAAATAAAAGTGACGTTTGACGCTCGTCGCTCGTTGTCATCATTGTGGATGGAGTATAACAACGTGTTTGTTTTGCTGGACCAAACGAGTATAACAACTTACCTAACACCTTGAAGAGCATCCACTCTCTATCAAGTTTCAAATTTATTTTAAAAAGGATTAACTGCAAAATACTGATTTACTTCTGGCGTTTTCGAGACATCCAACAAACAATAATGAGCAATATGCATAATTACATCGAATTTTAAATGAATGTGTTTGTATTTATTGTTTCTTTCTTACATGAAATTTGTCTAAACTAAATGTAATAACTAACGTTTTATTTTCTTGTTAAGTCAATAAGTTGCCTTCTAGCCTCTTTAAAGCTTTTTAGCGCTGAGGCATAAGTATACAAATTGTTATACATTAAGGTGCTTCGACTTGTATGAAGAAAAAAGAAGATCCATTTGTATCCATCTTAAAATGAACCTTGATGTATTTTATGATCATTCCCAAAATATTTTGGCTATACCAAAATCCGTTTGTGAGCTAAACCATTTTGCAAAAACCTCCATAAATCATGTTTTCCGTATATATACATACTGGCTAGTGTAATAGGTATAAGTAAATAAACTGTCTCAAATTATAGGCCTGAAAAAGTTCTTGCAATCTGCATCAAAAATTTGTATAAATTTGCAATGGCATAAAAGATAATGATGTTTTTCATGAAATAAAAAATACAGTATTTTGGATTTTTAAAATTTTATCTTCAGGTAAATTGCACACAAATGGGGAAATAAAATAAGAGCCACACTTTATTAACAAAGAGCCGCACATGCCCATCGATGGTTTACAGTATTTTTCCAGCAGGTGTTTTCTCCAATACAATTGCTTTTTTTAAATTAGTCCTTGTAACGTAACGTTACAAAATAATATATCTTATATATAAAACATCTGTAATATAAAATACATATACACCTAAATCTTTAATATAAAATATCTAATATTATTCAATATTATTATATATTATTTTATAATCTAGCTGCAAGCATATTTATATAAGTTAGACCTACATGCAATTATTCAATATTATTAAATAATCTAAGCTGCAGGAATATTAATATAAGTTAGACTTACATGCAAGCACAAGACAACGATAACAACAACAACGACAAAGTAGCTATTTTTAGACACCAGCCAACAATAACACAACCAACAAAACCATACATAATAGCGAAAGCTACGACAACAACAAAGTACTTACTGGCAGACACCAGCCAACAATAACAGCAACAACAAAACCCACACATAATAGCGAAAGCAACAACAACGACAAAGTACTTACTCGCAGACACCAGCAGTGTTGCCAGAAAGTTTTGAGAAAAGAAGCTAGATGGCCTTTAAAAAATGGCTAGAAAAGGCTAGATGGTTTTAAAAAAAAAGCTAAAAAAGGCTAGATTTGTTAACGTTATTGTACCCTAAACCTGTAAGGTCAGGGTATATTTACTTTGTGCAAACTTTTGTAACGCATAGAAATAAGCGAGTCTGGTATAGAAAAGTATATATATTCCTGATCAGTGTCACCTCGTTCGTCCATCTGTCTATGTGTTCTCTGTAAATATAGGTTAAGAAGGAGTTGAGATTGGTACACATATTCACATGAACCCAAGCATCTGCACTATTGAATATTTTTGGAATCCGCCCACGGAAACGCTTACTTCACATACAACTAAAAAATAAAAATCGCTGTATAGACGGTTGTATTTATTTTATATCAAAACGCAGACGTACACAAAAAATGGGCGTGATCTACCCATGAACATGCCCACCTCCCATACAACTCCAACATTGAAAACACTATTATAAATACGCTTTTATTTGAACTACAGGGATAAAACTTATCAGATATTTATTTTATATTAAAACTTAGATGTGTACTAAGATGTAAAATAGTCGTCATTCGCCCTTAAACAAGCCCACTATAGTAAAAACGCTATAAAGAAGTTTATATGAGCCAAACTTGGTATTGAAAATTTTGTATCAAAACTAAGATACGTTCACAAAATGAGCGACAACCCCCCATGAACACGCTCATCTCCCATGCAATCCACAATATGGAAAACACTATAAAAACGATTATATTTGGCCTACAGAGATAAAACTTGGTATGAGATCATAGTATATAAAACTAAGGTGTGCTCACAAAAAAAGGCGTCATCCACATACGAACGCGCCTTCCTCCCATACAACCTTCATAAGTAAAACCTATATAGTTCTATAAAGAATACATGGATTTTAAACAAAAATAGGAAGTTACTTCTATTTGTTTTAGTATTTTAATATATAGTTTATTTAAATATAGATAAGGGGGCGATCTTCACATGGCAACGTGTCTGACCGCCTCAACTTGGCGAGGCCAGCATTATCCATGTCGAAATCGTCTCAAGTCGACTCAAACCTCCGCGTGGTGTCTCCTGGAAACGTCAAAAAACTATCATACCGATATACTTTGGCGGCGAATCTGAGCGGCGGGCTTCCTTTGGTCATCAAGCAAAGGTTGTGCGTTGGGTTTGAAGCCCACCATGTAATAAAAATATTTCAATGAAAAGTTTAAGAATGAATAAAAGAATGATCCCCAAATCTGATGACGACTACCGCAAACGAAAAACTGATAATGATTTACGGATATGCACCTGGAATGTCCGAACCCTAAATTGGGAAGGTGCCTCTATCCAACTGATTGATATCTTGGAAAGATATAATGCTGATATCACTGCAATCCAAGAAATGCGATGGAAGGGACAGGGCTGCTTACGGCAAGCATCCTGTGATATCTACTACAGCGGCCATGCGGAGAAGCACGAGTTTGGATGCGGATTTGTAGTTGGCAAGAGAATACGGCATCATGTCCTGCGATGGACATATATGTGCGCACGCTCCGACAGAAGAAAAAGATGACGAGACCAAAGAAAGTTTTTACGAGCGCCTTGAAGACGCATACGAGCGCTGCCCCCGTCATGACATAAAAATCGTGCTTGGTGACTTCAACGCCAAGGTGGGTAAGGAAACCATATTTGGTCCTACAGTCGGAAAGTTCAGCCTCCACGACAACACATCCGATAACGGAATGAGGTTGATTGACTTCGCCGCAGCACGAAACATGGTCGTTAGTAGCACTAGATTCAAGCATCTCAATATTCATAAGGCCACCTGGTTGTCCCCTGATCAAAAAACATGCAACCAAATTGATCACGTTTTGATTGACGGAAGGCACTCTTCCAGTGTACTAGACGTACGCACGATTCGTGGTGCTAACATAGACTCGGATCATTATCTTGTCACAGTCAAGGTCCGCACACGTCTGTGCGCAGCTAAGAATGCTCGCAATCCTACACAAAGAAAGCTAGACGTCGACAAGCTGCAGTCAAAACGGACGGCTGAAGCCTTCGCTACTCGACTCTCACTCCTGCTTCAAGAAAGCACTCCTCCGATCGACGATATATGCGGACAGTGGACGCACATATCCCACTCTATGCGTACGGCTGCCGAAGAGGTGATAGGCTACCACCGCCCTCGCCGAAACCAGTGGCACGACCAGGAGTGTCGCGACGCCACTGCAGAGAAGGACGCCGCCTACAAAGCCACCCTGCAGTCGGTTGTGACGCGTGCTGTTAAGGAGCGATACCGAGAGAAGAGGAGGGAAGAGAGACGCATTTTCAGGCGAAAAAAACGAGAGGCGGAAATGCGTGAGTGTGAGAAAATTGAGATGCATGGCGACAGGAATGAGACTCGAACATTTTTCGAAAAAATAAGACGCCTGGCCGATGGTTTTAAGACCGGAGCCTCTTCCTGCAAGGACGAAAATGGGAATCTAGTGACAGATATCCAGAGTACACTTATGTTATGGAGGGAGTACTTCTCTAGACTTTTAAGCTCTGTGGCGAAACTCTGTTTAAATCCATTCACAGACTTCTATGCAGAATATGGTCGGAAGAATGCATTCCAGATGATTGGAACCTCAGTGTGCTCTGCCCAATCCACAAGAAAGGCGATCCCACCATTTGCGCCAACTACCGTGGGATTAGCCTTCTTAATATCGCATATAAGGTCCTGTCGAGCGTATTGTGTGAAAGACTGAAGCCCATCGTTAACCAACTGATTGGACCTTATCAGTGTGGCTTCAGACCTGGAAAGTCCACCATCGACCAGATCTTCACGCTCCGACAAATCTTGGAAAAGACCCTCGTTAAACAAATCGATACACACCATCTTTTTGTCGATTTCAAAGCCGCCTTCGACAGTCCAATAAGGAGTCACCTATATGCCATCATGTCTGAATTGGTATTCCTGCGAAGCTAATACGTCTTTGCAGGATGACACTGAACAACACCAGCAGTGCAGTGAAAATCGGGAAGGACCTCTCCCTTCCTTTCTATACCAAGCGAGGTTTCAGACAAGGTGATTCCTTATCGTGCGACTTTTTTAATATATCATGGAGAAGATCATCCGAGCTGCTGACCTGAGACGCAGTGGCACAATTTTCTATAAGAGTGTTATGCTGCTGGCGTATGCTGATGATATTGACATCATTGGTCAAAATACGCGCGAAGTCAGTGCAGCATTCTCCAGGCTAGAAAAAGAGTCGAGTCGAATGGGTCTTGCAGTGAACGCAGATAAAACGAAGTATCTTGTGTCAACAAACAAACAGTCCCAGCGTCTTGGAAACCACGTTACTGTTGACAACACCTCCTTTGAGGTAGTGAAGGACTTTGTTTACCTGGGATCCAGTATAAACTCCTCCAACGATATCAGTATTGAGATTAAACGAAGGATAACTCTTGCCAACAGGTGTTACTTTGGGCTCAGTAGGCAATTGAGAAGCAGAGCTCTCTCTCGACGAACAAAACTGTCAATAATCATGCCCGTCCTACTATACGCATCACAAACCTGGACGTTGAGCAGCTCTGATGAAAGGACTTTGGGAGCGTTCGAGAGAAAAATCCTTCGCAAGATCTATGGTCCAATCTGCGTCAATGGCGAGTACCGAATACGATGGAACCATAAGCTGTATGAGCTATATGCCGACATCGATATAGTCAAGCGTATTAAAATTGAGCGGCTTCGCTGGCTAGGTCATGTCGAGAGAATGAACGACGAAGCTCCAGCGAAAAAGATATTGATTCGGTACCCAGCGGTGGCCAACGCAGACGAGGAAGACCGCATCTCCGTTGGAAAGACCAGGCATTGGATAACCTGACAACGCTTGGAGTTTCCAACTGGCGCCAGCAAGCGCACGACAAAAGAGGCTGGCGAAAATTCTTAGACCAGGCCAAAACCGACCAACGGTTGTAAGCGCCATCTAAGTAAGTAAGTAAGTAAATATTATTGGAGGCTTAGGGTATTTCATAGTCGAACTAGACATTCTTTACTCGTTTTCTTTTAAGAACATATCTTATCGTTAGAAGAAAATTTAGCATGCCAGTTTGAATACGGTTTCTTTACTTGTCTTCTTTTAAATTTCGTTGTACTAAGAATTCTTTCTACCTCAGCGTTGCTTAATGCCAAAATAATAAAACTAAAAACCAAATCTGATAGTTCTTGGAACGGATCTTCATTCAATGAATTCTAGCTTCTGCCCAGAATTCTGTTATGAAACTTAAGTTTTTCCACTTGTGATTTACATATTTTCGCCATTATATTTCAATTATCGTTATTTCTTTTGTAGAGTAACTGGATGTTTCTTTCTCAATAACAGAAAATATTTGGGTTTAACCAGTTTAAAAGTATAAAAAGAGCAATAGAAGATTCACACTTTCAAAATTGCGACGTCAGAAAAATTGAAATGTAGTAATGCATCTTTAAGCAATATATTAAAAAAAGCTAGAAAAAACAAAAAAAGGCTAAAAAAAGGCTAGAGGCTAGATGGTAATTTTCGAGGCTAGGCAACAAAAAAAAAAGGCTAGATCTAGCCTCAAAGAGGCTAGACTGGCAACACTAGACACCAGCCAACAATAATTACAACAACAACAGAGTATGACCACGGCAGCCAGAATTACACTCAAGATGCCTCAGCCTGTAGAATTCACAATTGGTTTCAATTGTAAGTAATATAAGAGTGCGCAACAGGCTCGATAGGACAACAATCTACTTCTAGGTCCAGTTACCAACCGATTATTTTACTGCTTACTACCTGATTACCAACCGACTACTGAATAGATTACCATTATTTGTTTACAACTATTACACTAGTTAATATAAATACGGAAAACATAATTTTTGGAAAACATATAATTTAATATTATTATATAATATATATATGTATATTAATAATAGATTAGCATGTTTTTCCATTGCTTGCTTCTGGTTGTGATAAATTTTTGTGGTTTCTTATAATGATAAAAACTTAAAATAAAATTAAAGCTTTTATAAAAACCATAAAAATTGTATTAAATAATCACAAAAAAGTTATAAAATTTATGAATGAAAAAGTGGCAGATGTCAGCGTTAAAATACCGACTCGAAAAACTTAATCTGAAAAAATATCCGTCTTTAAATAAAATTAATAATAACATGTTATAAAAATGCTTTTATTTTCTTAAGGAGCCTTAGGCCTACATATTTCAATTAAGACTTCAACCCTTTAAATATTATTTATATTATAAGTTAAAATATGGTTAAGTAAAATTGTTTATTTCAAGAAATCACTGCCTTATAAACTTTGTTGAATACAAGAGTGTTAGAGTATGTAAAAGGGTGTAACGGTAAAATGATACTTGCATGCAATGCAACTGACTTCTAAACTTGAGAAAAATGATTTTTGTTACGATGAATACTATTCTACTTGGTCAATTTTAAAACAACTCAAAAGAATTAGTAAAACTATAAATACATGTGGTAAACAATTAAGAAGCGACTACTATTCATATAATTTAAGGCTATGCAACGGAGATGTGAGGAAAACTTGAGATTTTCTAAATAAACATCGCCAAAAAAAATTATGACTATAGAATTCGTAGATGAAAGTGATGTTATTTTATCTACAGACAATGATAAGGCTGAAAAGCTTAACAATTACTTCTATAACGTAGTTCAGAATACGAAAATGCATATAGTTCGAGAAGTGAATGACAACTACAATTTTTTTCGTACTTTAGTTTCTACGAACGATAACTTTAGACCGATTTATCTACATCATTTATTTGAAGATTTAACCTAAACCTGCAAGGTCTGGGTATATTAACTTTGTGCAAACGTTTGTAGCGCATAGAACGAAGCGAGTCCGGTAAAATTATGAATTCGGATATATTCCGGTACATATATTCTTGATCAGGGTCACCTCGTGAGTCGAGCTATCCATGTCCGTCCGTCCGTCTGTGTGTTGTCCGTATACACAGGATAAGAAGAAGGAGTTGAGATAATTGAATGAAACTCGGTACACATGTTGGTATGTATATATTTTATATCAAAACAAATATGTCTTCGAAAAATGGGTGTCATTTTTCGCACACGGACACGTCCACCTACCATACAACCCAAAAATTGAAAACTCAATAAATAAGCTTGTGTATAATCTATAGAGATAAAATTTGGTTTATTTGTAAACCAATGTATACCAAAACTAAGATGCATTAAAAAAATGGGTGTAATCAGCTTGAAATTTTTATAAATTTTTGTAAATTTTTTATCAAAATTGAAATTCATATAAAATATGGGCTTCATGCGCTCGCGGACACGCCCATTTTCAACTCTATTATTGTATTTTGAAAAAGTAGGTTTAGGGTATTTCATAGTCGGGCTAGACCGACTTTAGACTTTCTTTACATGTTTTAATTAAGGAATTAATAATTCTTTTCAATCAACAAAAACAACAAACAAACATGAAATATAACGTATTATTATTAAAAACAACGTTTAGTTTTATATTTAATACAAAACTATTTTATCAAGCAGCTTAAATATTCTAACGCTTGAAATCACGATACGAGCTAATTGATTTTAAAAAATTTTTAAAATTTTCATTTTGATTGCTTTGACGACGATTTGAACTGTTTCAAAGTGAGCGTTGAGTTATATCTTAATTCATGCGTTGCCATGTTGATAACATTATATGATACCTTTTATTTAATATAAAGAGAAAAGTCAATTCATTTGAGTAAAAAATAAATAACTCAAACTTTATTCCTTCTTTTGATCAATGTAATTTTTAAAAATTAAAACATAAATTAAAGCGTTATCCTCTAACCTGGACCTCAATTTATTGCATATAAAACCTGCAGCTGAGAAGCACTTCAACACTTGTTGGTCGAATTGTTGTTAAAAAAGTTAATGCTTTCTGAAGAAAAAAACAAAAAAGATTAATTTCTTTTACCAAAACTCCTGATAAATCCTAGTTTTTCTATTATGGGAGAATTGCGAGCTGCTCGTTTAAACCTGATGCAATTTGTCTGTTGGACTTGCTCCCTTATTTACTTCAACTAATTCGTCGTTATTATTATAATTATCGCTTTCGCAATAAGGCTCATTTTCATTTTAAGGAGGATGTTCTCGACCTCTTTTCTAATGACAGTAATACTAGGAGCTTAGGAAAAGTTGTATTTAAGACCATACATATTATTTGGATAAATTAAAAAATAATAAACAACTTACTGAATTGTTCTCCGATGCTTGATCCTTTCAACGAGTTTATTAAATAAGTGATTGCTCAAAGTAGATTTCTTCCTTTTTATTTCTACCAGCAGAAAATTCAAAGCGACGTTACTTTTGATGTGGCGAGTACATATGGCTCCGATAGTAACTTTGCGTGGTGGAGACCACAGACAAACTCATGATCAAGCAAAGAATTAATTTTAAGATCAAAAGTGTCCTTTTGTATACTGTCTTCAAGTAAAATAAATCTCTAAAATGTCTAGCATACTATTCCATCTTGTCAAACAATTTTATAAGTTTCAACTCTTTATTTGTGCTCAAATTTGATGTAGTAAAATTTTGTTTTTAGTAGGTCATTTTGCTCTAAACATACAGTCAGATGTTTAATAAAAAAACTGATGCAAACGCGTAAAACACAACCATTGTAACAAATAATGATGGTTTTGCCTCAAAAGGGAAATATTTTATATAAGAGTTTAAAAAATTTTGTTGACTTTAAAATACTTAGTTTAAAATACTTGAATGATCTTCAGTCAAAATATGATGTGGGATTGTCACATCAAGAGATTAAAACGTAAGATATCATCAGGAATTGGTATCTTGTACAAATTTAAAAATAATTTGAATAAGAATTACAGTGGTGACCGTGGCATGCAGGTTAAGTGTGTGGCTGAGCACGCTCGGAGGACGAGTTTTTATCCCCAGTCGCGGCGAAAAGTTTTTTCAATAAAAAATTTTTCTTATCGGTCACCACCTCTCTGCAGACAATGGCAAACCTCAGAGAGTTAATAATCGGCATAAAACATGTAGGTCCAGTTCTCGGTCAATTGTACTCAAACATTTAATAACACACACAACACAATTGATCATAAGAAGCTCGGTCAAAGTCCTTTCAAGGGCTGAAATGGCCAATTTGTTTTTTTTTTTTTTTTATTTTTTTTGTCCTCAAAATTGTTTTTGGTCTTCCTTTGAGGCATAGTACGACTAGCTTATGTAAAGATTTTGCTAAAAATGTATTTCCGGTTGAAGATCTAATAATTACAACTCTAAGCTACAACTCTTACTTCATGTTTTTAAAAACATCGTGGCATAGTTACCTTACGCTACGTTTTCAGCCAAACAGTGCACACAAATCGAGTTACGAGGCAAACAATGCATCTACAAATAGTCAGATATCATTTGGAACTATTTGCCCATCCACAATGACGACAACGGGCGACGAACGACAGGTCTCCACTCTGTCGTTGTAGAGAAATTTCGAGGGATTTGATTTTTTTAAACGCGACAGCAACAAGCTTCAGCAGAAAGTGCTTTTGATATTTAGTGTGC
Organism: Tetanocera ferruginea; assembly: GCA_958299015.1. Taxonomy (NCBI): domain Eukaryota; kingdom Metazoa; phylum Arthropoda; class Insecta; order Diptera; family Sciomyzidae; genus Tetanocera; species Tetanocera ferruginea. Next base: position 80,074,390 of record OY282641.1, on the reverse strand, counting down.
TTATTGATACTCCTTGAAATTAAGTACAAACACAAATAAAAAAAAACAAAAAGCATTTATTCAATACTAAATACAAATTAAAAGTGATGAAATTATTTGCAATAATTGGCAATATTTTTAATCAGCAATATTGTTTTAGGTTACTGAGTTCATTTAATAAGTTCACTAGTTCATTTAATAAAATTGAATTTAAATTAAATTATATTATCTAACAAACTCATATCAAATCTTGCAATTAAATATATAAATTGTACACAAAAACGAGCACTCGAGCAGCCAGCACGAAAAAGCACTAATGTAAACAATGGCTGAAACTTATATTTGTCGTCTGTTTTCGACGCCAAATTAGAATTAAATTGAAAGTTCGTCCCATGAGAAATACATGTAAAATAAAAGTGACGTTTGACGCTCGTCGCTCGTTGTCATCATTGTGGATGGAGTATAACAACGTGTTTGTTTTGCTGGACCAAACGAGTATAACAACTTACCTAACACCTTGAAGAGCATCCACTCTCTATCAAGTTTCAGATTTATTTTAAAAAGGATTAACTGCAAAATACTGATTTACTTCTGGCGTTTTCGAGACATCCAACAAACAATAATGAGCAATATGCATAATTACATCGAATTTTAAATGAATGTGTTTGTATTTATTGTTTCTTTCTTACATGAAATTTGTCTAAACTAAATGTAATAACTAACGTTTTATTTTCTTGTTAAGTCAATAAGTTGCCTTCTAGCCTCTTTAAAGCTTTTTAGCGCTGAGGCATAAGTATACAAATTGTTATACATTAAGGTGCCTCGACTTGTATGAAGAAAAAAGAAGATCCATTTGTATCCATCTTAAAATGAACCTTGATGTATTTTATGATCATTCCCAAAATATTTTGGCTATACCAAAATCCGTTTGTGAGCTAAACCATTTTGCAAAAACCTCCATAAATCATGTTTTCCGTATATATACCTACTGGCTAGTGTAATAGGTATAAGTAAATAAACTGTCTCAAATTATAGGCCTGAAAAAGTTCTTGCAATCTGCATCAAAAATTTGTATAAATTTGCAATGGCATAAAAGATAATGATGTTTTTCATGAAATAAAAAATACAGTATTTTGGATTTTTAAAATTTTATCTTCAGGTAAATTGCACACAAATGGGGAAATAAAATAAGAGCCACACTTTATTAACAAAGAGCCGCACATGCCCATCGATGGTTTACAGTATTTTTCCAGCAGGTGTTTTCTCCAATACAATTGCTTTTTTTAAATTAGTCCTTGTAACGTAACGTTACAAAATAATATATCTTATATATAAAACATCTGTAATATAAAATACATATACACCTAAATCTTTAATATAAAATATCTAATATTATTCAATATTATTATATATTATTTTATAATCTAGCTGCAAGCATATTTATATAAGTTAGACCTACATGCAATTATTCAATATTATTAAATAATCTAAGCTGCAGGCATATTAATATAAGTTAGACTTACATGCAAGCACAAGACAACGATAACAACAACAACGACAAAGTAGCTATTTTTAGACACCAGCCAACAATAACACAACCAACAAAACCATACATAATAGCGAAAGCTACGACAACAACAAAGTACTTACTGGCAGACACCAGCCAACAATAACAGCAACAACAAAACCCACACATAATAGCGAAAGCAACAACAACGACAAAGTACTTACTCGCAGACACCAGCAGTGTTGCCAGAAAGTTTTGAGAAAAGAAGCTAGATGGCCTTTAAAAAATGGCTAGAAAAGGCTAGATGGTTTTAAAAAAAAAGCTAAAAAAAGGCTAGATTTGTTAACGTTATTGTACCCTAAACCTGTAAGGTCAGGGTATATTTACTTTGTGCAAACTTTTGTAACGCATAGAAATAAGCGAGTCTGGTATAGAAAAGTATATATATTCCTGATCAGTGTCACCTCGTTCGTCCATCTGTCTATGTGTTCTCTGTAAATATAGGTTAAGAAGGAGTTGAGATTGGTACACATATTCACATGAACCCAAGCATCTGCACTATTGAATATTTTTGGAATCCGCCCACGGAAACGCTTACTTCACATACAACTAAAAAATAAAAATCGCTGTATAGACGGTTGTATTTATTTTATATCAAAACGCAGACGTACACAAAAAATGGGCGTGATCTACCCATGAACATGCCCACCTCCCATACAACTCCAACATTGAAAACACTATTATAAATACGCTTTTATTTGAACTACAGGGATAAAACTTATCAGATATGTATTTTATATTAAAACTTAGATGTGTACTAAGATGTAAAATAGTCGTCATTCGCCCTTAAACAAGCCCACTATAGTAAAAACGCTATAAAGAAGTTTATATGAGCCAAACTTGGTATTGAAAATTTTGTATCAAAACTAAGATACGTTCACAAAATGAGCGACAACCCCCCATGAACACGCTCATCTCCTATGCAATCCACAATATGGAAAACACTATAAAAACGATTATATTTGGCCTACAGAGATAAAACTTGGTATGAGATCATAGTATATAAAACTAAGGTGTGCTCACAAAAAAAGGCGTCATCCACATACGAACGCGCCTTCCTCCCATACAACCTTCATAAGTAAAACCTATATAGTTCTATAAAGAATACATGGATTTTAAACAAAAATAGGAAGTTACTTCTATTTGTTTTAGTATTTTAATATATAGTTTATTTAAATATAGATAAGGGGGCGATCTTCACATGGCAACGTGTCTGACCGCCTCAACTTGGCGAGGCCAGCATTATCCATGTCGAAATCGTCTCAAGTCGACTCAAACCTCCGCGTGGTGTCTCCTGGAAACGTCAAAAAACTATCATACCGATATACTTTGGCGGCGAATCTGAGCGGCGGGCTTCCTTTGGTCATCAAGCAAAGGTTGTGCGTTGGGTTTGAAGCCCACCATGTAATAAAAATATTTCAATGAAAAGTTTAAGAATGAATAAAAGAATGATCCCCAAATCTGATGACGACTACCGCAAACGAAAAACTGATAATGATTTACGGATATGCACCTGGAATGTCCGAACCCTAAATTGGGATGGTGCCTCTATCCAACTGATTGATATCTTGGAAAGATATAATGCTGATATCACTGCAATCCAAGAAATGCGATGGAAGGGACAGGGCTGCTTACGGCAAGCATCCTGTGATATCTACTACAGCGGCCATGCGGAGAAGCACGAGTTTGGATGCGGATTTGTAGTTGGCAAGAGAATACGGCATCATGTCCTGCGATGGACATATATGTGCGCACGCTCCGACAGAAGAAAAAGATGACGAGACCAAAGAAAGTTTTTACGAGCGCCTTGAAGACGCATACGAGCGCTGCCCCCGTCATGACATAAAAATCGTGCTTGGTGACTTCAACGCCAAGGTGGGTAAGGAAACCATATTTGGTCCTACAGTCGGAAAGTTCAGCCTCCACGACAACACATCCGATAACGGAATGAGGTTGATTGACTTCGCCGCAGCACGAAACATGGTCGTTAGTAGCACTAGATTCAAGCATCTCAATATTCATAAGGCCACCTGGTTGTCCCCTGATCAAAAAACATGCAACCAAATTGATCACGTTTTGATTGACGGAAGGCACTCTTCCAGTGTACTAGACGTACGCACGATTCGTGGTGCTAACATAGACTCGGATCATTATCTTGTCACAGTCAAGGTCGACAAGCTGCAGTCAAAACGGACGGCTGAAGCCTTCGCTACTCGACTCTCACTCCTGCTTCAAGAAAGCACTCCTCCGATCGACGATATATGCGGACAGTGGACGCACATATCCCACTCTATGCGTACGGCTGCCGAAGAGGTGATAGGCTACCACCGCCCTCGCCGAAACCAGTGGCACGACCAGGAGTGTCGCGACGCCACTGCAGAGAAGGACGCCGCCTACAAAGCCACCCTGCAGTCGGTTGTGACGCGTGCTGTTAAGGAGCGATACCGAGAGAAGAGGAGGGAAGAGAGACGCATTTTCAGGCGAAAAAAACGAGAGGCGGAAATGCGTGAGTGTGAGAAAATTGAGATGCATGGCGACAGGAATGAGACTCGAACATTTTTCGAAAAAATAAGACGCCTGGCCGATGGTTTTAAGACCGGAGCCTCTTCCTGCAAGGACGAAAATGGGAATCTAGTGACAGATATCCAGAGTACACTTATGTTATGGAGGGAGTACTTCTCTAGACTTTTAAATGGCGACGCTGTCAACAATCCCGCCAGTGGAGATGATATCCCGGAAACCCCAATTATGGATGACAGCGTTGAAGTTCCGCTGCCCGACTATAATGAGGTCTTAACAGCTATAGCTCGGCTTAAAAACAACAAAGCCGCAGGAGCCGATGGCCTACCGGCTGAGCTGTTTAAGACCGGTGGCGAAGCTCTGTTTAAATCCATTCACAGACTTCTATGCAGAATATGGTCGGAAGAATGCATTCCAGATGATTGGAACCTCAGTGTGCTCTGCCCAATCCACAAGAAAGGCGATCCCACCATTTGCGCCAACTACCGTGGGATTAGCCTTCTTAATATCGCATATAAGGTCCTGTCGAGCGTATTGTGTGAAAGACTGAAGCCCATCGTTAACCAACTGATTGGACCTTATCAGTGTTCCTTCAGACCTGGAAAGTCCACCATCGACCAGATCTTCACGCTCCGACAAATCTTGGAAAAGACCCTCGTTAAACAAATCGATACACACCATCTTTTTGTCGATTTCAAAGCCGCCTTCGACAGTCCAATAAGGAGTCACCTATATGCCATCATGTCTGAATTGGTATTCCTGCGAAGCTAATACGTCTTTGCAGGATGACACTGAACAACACCAGCAGTGCAGTGAAAATCGGGAAGGACCTCTCCCTTCCTTTCGATACCAAGCGAGGTTTCAGACAAGGTGATTCCTTATCGTGCGACTTTTTTAATATATCATGGAGAAGATCATCCGAGCTGCTGACCTGAGACGCAGTGGCACAATTTTCTATAAGAGTGTTATGCTGCTGGCGTATGCTGATGATATTGACATCATTGGTCAAAATACGCGCGAAGTCAGTGCAGCATTCTCCAGGCTAGAAAAAGAGTCGAGTCGAATGGGTCTTGCAGTGAACGCAGATAAAACGAAGTATCTTGTGTCAACAAACAAACAGTCCCAGCGTCTTGGAAACCACGTTACTGTTGACAACACCTCCTTTGAGGTAGTGAAGGACTTTGTTTACCTGGGATCCAGTATAAACTCCTCCAACGATATCAGTATTGAGATTAAACGAAGGATAACTCTTGCCAACAGGTGTTACTTTGGGCTCAGTAGGCAATTGAGAAGCAGAGCTCTCTCTCGACGAACAAAACTGACGCTCTATAAGTCAATAATCATGCCCGTCCTACTATACGCATCACAAACCTGGACGTTGAGCAGCTCTGATGAAAGGACTTTGGGAGCGTTCGAGAGAAAAATCCTTCGCAAGATCTATGGTCCAATCTGCGTCAATGGCGAGTACCGAATACGATGGAACCATAAGCTGTATGAGCTATATGCCGACATCGATATAGTCAAGCGTATTAAAATTGAGCGGCTTCGCTGGCTAGGTCATGTCGAGAGAATGAACGACGAAGCTCCAGCGAAAAAGATATTGATTCGGTACCCAGCGGTGGCCAACGCAGACGAGGAAGACCGCATCTCCGTTGGAAAGACCAGGCATTGGATAACCTGACAACGCTTGGAGTTTCCAACTGGCGCCAGCAAGCGCACGACAAAAGAGGCTGGCGAAAATTCTTAGACCAGGCCAAAACCGACCAACGGTTGTAAGCGCCATCTAAGTAAGTAAGTAAGTAAATATTATTGGAGGCTTAGGGTATTTCATAGTCGAACTAGACATTCTTTACTCGTTTTCTTTTAAGAACATATCTTATCGTTAGAAGAAAATTTAGCATGACAGTTTGAATACGGTTTCTTTACTTGTCTTCTTTTAAATTTCGTTGTACTAAGAATTCTTTCTACCTCAGCGTTGCTTAATGCCAAAATAATAAAACTAAAAACCAAATCTGATAGTTCTTGGAACGGATCTTCATTCAATGAATTCTAGCTTCTGCCCAGAATTCTGTTATGAAACTTAAGTTTTTCCACTTGTGATTTACATTTTTTTGCCATTATATTTCAATTATCGTTATTTCTTTTGTAGAGTAACTGGATGTTTCTTTCTCTATAACAGAAAATATTTGGGTTTAACCAGTTTAAAAGTATAAAAAGAGCAATAGAAGATTCACACTTTCAAAATTGCGACGTCAGAAAAATTGAAATGTAGTAATGCATCTTTAAGCAATATATTAAAAAAAGCTAGAAAAAAACAAAAAAAAGGCTAAAAAAAGGCTAGAGGCTAGATGGTAATTTTCGAGGCTAGGCAACAAAAAAAAAAGGCTAGATCTAGCCTCAAAAAGGCTAGACTGGCAACACTGGACACCAGCCAACAATAATTACAACAACAACAGAGTATGACCACGGCAGCCAGAATTACACTCAAGAAGCCTCAGCCTGTAGAATTCACAATTGGTTTCAATTGTAAGTAATATAAGAGTGCGCAACAGGCTCGATAGGACAACAATCTACTTCTAGGTCCAGTTACCAACCGATTATTTTACTGCTTACTACCTGATTACCAACCGACTACTGAATAGATTACCATTATTTGTTTACAACTATTACACTAGTTAATATATATACGGAAAACATAATTTGTGGAAAACATATAATTTAATATTATTATATAATATATATATGTATATTAATAATAGATTAGCATGTTTTTCCATTGCTTGCTTCTGGTTGTGATAAATTTTTGTGGTTTCTTATCATGATAAAAACTTAAAATAAAATTAAAGCTTTTATAAACACCATAAAAATTGTATTAAATAATCACAAAAAAGTTATAAAATTTATGAATGAAAAAGTGGCAGATGTCAGCGTTAAAATACCGACTCGAAAAACTTAATCTGAAAAAATATCCGTCTTTAAATAAAATTAATAATAACATGTTATAAAAATGCTTTTATTTTCTTAAGGAGCCTTAGGCCTACATATTTCAATTAAGACTTCAACCCTTTAAATATTATTTATATTATAAGTTAAAATATGGTTAAGTAAAATTGTTTATTTCAAGAAATCACTGCCTTATAAACTTTGTTGAATACAAGAGTGTTAGAGTATGTAAAAGGGTGTAACGGTAAAATGATACTTGCATGCAATGCAACTGACTTCTAAACTTGAGAAAAATGATTTTTGTAACGATGAATACTATTCTACTTGGTAAATTTTAAAACAACTCAAAAGAATTAGTAAAATTATAAATACATGTGGTAAACAATTAAGAAGCGACTACTATTCATATAATTTAAGGCTATGCAACGGAGATGTGAGGAAAACTTGAGATTTTCTAAATAAACATCGGCAAAAAAATTATGACTATAGAATTCGTAGATGAAAGTGATGTTATTTTATCTACAGACAATGATAAGGCTGAAAAGCTTAACAATTACTTCTATAACGTAGTTCAGAATACGAAAATGCATATAGTTCGAGAAGTGAATGACAACTACAATTTTTTTCGTACTTTAGTTTCTACGAACGATAACTTTAGACCGATTTATCTACATCATTTATTTGAAGATTTAACCTAAACCTGAAAGGTCTGGGTATATTAACTTTGTGCAAACGTTTGTAGCGCATAGAACGAAGCGAGTCCGGTAAAATTATGAATTCGGATATATTCCGGTACATATATTCTTGATCAGGGTCACCTCGTGAGTCGAGCTATCCATGTCCGTCCGTCCGTCTGTGTGTTGTCCGTATACACAGGATAAGAAGAAGGAGTTGAGATAATTGAATGAAACTCGGTACACATGGTCACATGTACCCAGGGATCTGCACTATTGAATATTTTTGGAATCCGCCCACGGACACGCCTGCCTCTCAATCAACGCAAAATTGAAAACTGCATAAATGAGCTCATAAGTAGCCTACAACAATAAAATTTGGTATGTATATATTTTATATCAAAACAAATATGTCTTCGAAAAATGGGTGTCATTTTTCGCACACGGACACGTCCACCTACCATACAACCCAAAAATTGAAAACTCAATAAATAAGCTTGTGTTTAATCTATAGAAATAAAATTTGGTTTATATGTAAACCAATGTATACCAAAACTAAGATGCATTAAAAAAATGGGTGTAATCAGCTTGAAATTTTTATAAATTTTTGTAAATTTTTCATCAAAATTGAAATTCATATAAAATATGGGCTTCATGCGCTCGCGGACACGCCCATTTTCAACTCTATTATTGTATTTTGAAAAAGTAGGTTTAGGGTATTTCATAGTCGGGCTAGACCGACTTTAGACTTTCTTTACATGTTTTAATTAAGGAATTAATAATTCTTTTCAATCAACAAAAACAACAAACAAACATGAAATATAACGTATTATTATTAAAAACAACGTTTAGTTTTATATTTAATACAAAACTATTTTATCAAGCAGCTTAAATATTCTAACGCTTGAAATCACAATACGAGCTAATTGATTTTAAAAAATTTTTAAAATTTTCATTTTGATTGCTTTGACGACGATTTGAAATGTTTCAAAGTGAGCGATGAGTTATATCTTAATTCATGCGTTGCCATGTTGATAACATTATATGATACCTTTTATTTAATTTAAAGAGAAAAGTCAATTCATTTGAGTAAAAAATAAATAACTCAAACTTTATTCCTTCTTTTGATCAATGTAATTTTTAAAAATTAAAACATAAATTAAAGCGTTATCCTCTAACCTGGACCTCAATTTATTGCATATAAAACCTGCAGCTGAGAAGCACTTCAACACTTGTTGGTCGAATTGTTGTTAAAAAAGTTAATGCTTTCTGAAGAAAAAAACAAAAAAGATTAATTTCTTTTACCAAAACTCCTGATAAATCCTAGTTTTTCTATTATGGGAGAATTGCGAGCTGCTCGTTTAAACCTGATGCAATTTGTCTGTTGGACTTGCTCCCTTATTTACTTCAACTAATTCGTCGTTATTATTATAATTATCGCTTTCGCAATAAGGCTCATTTTCATTTTAAGGAGGATGTTCTCGACCTCTTTTCTAATGACAGTAATACTAGGAGCTTAGGAAAAGTTGTATTTAAGACCATACATATTATTTGGATAAATTAAAAAATAATAAATAACTTACTGAATTGTTCTCCGATGCTTGATCCTTTCAACGAGTTTATTAAATAAGTGATTGCTCAAAGTAGATTTCTTCCTTTTTATTTCTACCAGCAGAAAATTCAAAGCGACGTTACTTTTGATGTGGCGAGTACATATGGCTTCGATAGTAACTTTGCGTGGTGGAGACCACAGACAAACTCATGATCAAGCAAAGAATTAATTTTAAGATCAAAAGTGTCCTTTTGTATACTGTCTTCAAGTAAAATAAATCTCTAAAATGTCTAGCATACTATTCCATCTTGTCAAACAATTTTATAAGTTTCAACTCTTTATTTGTGCTCAAATTTGATGTAGTAAAATTTTGTTTTTAGTAGGTGATTTTGCTCTAAACATACAGTCAGATGTTTAATAAAAAAACAGATGCAAACGCGTAAAACACAACCATTGTAACAAATAATGATGGTTTTGCCTCAAAAGGGAAATATTTTATATAAGAGTTTAAAAAATTTTGTTGACTTTAAAATACTTAGTTTAAAATACTTGAATGATCTTCAGTCAAAATATGATGTGGGATTGTCACATCAAGAGATTAAAACGTAAGATATCATCAGGAATTGGTATCTTGTACAAATTTAAAAATAATTTGAATAAGAATTACAGTGGTGACCGTGGCATGCAGGTTAAGTGTGTGGCTGAGCACGCTCGGAGGACGAGTTTTTATCCCCAGTCGCGGCGAAAAGTTTTTTCAATAAAAAATTTTTCTTATCGGTCACCACCTCTCTGCAGACAATGGCAAACCTCAGAGAGTAAATAATGCCATGTTAAGTTTCTTGAGAACATGAACTTTAGCCGTTCGGAGTCGGCATAAAACATGTAGGTCCAGTTCTCGGTCAATTGTACTCAAACATTTAATAACACACACAACACAATTGATCATAAGAAGATCGGTCAAAGTCCTTTCAAGGGCTGAAATGGCCAATTTTTTTTTTTTTTTTTTATTTTTTTTGTCCTCAAAATTGTTTTTGGTCTTCCTTTGAGGCATAGTACGACTAGCTTATGTAAAGATTTTGCTAAAAATGTATTTCCGGTTGAAGATCTAATAATTACAACTCTAAGCTACAACTCTTACTTCATGTTTTTAAAAACATCGTGGCATAGTTACCTTACGCTACGTTTTCAGCCAAACAGTGCACACAAATCGAGTTACGAGGCAAACAATGCATCTACAAATAGTCAGATATCATTTGGAACTATTTGCCCATCCACAATGACGACAACGGGCGACGAACGACAGGTCTCCACTCTGTCGTTGTAGAGAAATTTCGAGGGATTTGATTTTTTTAAACGCGACAGCAACAAGCTTCAGCAGAAAGTGCTTTTGATATTTAGTGTGCTTATTGATACTCCTTGAAATTAAGTACAAACACAAATAAAAAAAAAACAAAAAGCATTTATTCAATACTAAATACAAATTAAAAGTGATGAAATTATTTGCAATAATTGGCAATATTTTTAATCAGCAATATTGTTTTAGGTTACTGAGTTCATTTAATAAGTTCACTAGTTCATTTAATAAAATTGAATTTAAATTAAATTATATTATCTAACAAACTCATATCAAATCTTGCAATTAAATATATAAATTGTACACAAAAACGAGCACTCGAGCAGCCAGCACGAAAAAGCACTAATGTAAACAATGGCTGAAACTTATATTTGTCGTCTGTTTTCGACGCCAAATTAGAATTAAATTGAAAGTTCGTCCCATGAGAAATACATGTAAAATAAAAGTGACGCTTGACGCTCGTCGCTCGTTGTCATCATTGTGGATGGAGTATAACAACGTGTTTGTTTTGCTGGACCAAACGAGTATAACAACTTACCTAACACCTTGAAGAGCATCCACTCTCTATCAAGTTTCAAATTTAATTTAAAAAGTATTAACTGCAAAATACTGATTTACTTCTGGCGTTTTCGAGACATCCAACAAACAATAATGAGCAATATGCATAATTACATCGAATTTTAAATGAATGTGTTTGTATTTATTGTTTCTTTCTTACATGAAATTTGTCTTAACTAAATGTAATAACTAACGTGTTATTTTCTTGTTAAGTAAATAAGTTGCTTTCTAGCCTCTTTAAAGCTTTTTAGCGCTGAGGCATAAGTATACAAATTGTTATACATTAAGGTGCCTCGACTTGTATGAAGAAAAAAGAAGATCCATTTGTACCCATCTTAAAATGAACCTTGATGTATTTTATGATGATTCCCAAAATATTTTGGCTATACCAAAATCCGTTAGTGAGCTAAACCATTTTGCAAAAACCTCCATAAATCATGTTTTCCGTATATATACCTACTGGCTAGTGTAATAGGTATAAGTAAATAAACTGTCTCAAATTATAGGCCTGAAAAAGTTCTTGCAATCTGCATCAAAAATTTGTATAAATTTGCAATGGCATAAAAGATAATGATGTTTTTCATGAAATAAAAAATACAGTATTTTGGATTTTTAAAATTTTATCTTCAGGTAAATTGCACACAAATGGGGAAATAAAATAAGAGCCACACTTTATTAACAAAGAGCCGCACATGCCCATCGATGGTTTACAGTATTTTTCCAGCAGGTGTTTTCTCCAATACAATTGCTTTTTTTAAATTAGTCCTTGTAACGTAACGTTACAAAATAATATATCTTATATATAAAACATCTGTAATATAAAATACATATACACCTAAATCTTTAATATAAAATATCTAATATTATTCAATATTATTATATATTATTTTATAATCTAGCTGCAAGCATATTTATATAAGTTAGACCTACATGCAATTATTCAATATTATTAAATAATCTAAGCTGCAGGCATATTAATATAAGTTAGACTTACATGCAAGCACAAGACAACGATAACAACAACAACGACAAAGTAGCTATTTTTAGACACCAGCCAACAATAACACAACCAACAAAACCATACATAATAGCGAAAGCTACGACAACAACAAAGTACTTACTGGCAGACACCAGCCAACAATAACAGCAACAACAAAACCCACACATAATAGCGAAAGCAACAACAACGACAAAGTACTTACTCGCAGACACCAGCAGTGTTGCCAGAAAGTTTTGAGAAAAGAAGCTAGATGGCCTTTAAAAAATGGCTAGAAAAGGCTAGATGGTTTTAAAAAAAAAGCTAAAAAAAGGCTAGATTTGTTAACGTTATTGTACCCTAAACCTGTAAGGTCAGGGTATATTTACTTTGTGCAAACTTTTGTAACGCATAGAAATAAGCGAGTCTGGTATAGAAAAGTATATATATTCCTGATCAGTGTCACCTCGTTCGTCCATCTGTCTATGTGTTCTCTGTAAATATAGGTTAAGAAGGAGTTGAGATTGGTACACATATTCACATGAACCCAAGCACCTGCACTATTGAATATTTTTGGAATCCGCCCACGGAAACGCTTACTTCACATACAACTAAAAAATAAAAATCGCTGTATAGACGGTTGTATTTATTTTATATCAAAACGCAGACGTACACAAAAAATGGGCGTGATCTACCCATGAACATGCCCACCTCCCATACAACTCCAACATTGAAAACACTTATAAATACGCTTTTATTTGAACTACAGGGATAAAACTTATCAGATATGTATTTTATATTAAAACTTAGATGTGTACTAAGATGTAAAATAGTCGTCATTCGCCCTTAAACAAGCCCACTATAGTAAAAACGCTATAAAGAAGTTTATATGAGCCAAACTTGGTATTGAAAATTTTGTATCAAAACTAAGATACGTTCACAAAATGAGCGACATCCGCCCATGAACACGCTCATCTCCCATGCAATCCACAATATGGAAAACACTATAAAAACATTTATATTTGGCCTACAGAGATAAAACTTGGTATGAGATCATAGTATATAAAACTAAGGTGTGCTCACAAAAAAAGGCGTCATCCACATACGAACGCGCCTTCCTCCCATACACCCTTCATAAGTAAAACCTATACAGTGTGACCCAGAATAACTGTCACTGTTTTTGCTTTGCTCCCAACCCTAAGAAATACAATTTTTTTAAGTATGCGATGCTTTTAGAAATTTAATGGCAATAAGAAGAAGGTAAAAAATTTCCGATTTCATCCAATTTGTAATTAGTATCGCAATGGAAGCTAAACGAGAGCTAGAAGTGAATTTATATTTAAAAAACATAAAAATGTGCAATATAATTCGGAAGCTAAAACCGCTCAATTTTGGGGAAAGATTTATTTATAGAACTGTAAAACGGTTCAATGAAATTGGAAGTCATAAAATTGCGAAGAAATCTGGACGCAAGCGGATTGTTAGTACAAAAACAACCATAAAATGCGTCAGAGAAAGGATTAGACGAAATGCAGCTCAATCGGGTCGTACTATGGCAATGGATATGCAGGTATCCAGGTCATCAATGCAGCGGATATTGAAAAATGATCTCAAGCTCACAGCCTATAAGAAGCGTTCACGGTCTTACTGACAAGCAAAAAAAATTTAGAGTTGAAAGAAGCAGAGAGCTATTGCGTTGGCATGCAGGAGATGAAATATTATTTTCTGATGAAAAAATGTTCCTACTTCAAGATAGCCACAATCAACAAAACAATCGCGTATATGCTGTGAGTCTCGCAGATGCTCCTGGAGATAAATTGGCCGTGGTGCGGTACCAAAATGTTTCTAAAGTAATGGTATGGGAAGCAGTATCAACAAAAGGCAAATTGCCACTTCTTTTCATAGATCAAGGGGTCAAAATTGATACAAATTATTACATTGAACACGTTTTGGAAGGCCATCTATTACCTAATGCACAGGACTTGTATGGCGATGAATATTTTTGCTTCCAGCAAGATTTTGCCCCATCACACCAAAAGAGCAAAATTTGCAAAATTTGCCCGATTTTATATCATCCAAGGAATTGCCAGCTGCGTCGCCAGATCTTAATCCTTTGGACTTCTGTGTTTGGGGATATATGTTAGGCAAAATCGGCATCACTAAAGGCCTTAATATTAACCAATTCAAAGCTCGGCTGATACAGATTTGGGATGAAATGGATCAAGATATGGTGCGTGCCGCTTGCAAATCATTTTTCAAACGTTTGCGTCTAACAATCAAAGATAAGGGCGAGCGATTTGAATTAGCAACTTGATTCCTTAAGTTTAGTAATATATTTCAAAAAATAAAAATAAATTTTAAAAATACCTTGACTACTTTATTACTTATTGCACTTTATTTTAGTGACAGTTATTCTGGGTCACACTGTAAAGTTCTATAAAGAATACATGGATTTTAAACAAAAATAGGAAGTTACTTCTATTTGTTTTAGTATTTTAATATATAGTTTATTTAAATATTATTGGAGGCTTAGGGTATTTCATAGTCGAACTAGACATTCTTTACTCGTTTTCTTTTAAGAACATATCTTATCGTTAGAAGAAAATTTAGCATGCCAGTTTGAATACGGTTTCTTTACTTGTCTTCTTTTAAATTTCGTTGTATTAAGAATTCTTTCTACCTCAGCGTTGCTTAATGCCAAAATAATAAAACTAAAAACCAAATCTGATAGCTCTTGGAACGGATCTTCATTCAATGAATTCTAGCTTCTGCCCAGAATTCTGTTATGGAACTTAAGTTTTTCCACTTGTGATTTACATTTTTTTGCCATTATATTTAAATTGTCGTTATTTCTTTTGTAGAGTAACTGGATGTTTCTTTCTCTATAACATAAAATATTTGGGTTTAACCAGTTTAAAAGTATAAAAAGAGCAATAGAAGATTCACACTTTCAAAATTGCGACGTCAGAAAAATTGAAATGTAGTAATGCATCTTTAAGCAATATATTAAAACAAGCTAGAAAAAAACAAAAAAAAGGCTAAAAAAAGGCTAGAGGCTAGATGGTAATTTTCGAGGCTAGGCAACAAAAAAAAAAGGCTAGATCTAGCCTCAAAAAGGCTAGACTGGCAACACTGGACACCAGCCAACAATAATTACAACAACAACAGAGTATGACCACGGCAGCCAGAATTACACTCAAGAAGCCTCAGCCTGTAGAATTCACAATTGGTTTCAATTGTAAGTAATATAAGAGTGCGCAACAGGCTCGATAGGACAACAATCTACTTCTAGGTCCAGTTACCAACCGATTATTTTACTGCTTACTACCTGATTACCAACCGACTACTGAATACATTACCATCTGGTCAGCAGCCGATTACCGAACCGATTACAATCTGGTTACCAGTCAATTACCATACCGATTACCATCTAGTTACCAGTCGATTACCGAACCGATTACCATCTGGTTATCCACCGATTACCAACGATTTTATTGTAAAAAACATCAACATTTCATCGCGTTCTTCTAAATCTTCTTCTTCTAAATCTGTTATTACTTTATATTTTTGTACCAAACTTTTTTAAATAATCTTCAAATGTTGTATTATAATATACTAATTTTCATAATAAATCTGTAATAACAACACGTCATAAAAAATTCTTGAAAGTATGGTACAAAAATAGAAGGAGTGCTCCGATGATTTTTAAATTTTGTATTGTTGAATAATTTAAGCTAAATAAGCAAAATTTCAAAAATGGTTGAAATCGGTTAGTTCCTAGGGGTACCGTCCTTAGACCTACATATATTAATTTTTTAAATTATTTTGTATGCGAGTGCTTACAAAAGTTGGCCGATCTTAACAAAATTTGGTCAAAAGGCTGGGCAATTAGAGAAATAGTTTTGTACTAACAGTAGAAATTGATGAAAACTTAGGGGTACCTTCCTTGGACCTACATAAATTTTTATACGATTTTGTATGAGAGGTACATACAAAAGTAGCCCGATTCTATCAAAATTCAGTGAGAATGCTAGACAAGAAGAATTATAGATGTGAACTGAAAATTATAGAAATTGGTAAAACCTTAAAAGTACCAATCTTGCACCTATATTATTTGTTTTTTTAAAATCCAATTTAAGACACATTTTATGTTATATATAATAGAAAAATAAATATGGTAACTTTTTTTTATCACTCATATCACTATTGACTTTCATCACTATAACTTATTGGTGAGATTCACTACAAAATTAAAGAATCCTTTTTTTTGTAATTCCCTTTTGAACTTTGCTAAATTATTTTGCTATGCAAAAATTATAAGTTTTCACAAAAAGTCACTTTATTTAACCTTGATAACTTTCTTGCTTATAAAAAGGTGGAGATAATATTTTGGAAATAAAAAGTTAATACTCCAAATCAAATTATGAAGAAGTTTCGCTTAAATCGAAGAATTTTTTTTGGAATGCTATTTTGAAATTTGATAAATTTTTAATAGTTTTCTGTGCAAAATTTACATTTTTTTCTGAAAAATCACTTTTTAAATTTGCATATCATTCTTGTTTATAAAAAAGTGCAAATAATATTTTGAAAATAAAAAATAAATACTTTAAATAAAATTAAATACAGAAAAGTTTTGCTAAAATCCAATAATCTTCTTTTTTTTTTGTTATAGCTTAAAAACAAAACAACAACATTTTGTGCGCTTAACAAATATATAACTTTCGATATATTCTCATCGAAATCAATATTACTTAAGTTCATATTAATACACTGCAATTCTAATATTACTAAATTCGTGTAAAACGTAATTTTTAAAGATATGGGGCATGGTCAAAGTTCCTAATAGTTAAATTTTCTGCCATATTATGCAACAAATTTCAATAAAAAATATAGTTTTTTACCTTTGGGGGTTTTGGCCAAAAAAAGTAGTCATTTTACCCATAGTGCAGTGGAAGGTTTGTCGTATACGCAAAAATTTTACTCAAGTTGCAGTGCCTTTGAAAACAAGTCACTTTTCGTTTTATGCTTGTTTGTTAATATACGCAGTTTTTTTGTCGTATACGCACCAAGTACTCGGACGTTACTTGAGGCGCATAAACGACAAAGTCTGAAAATTAAAAACACCATAACTTTTTACTTATTGATAAATTTATATTTTTTTTTTTTGCTAAGTAACTATCTAAGTTACATCTTTTTCGATAAAATATAAATATATATTAATAAAATATTTAAGATGAGACAAACGGCTTTTTAAACTTAAAATGCGTTTTCTAAAAATTCCAAATATGTCCCTTTAGTTGTAATAACACGGTGATACAAAATAGGAAAAATTGAATCCACTTTTGAAGTGACCTAGTGTAGGTTGAAGGCCTGGTCAAGTTCAATAGGTATGAGCGAATAAAAGTGCCCTAACACCCTCAAAATTTTGATTTACCGTTAAAAAACCGTTTTTGCGTACTTTCACTCACTTCTAACCCAGCAACTCAATCAGTTTACAGCCGATTTCTAATTTCTTCATTTCAATTCAATCATTTTTGGAAAGTTGAAATATAGCCCTTTCCAATAGTAAATACTAGTTTGCAGTTACTACTTGAATTTGTCAAGTAAATGAAATATTTTCTACTTTTTTTCACTTCATTTAACATTGAGGACGTTTTTAAAACATACTTTCGTCTAATGTAATTAATTCTTAATTAATATTCAGAGAGAACTTTTTTCCAAGTAAAATGAATGCTTGTTATTGTAAATTGGCCATTATTTTACAAACTTATAGATTTTTTTTAAAAAATAAATATTTTCACTTCGATACATTTAAGCTTAGAAATGCATGTTTGACCGCCTGCGTTTTAACGATGAATCATCAGTTTCCCGTTGAAGTGACCAGCATCAATTGGTTATCATTTTTACTTTACTTCTCCCCTGGGATTTGGTTTCGATCTTAGAGATTTCTTGGTGGAAAAACTGATTTAAGGTATACAAAACCCTCGCCATCCTTGTCCAGTTTTTTCACAAACTGTTTCATGTAGCCTAACTTTAGGCGTAAAGGCGGCAAAATAATTTTATCTGTTTACACCATCGGGATGTTGACAACATTTTTCTTTCCTATTTGAAACGATTTCCTGGCTGGCCAATCACGTGTTTTATATGGATTTTCTCCACGACTCACAGTGTGGCTCACAGTGTGGCTTTTATCAATTCTAGAGAATAAAAAATCATATAACTAATTAAATGGATCTGATGTTATATGTTGGTTATTCTAAAGTCGAAAAATGCTTATTTTAATTTCAGATGATATGACTAAGAAGTTAGTCTTTAACTAAAGTGTTAATTTAAAAAAAATTTTAAATAATTTTGCAAGGAAACTCATTCATTCTCAATTCATATTGAAGTAGTGGCTAATATGTTGTGTAAATGCAATCAGAGGTTGATGATCCCAATAAAGTCAATTGCACTTACAAATTAAAAAAAAATTTTAAATTTATTTCTTTACTGTTTACGTAATTTATACTTAACATATGAAATAGTTGTTAAGCGAAAGAAGTTTTTGACTTTATAAAAACACAACCACTTAAATTAAAACTGAATTTATATGCTATTTTTATTAAAACATGTCTGACTTTCTCTCACACCTGTTTTACAAACAGTTGATACGTCAGCATATTGTGTGTGTTTGCGACTTTTAAAATGATGACCATCGATATTTGTTTAACAAAAATAGCGTTTTTGGGCAACGTTTGTTTGTTTTCAGATTTCCATTTTTTTAGTTCTGCACAGCAAGTCGAACAAGCAAATTTTGGTTCATACCAACAATTTTCAACAAAAGTGAGGTCAAAAACATTGTTTTTATAATCTATAACAGCTTTTCTTTTTTAATTCAAACCGATGTTCCTTGTCGACAAGTAATCCGCACACGTAACAAAAATAATCGCGTTAATCGCACATAACGTAAAATATAATATAACAGCCGATAACTTCAATGCACTCTTGAGGCCACGCGTTAATATTTTGTATTTGATTTTGATCTTGACAAAAATGCACCGTTAAAAAGATAAAGCCTTCTATACTGTTTCTCAAATACGCGCACAGTAGTTGGAGCCCTTACAAAAGTGAGGAATACAAAGTACAGTGCCGTGTGACGTTTTGAAAATAATTTGTTTTTCGAAAACGTCCCAAAAATTCGTCAATTATTAGCCGATTTTTTAAAACAAGCACTCACTGCACTCGGTAAAAATAGTTCTTTCAGAATATTAACTTAAAAAGATGGTATTCTGTGGAAACTATGCCTTAAACAAATTGTCAAAGTTTGGAAATACGAAAAATTGTCAAAGTTTTAGCATTTACTTGATAAATACACGTAGCAATAGCATTAAAACCATAAAATGTTATATATCTTTAGGATGGTCTATTTTCTAGCTTTCCTTAAAATGATAAGATATTAAAAATCGGTTGATAACTGATTGAGTTGCTTGGTTAGAAGTGAGTGAAGGTACGCAATACTGGTTTTTTAACGGTAAATCAACAATTTGAGGGTGCTAGGCGACATTTTTTCGCTGTTTCTTAGTGTACTCCACCAGACCTACAATCTAGACTAGGTCACTTCAAAAGTGGAAAATGACTTTTACACCGTGTAATTTATTTGTAAAATTTTTTATTTAAAATTATTTTATTTTATGTTCATATGCATTCATATAGGTAGGGTTCGCTTCTTTTTCCTGAAAAATTTTTTTTTTTTTTAATATATTTTGAAAATACTTTTTTGTTTTTTAATTTATTTGGGAAATACATAAAAATACTAAAAAGGAATTTTATAATATATTTAAACAAGACATACAACAATATACCCTGATCTACAGTAGTTTTGAGCGGAACACCAAAACGTGGAACATAGTTTTGAACAAAAGTATTTGCTACAGTTTGTGCCAAAGTATTTTTAAGTGGATATACTTCCGGCCATCGAGTGTGTCTGTCGATAATAGTTAACATGTACTGATAATCATTTGATACAGGAAGTGGTCCCACCAGATGTCTTGTGTTGATATCGTATCAATTTCTGGAATTTGTGAAAGAGTATCAGCAACTATGTTTTGTTTTCCAGAAATGTATTGTATGTTGTTAGTGAATTGAGCAATGTATTCTAAGTGTTGTGTCTGTCTGGGTGAATTGTGTGTTTTCGAATTTAAAACGAATGTGAGTGGTTTGTGATCAGTATAAATGGTGAATTGTCTTCCTTCTTAAAAGTGTCGAAAATGTTTAACTGCTCGATAAATACCTAAAAGTTCTCTGTGGAAAGTTGAATATTTGATTTAGGTAAGACCAAGTTTTTGAGAGAAATATGCTAGAGGTTACCACAATCTTTAATGGATTGTTTTAGAACTGCTCCAATAGCGACGCTTGATGCATCTACTGCCAGAGATAATTGTGCATGTTTGTTAAAATGTGTTAGAAGAGTATTTTTAGCAAAAAGTGATCGAACTTTCTCAAATGCAGTGATTGATTCTTCCGTCCAATTTAACTGTTTGGATTTACATTTAGATCTAGATGTTAACATGTCGTGCAGATAACTAAGTTCTGTAGCTAACATCGGAATGTAACGATGATAGTACTTAACCATTCCAATAAATTTTTGTAGTTTTTTTATGGAAGTAGATCTTTCGAAATTTGTAATTAGATTAACTCTATCTTTAGAAGGTTGTATTCCATTGGAAGAGATTTTATAGCTAAGAAAATCAAGTGAAGGTACACCACATATACATTTCGAGGGCTTAAGGTTAAGTCCATATTGTTGTAGTCTACTAAAAATAATTTTTAAATGCTAAAAATGTTGAGTCTCGTTTTCACTGGCAATTAAAATGTAATCCACATATGTAAATACGAAATCTTAACCGAAAAATACTTCGTTGATGAATCTTTAGAAGGTTTGAGCACTGTTGCGTAAACCAAAAGTCATGCGAAGAAATTCAAACATTCCAAATGGAGTAGTAATTGCAGTTTTATGAATATCTTCCTCAGCCATTGGTTCAATACTCAAGTAGTTCAATACTCAAGTCGTGTATATGTGGAAGTGGGTAACGATCAGGAATAGTAATGCAGTTGAGCATCCTGTAATCTCCACATGGTCGCCAGTCATTTTGTTCTTTTTTAGGAACTATATGAAGGGCAAAAGCTACGGGAGAATTTGAAGAGGTACATATGCCAACTTTTACGAGATATTCGAATTCAGTCTTAGCAATTTTCATTCTGATTGGATCGAGACGTCGTGGTCTAGTGAATGGAACAACTACTTTTGTTTATATTCTTTGAACCGTATTGTGCTTCACTGGTTTAGTGTAGTCTCGTTCCGAAGTTAGAGAAGAATATTTTTAAGTAATTTTGAAAATTTATTTTCAATAAGAGGTAATTTTAGAGAATTAATGTCGCAAAAACCAGAAGTTCCGTTAATTTTTAATTTAGTAGTTAAATCGATGAGTTGTTTATTTTTATTGTCAATAATAATTCCGAATTTTTCTAAAAAATTTGCTCCGTGTAACTGTTATTTTCCGGCATTGATACGTAAGGACCTCCTGGTCAAGTTATAAAAGTTAATCAAAGTATCTTTTGCAAAAGGTAAAAACAACTATTTATGTTTTTGAAAATGTAAGTGAATTTCAATAAAACTAAATATCAACTAAAAAAATATTTAAAAAAAGAAGCCGAGAGCGTTTGGGGTACATTTGACATTCGTCAAAAGTGCCCCAACACTTTTGACATTTTTGGGGCCTCGGTAGTCGAGCGGTTAGCGTGCTCGACTGCTAACCCAGAGGTTCCGGGTTCGAATCCCGGTCCAGCCATGGTCCTACGCTTTTACCTTTCTTTAATTCGTTCCTCATTTCTAATCAACAGAAGTAAAAAATTCATCAATATATTCGACTTTGGAAGTTGTAGTTGGTGGTGGAGATGATTGTGGAATGAGATTGCTTAATAAATCGAATTGACTGAGTTAAAGCCACAGATTCAAATTCGAATGTTGATAAAGCGCTCCGCCACACATTCAACATTCTACACTTGTTGTCTTGATTCCACTTTCCCTCCTTCTTATATATCTCCCCATTTACGAACCAAGGCAGACTTGATTAAATAGGTTTGATACCTGAAATCCTTGGTTCAGAGCTAAAAAAAATCATTAACAATTTTTTAATATATTTCTAGATTGGTTTTAATAAAAAAGGTGGTTTCAAACATCAGAATAGGACTATCATTAGCCGAAGAAATAAAAGGACATGAAGAGAACAGAACGTTGGTTAACGAATGAAGAATGAAAGTCTAGTAACTTATAACATTCTATTGATATTAGTAATTCTGGTAACAACTATAGCTTTGATTCTTTTGGGTTGTTCTGTGATGCTAGTCTGATTTTTTTCCAAGTATTAAGCCGATTCATTTTTAAATTATTTTTTATTTAGAGCACTAACATCAGTGAAATTCCCAAAAGCGTAAAAGACACTTGTGGTTATGGTTAACTGGCCCTTAACTACCTAACCTGTTAACTCGTATCCATAACATCTTTGCTAGCAATGTTTATTCCTTTTGGCAGTTCGTTAAAGAAAACTGTTGCTCACTTAACTACTCGCTAACTGAAATAATAATAAAGTTTATAGTTTTGATTTAAATTGAGTGAATTTTACTATATTTAATTAACACATCAATTGTTTCGAACTGATCTTGTTACATTCGATATTTTAATTCTATTCTACTCTTACAAACACGAACTGAAGAGATATTGAATTTTTGTATGAATAAGGCTGGTTTTTCGATCTCTTAAAAAAAAAAAAAAAAAAAAAAAACAAATTGGCCATTTCAGCCCTTGAAAGGACTTTGACCGAGCTTCTAATGATCAATTGTGTTGTGTGTGTTATTAAATGTTTGCACACAATTGACCGAGAACTGGACCTACATGTTTTATGCCGACTCCGAACGGCTAAAGTTCATGTTCTCAAGAAACTTAACATGGCATTATTTACTCTGAGCCATTGTCTGCAGAGAGGTGGTGACCGATAAGAAAAATTTTTTATTGAAAAAACTTTTCGCCGCGACTGGGGATAAAAACTCGTCCTCCGAGCATGCTCAGCCACACACTTAACCTGCATGCCACGGTCACCACTGTAATTCTTATTCAAATTATTTTTAAATTTGTACAAGATACCAATTCCTGATGATATCTTACGTTTTAATCTCTTGATGTGACAATCCCACATCATATTTTGACTGAAGATCATTCAAGTATTTTAAACTAAGTATTTTAAAGTCAACAAAATTTGTTAAACTCTTATATAAAATATTTCCCTTTTGAGGCAAAACCATCATTATTTGTTACAATGGTTGTGTTTTACGCGTTTGCATCAGTTTTTTTATTAAACATCTGACTGTATGTTTAGAGCAAAATGACCTACTAAAAACAAAATTTTACTACATCAAATTTGAGCACAAATAAAGAGTTGAAACTTATAAAATTGTATGACAAGATGGAATAGTATGCTAGACATTTTAGAGATTTATTTTACTTGAAGACAGTATACAAAAGGACACTTTTGATCTTAAAATTAATTATTTGCTTGATCATGAGTTTGTCTGTGGTCTCCACCACGCAAAGTTACTATCGAAGCCATATGTACTCGCCACATCAAAAGTAACGTCGCTTTGAATTTTCTGCTGGTAGAAATAAAAAGGAAGAAATCTACTTTGAGCAATCACATATTTAATAAACTCGTTGAAAGGATCAAGCATCGGAGAACAATTCATGCATGTCGGTCGAAATCATTGGGATCCGTGGTATCAAAACGTCTT
Organism: Tetanocera ferruginea; assembly: GCA_958299015.1. NCBI lineage: Eukaryota > Metazoa > Arthropoda > Insecta > Diptera > Sciomyzidae > Tetanocera > Tetanocera ferruginea. Next base: position 80,050,447 of record OY282641.1, on the reverse strand, counting down.
CACCTTAATACTTTCCTTTAAGTAAAAAAAAAAAACAAATTGGCCATTTCAGCCCTTGAAAGGACTTTGACCGAGCTTCTTAGGATCGATTGTGTTGTGTGTGTTATTAAATTTTTTGCATACAATTGACCGAGAACAGGACCTACATGTTTTATGCCAACTCCGAACGGCTCAGGTTCTCAAGAAGCTTTACATGGCATTATTTACTCTCTGAGGTTTGCCATTGTCTGCAGAGAGGTGGTGACCGATCAGAAAAATTTCTTATTGAAAAAAACTTTTCGCCGCGGCTGGGGATCGAACCCGGGCTCCGAGCATGCTAAGCCACACACTTAACCTGCATGCCACGGTCACCACTCGATTTCTTAAATAGTGTTAATATTCATGTCAAATGTGCTCCTTCAAATGTCAAGGGTGCCCCGTGCATTGTTTGTGGTTTAAACCCCCCCAAAAATTATTGTAGTACCAAGCAAAATAGTATTCAATCAAAGTGAGTCACATGAAAACTAGTCACACGTAAAATGAAATGAGCGAAAACCCCAAATGTATATTTCAAATCGATTCTGGTTGATGCATAATCTGCTAAATTAGTCATATTTTAGTCCTTCAGACTGCACATTAAGCCGGATCGATTTTGTATGGAGAAAAAAAAGTGAGCCGGACACCGACTAAAAAGTAAAACGTACTCTTAAAAACTCGAAAATATTTTTTTTAAACACCTATAAAAAAATTTATTTTTCTTGATATGCATTTAAGATTATTATCAAATGCATTTAAGATTATTGGAAAAGTACTGAGCTCTTCTTTCTTTTGGTGTATCGTATGGTGTTGTTTAATCAAAACTGAGTACTATGAAAAATGCGTTTTTTATAAGTGTTAAAAAATATAAATATTCGAAATCATGAATTTTGTACTGGAGTACTATCTGGCGCACATTTAACTAAAAACTGGTTAAAAGAAGTCGATTTGCGTACCTAAAAACTCATATGTACCCACTTATATATATATACCCACCAAAAATTGCCAAAATCATAACTGTTTGATGGCAATTAAATAATAATTGAGCTGAAGGAAGCTTTTGAATATTGATTTCTCACATTTTAAATAATTGTGGCACTTAGTTTTGGTTAAACCGCACCATACGATATATCAATGGAAAGAAGAGCTCAATAATTTTCCAATAAATTTAAAATCATGTGAATATCACAAAATATCAAAATGACAAAATATGGATTTTTTGGGGTCTCAATAGAGTTTGTAAACACAAAAATTTCCAAAATTTTTTTAGTGCATCATGAAAATCTTTAGTTTTTTTCTTATCTTGGGTATGCATTCTGAAGAAAAAAGTTTATGCAAAAAAATTCGTTTTCTGCAGAAAAGACGTTCAGAAGAACCAAAACCACTTCATGGGGATTTCTCCGATCCAAACAAAATTATACAGAAATTGTTTTTAAGAGTCCCTCTAACTTTTAAGTCAGTGTCTAATTAATTTTCAATTTCGATCCGGCTTACTACACATGTTTAATTTTTGTTATATTCTGATTCTGACCACTTGAAAGGTTGTTGGCAATACTTCGATTTGAGTTATCTTTTCAACTTCTAGCATGGAGGAAACTTGAAATATTTGGAAACATAATTCAAAAGTAATACATAGTAAAAAAGCCTAAATTTGAGGAAAATCGGTTGAGTCACTCGCCACTGAAAAAATCAAAGAAATTTCCCGTTAAATTGTTATTTTCGTCCTTTTTTAAAGTAATTTTTTAAACATCGATAACACAAACTCTACAGAATTAAGTTTATAGTGAAGTCATGTGATTCAATATAAAAATAATTCCGATTGACTTCGGAAAGTGGAAAAAACAATTTACAATGTCTAATTTTCCATCGTTGTTTCCAAAATCCGTTTCATAAAATTTCTCTAAATTTTTAAATATTATCCGATATTAAGGAATTGTGGCTTATTAGGTAAAAATATATTGGTTTAATTTTTCTTCTGTTCGCCCATCCAGTGACATAATATAGTTATACGCCTTATTCATAATCTCCCATTGGATTTTCAAAATCAGTTTCATGAAAATCCATCAAAATTGCGTAAATATTAACCGATTTTGGAAAAGTGTAGGAAAGACCTATCGTTAAAAATATATTTTTTCGATTTCGTCAGCATTTGCGCATTGGACAAGAAATACCAAACGATTTTTTCAAATTCAGACTCTTTGTTTTTCATCCCAAGGTGTCAGAAATTTAGCGGTTTTTACTTTCGGAATTGAGCATAATAAGTGCTCACTAAAGGACGAATTTTAAAGCTAGTGCCAGCCAATTGGGTATTTTTACAACGAAGTGATGTATGGATGAAAAATTTTCACTGCACTCAGTCAAAAGTTTCTCGGAATAAGTAAAAAGACATAGTATTTAGAGAAATATGTTATAGAGTTTGCTCCAGAGAATGCTTTTCTCTAAATGTGGTACTAAAGAATCCCTAAAAATGATAAAAAGTTTCCATGAAAGAGGGAAATATATAAAAATATATCGTTTTTAGAGAATAAGACTTTTTTTATTTTTGAAAAAAGATTTAATTTTATTGAAGAAAATACTGCGCACAATGAATTTATCAAAATTTAGTAAAAATTTTTCATTTTCCATAAATTTTTCTCTATAAATGAGATTTTGTGCGAGAAAAAATACTTATCATTATTAGAGACATTGCAATATTTCCATTTCCCACAAGTGAAGAAATATTTATTTGAAAATGTGGAAATTTATTCTAATTGAGTTATCGAAAATAGAGAAATTTTTTATCGGTGTAAGGTAGGTATTTTTGAAGTGAAACTTCTTTGGCGGCGAGTGAAATTTCAAGGCCTCTTATTCGTGACGGTAGGCTAACGTTTTCAAATCATATGAAAATTTTCAAAAAATGATAGCCGCTAGCGAGAATTGAACCCTGACCATCGTTGCTCAAGAGTCGGAATCTATACCTTTACGCCACGTAAGCACATGTTAACCAGGCAAACAAAATGTAATTACAACTGAACGCGTAACATACTGAAAATAACATAATTAACATTAACATTACATTAACATTAACATTACATTATTAACATAACCGTAACATTAATTTTCATCCTACAAGTATGCACGGAAAAAAAATAGAAAAATAGCTAAAACAGGAGCAGAACGCGTTCGTGAATAAAGAGTGCGAAAAAGAGCTCTTAAGAATGCAGCCGCAGCTGGGTCTGCAACTAATGATGAAGGTAAGGTGATTGCAACATCGGCTGAGTTCCAAAATGCATTTTTACGAAACATCAGTGTATTTTGGTGAATCTACAAAGAACCAATCCCCAAAAAAACACTCTGATGCTATGTAAAAATTTATTTTGGAACTCAACTAAATTTTATAGCCAACCAAGTTGATGTACTCAACGTTCAACGTTCGCTGCTTTACGAGGCCCTCACTCAACATAGCAATTATTATGATCAGGAAGCAGGAGGTAATAATCAACAAGATTTGCCTCTGCTTTCGGAAGCTCCTTCAACGAGTACTATGCAAATGCAATCTAGCATTCAAAAAGTGACAATGTTGAGAAGACATTTGAAAGCAACTAAAACACCAATTGAACTGAAACAAGGACCGAAAATAACTGTTATTTTACAATTTTCAAATGAAAAAATTGTTGAAAGACTTTCAAATATACCATTATGTTACAAATGTCCTCAGCCTCACGAATATTAAGTGCCTTTTAAATTTTAGACTGATTATTTAAAAGTTAAAATTTAAGTGTTATTTTTTGCCTTGTATTTTTTCGAGGAAAATAAAGGTTACTTTTGACTTTTATTTTATCGGTCAAAAATAGCAGTTATTTTGTGACTTTAATTTTTACGGTCAAAAATATCAAGCAATTTGTGTTTTTTTAAAAGCTGCTTGACAGATTGAACTGTTGACACCATGTTTAAAATGTCTCACGGATGACAAGAAAATAATGGTATCAAAATTTTTTTAGTCGGTAAAATGACTTAAACAAATATAAATTACCTGATATTTTTGATCGAAAAAATAAACTGCAGAAAATAACTGTTATTTTTGACCGATACAATAAAAGTCAAAAGTAACTGTTATTTTTGCCCAAAAAAACTATAAGGCACAAACTAACTTTTATTTTTGTCGAAAAAATAAAAATTAAGAAATAAAAGTTAATATCTGACACTTTCGACAAAAACCATAGCCGGTACGGTCCCGGGATGCAAATATTAAATCAACAGATTATTATTTCATTTCGTATTGTTTGAATTTCTTTTCAGATACTTTCTCTCTCTATTTCACACTAAAATCTCTCTTATTTCTTACTGTTAAAGAAGTTTCACTTCTGCCACGTGTACGTTGCCACACGCGAGTTTTTTTTCTGAATGTGTGGGTAGAAAAATATTGAATTTTTGCTAACCTTATTGGAACCCGAGTAAAAATGAAAATATTTTAGCTCAAGCCTTATAACCTTCGTACAACTGCCAAATAAGAAAAAAATCAATTAAACGGCCTACAACTGGTGCTTGCAAAATATTTTAACGGAACAGGTCCTAAACAACGTTGAAGCCAGTTTATTTTAAAACGACCGCTACCACTGCTGTTCACCTTCTGTACGGATAGAATATCCTGACAGTGACCGTTTTAATTTAAAAAAAAAAAAATGTGGTGCCGGTCATGACTGAAGTTTGAACAAGGAACCATTAGTGCAAAAATTGAACGCACTAACCGCTACAACTCAGCCGCTGTAATTACGTAAAATTGTTTTTATATATAAGTTCTCCATTTGATAAAACCCCCCCCAAAAAAAATTCCTGGTTGCGCCCCTGGTCCCGTGGTAGGGCACATTTGACAAAACGACTTTTTTTAGAAAATATTTAAAAAATATATGTTAGGATGTTAATAATACAATATCCTATTTAAGTTTGAAGTCAAATAATCAACGCTTATAGGGAAAAAAAAATTTTTAGAATCGGTCATCAATTTTTGGAGCAATAACACTTTGAAAAGAAGGTGTCAACTCTACCCCAGTTTACCCTACAACTGAAGCTACTGCACCAGTGTCTATTAAGAAATTTAATGGATTGACTTTATCGAAAACAAAAAGGCGGTGAGCTGGTTTTAATGTTGTTCCATCTTTGTCACCGTCATGATGGAACGTTTTAATTTAAATTGTTGTTAGGATTGTTTTCATTGTTATAAATCGCAAGGATTAATGCATTTTATTGCATTTTTATTAAATTTTCTATGATACCAACATATCGCACACTATATACAAAACAGTCACAACTCGAAATTTTTTTTATCGACTTTTTGTTATAAATCCATTCACAAAACAAATATCTCACTATCTTTTTCATTATTTTCTTCATTAACTGGAAGAATGAAGTTTGTGTGTTCAAATGAAAATTGCTTTTCTTCTGCAGTTTCAACCAAAGGGTTTTATTTTTCGCTTGTCCTGAAAAGTCATGTTTTTTGAGTTGTGACTGTTTTGCATTTAGTGTGCGATATGTTATCACGAGAATTTGAATATCTTTGTCTGGATGTATTTCTGAATCTTGAATAACTCCGTTCGTGTGATCTAGATCTTGTTTTGAGTTCCGCTATATCCAGTGAAAGTTGATTTTAAATTTTGGCATAAAATTGCATAGAATTTTGATTGATGCTCGAAATAGATGCATAATTTTGAGATCTATTTGTAACTTCGAAAATTTTGTCTGCAAGTTTTATTCTTTCATCTACACTTTTGTCACTACAAGATGTCAAATGAATTTGTATTTGTTGTGGCAATTTTCGCTGCCACAACTTATACAAAATCCGCGACTTACGATCGAATCAGAACCTGCCAGGGTCTTCATCTCTCTGAAAAATTCCGAGGGCTTACGATCACCCAATTGAGTGTTGGAAAAGAGTTCTTCCAATCTCTTCTCTTCGCTAAGAGAAAATCTCTCACATAATGCATTTCTAATACATTGGTATTTGTGAAGTGTTGGAGGTGAATTTATTAGGTCTATAATTTTGGTTCTCACGTTTTGTGGAAGTGCAACGAGAACGATTTGAAATTTTACATTATCATCTCTGAAGAAAAATGAGTATTTTGATTTTCAGAATTTGTTTGGTTGTTCTCCATTGTTGTATTTGGGTTTGGTGAGGTATGTATTGGTGTTGATGCTTCGGATGGAGTTGTTTGGAAGGTGTTGGTGTTGTCTTCAGTAGTGTTAGTGTGAATGTTAGTTTGTAAGGGATTGTTCCTAGTGAAAGATCTTGTTGAAATCATTTAAGAAAAATTGTCGAAGATGGTTTGAAGATGGATGGAGATTTACAGTTGTAGATGATAAGTTATATTTAAAAAGTTAATTGTAGTTAAATTCATTAATTGGATAAATAGGAGAAAAAACAAAAAACGGGGTTTTTATCAGCATCAAAAGCGCTTTGGAATGAACTAGAAGAATCAATTTTGGTTGAAAAATAACAAAATGGCGGCGTTTTTTCGAAAATTGTCAAGTTTTTTGGACCAAAACTCAAAAATTATATAACCGATTTTGCTGTCCGTAGTTCATTCCATGCATCGACAAGTCTAAAACAACATATTCAAATTTCAGTACGATCGGTCGAGCAGTTTTTGTTTTATCACGCCCGCCATGATTTTTTTGATGATTTTTTAAAAAAATTCCAGTAGCAATATATGTGTTTAAAATAATAAAAAAAATTTTTTTTTGTGAAATTTTTTTACAAAAAAAAGTATATATTTAATTTTTCGAAATGATATCTTATTTTCTTTTCAACTTATACGCATTTTAAAACAATAAAATAAAAATATGTTTGAAGGAGTCACGTCTCCTTAATAATTAATTAATGATTAAAATCTTAACTTATGTTCCTGTTGTTGTTGCTCTTGTTAGTGGTTCTGTTGTTGTTATTATTGTTTTTTGCGCTGACGCTGCCGTAAAATGCTGTTGTTGTTTTAGGTGTTGTCGATTTGTTGTAGCTGCGCGATGGTTTTGTTAGTTAAAAGTTGGTTTTGAATTTCCGTATAATTTGTTGAACCATTTCATTTAGGGATTTTTTACTTCAGCAATTTTATTTTTTATTGTTTGAATATTTTGTGAGTTCGCGTGTTTTATTTTGCGAAGTTGCGTTAGGAACGTTGGTAGGATCGCCAATTTAAGTTGTAATAATTAATTTGTAAAATTTTGCATTTAAAAGTATTTTATTTTATATTCATATACATTGATAAAATTTTTTATTTCTACAAATATTTTTTTGTTTTTTGATTTATTTTGAAAATACTTAAAAATGCTAAAAGATCTCTCTCTAGTTTAACCAGTAGATTATTCACCGCTAGGTTCCAGAGTAGAGGTGAGAGAACTCCCCCTTGAGGGGTTCCCCTTGGTACAGATCTTAGCGTGGATGCTGTTCCGAGATTTACGCTTATAATCCTGCCTACTAGCATTGGCTTTATAAGTGCTATCAGTGCAGCATCCACCCCAAGCTCCGTCAGTGCATAAGTGATAGCCTCTACCTTAACGTTGTTAAAGGCACCTTCTACATCGAAGAATGCTCTCATTAAAAATTCCTTTTGGTGAAGGCTTCTTTCAATTGAAGAGACTATGAAATGGATAGCTGTTTCCACGAATTTGCCTTTAGCGTGAGCATGTTGCGCTGGCGAAAGTGGGTTTACTTCTATTTTTATTTTACCTTCACGTATCTCCAGCGTGTTGGGATGTGATTCAAGTCAAGACACCTTTGGTAGATCATCAAAAGCCATTGGTTTATGATGTCGTAAGTTTTTTTTAATTTCGATTGGGGTTATACCGTCTGGTCCTGGTGAGTTGAACGGTTTGAACACCCTGGGAAGTGAGTTTCTTCTAATATATTTAGAGATTCTTCCCTGCTGGCAGCCTAAGAATTTTCCTAAGTCTCGACGGCTCAGAGGTTTGTGGTATTTCTTTCTTGTATTCTTTTAGAGTTATTTATAGATTAACCACGCATCGGTTGATCAAGTGGCTTTTGCTTTATTGAAGAGCTTTTGGCTCTTGTTTCGGAGCTCTTCTAGCTTAGTGTCCCACCAAGGTAGCTTTTTCTTCCCTTTTGGTGTTTTCAGTGGACTCGCGGTGTCAAGAGTTTTATTCTATTTTAACAGGTAGAAGGACATGGTGTTCCATTACTGAGATCTGTTTTTATTGCATCTAAGTAGAGACCCCAGTTGACTTGTTTGAGATTACGGAAACTGCGTGATCTCGAAGCATAGTCATCTATGTCAAAAAAAATATACCTAGGTTCATTACCTATATTACTTATAAAAAGGTTAGTAGTAAGGATGTAATCGAAAAGAGACTCGCCCCGTTTGTTGGTATTTGAGCTTCCCCAGATCACATGATGAGCGTTAGTATCGTACCCGATTGTAAGGTCTTTGGCTTGTGCTGTCGCTGTGGAGACCAGTTCTATAAAGCTGGGTTCAGGAAAGACTTCGTGATCGAGTGTCATGTACGCTGGTTTGACCCACAGACTGCTTTGACCCATCGCAACGCTTATGGCCGCAGTGGCCTTGCCGCTGAAATTTGAGAGAGTTAAAGCAGTATATGTTGGAGTCTTGAGTCCACATACCAAGCTCTGCGGGTACCCCCGGTTCCTGGATCAAGACAATATCTTCTCCGTCTTTGGTGAGGCGGTGAATGAGACTGGTGGACGCAGCCTTTGAGTGTTGTAGGTTAATCTGTGCTACTCTCAGCATCATAGCTGGTTGTTGATAGACTGACCTTCCGTCCGATTTAAGCAGGTCATCCTCCAAGGAGGACAACCACAAGGACTGCGCCAATTCCGTATCGGAGCTAGCGTTCTCTGGTGCAGAAGAACAGGATTGTTTTGGAATCCTGCTCTTCCTCCAATAACACCTCATACTTTTGGAAGACCCTCATGGAGGTGAAATAATAGTCTACCAAATAACCTTTAGATGACAAGATAGCCAAGGACTCTAGGTTGATGACAAAAGTTGCCAATCTAAAGTCCCTTTCATTAGGCTCTTTAATCCTTGTCACCTTCCAGTTACCTGTTGGTAGATCATGGTTTCCCAACCGAATCAATTCCAGGATTGTTTTAGCGCCCAGCCAAACCTCCCCTTACCTGGAGATTGCGATCTTATAGAGATCAACTGATCTCTGGTTGGCGCAGGCAATCACCTTGACGTGGCCTTGATGCCATCCAATGTCGGGACAGGAAGGGCCTTGGCCGGAGAACTTCTTCATAATAAGAATGAAGATAGTAGCCATTTTGACTTCTACCTTCCTCCATTTTTCAGGCGAAATGCTGCCGTCCGGATCGCTTTTTTGATCACCGCGATTTGTCTAGCTACTATTTCGCTGAAAAGCTTAGGAGGGAGTGCTGCCACAAACTTTTTAGCCACTGGCTGAAGCTAAGGGACCTCTTTCAGGTACGCGCGAAACGCGGTTCTATACTCGCAGCTCTGATTAACGCGTAACTTTGTCCGTCTATTGGTGGGTACTTCGGCGTACTTTTAGCCGAGGCTGGCTTGCTACTTCCACTGGCGCTAGGTTTTATGTCCTGGGCAATAGTTTCCGTCGCATGCTTGGTGGGTGACTTATCGGCAGGAGCATTTAAAGACCACGTGTCTATAGGCTGTTGGCATGGTAGAGTGTAAAGGCCTCGTGTCTGATTCTGCTGAGAGCTGCGTTTTTTGTGTTTTTCTTTCTGTTTTTGTTTTTGTTATAGATGTATTCATCCTGGCTCGTGCATTCATCCCCCTTCGTTCGAAGAAGAGAGTTAAACTGGCAGGTTCCGAGACCTATCATAAAGCGGGATCGGGATTGCATTCGAGTGCATAACAGCAACTCCGCGTCTAGACCCGATCCAGCCTCAGACTTGGTTTGGAGTCTACCAGTACGGTGACCAATAACAATAAAGGAGAAAATATGCCCACCGCGCCCTAACCCCTTAAGCGCGGTAAGCCCATATTTACTCTCTGAGGCGGTCAGTTATCAGAGAGACTCTGTAATAATACAGGCGGATTTTATACTCTCACTAACTTACTTAGCTGACGCTTACGACCGTTGGACGGCTTTATCCTCGTTTGATAATTTTCGCCAGCTTCTTTTGACGTGCGCTTGCTAGTGCCAGTTAAAAACTCCAAGCATCGTCAGGTTATCCAATGCCTGGTCTTTCCAACGGAGATGCGGTCTTCCTTGTCTGCGTTGACCGCCACTGGGTACCGAATCAAATAATTTTTTCGCTGGAGCATCGTTGTTCATTCTCTCGACATAACCTAGCCAGCGAAGCTGCTCAATTTAAATACTCTTGATTATATCGATGTCGGCATAAAGCTCATACAGCTCATGATTCCATCGTATTCTGTACTCGCCATTGACGCAGATTGTACTATAGATCTTACGAAGGAATTTGCTCTCGAGCGCTCTAAAAGTCTTTTCATCAGTGCTGCTCAACATCCAGGTTTGTGACTTGAATAGTAGGACGGGCATGATTATTGACTTTTAGAGTGTCAGTTTTGTTTATCGAGAAAGAGCTCTGCTACTCAATTTCAAACTAAGTCCAAAGAAACATATTTTGGCAAGACACAACCTCAAAGGAGGCGGAGTTCACTGCAAGACCCATTTGACTCGACTCTTGTTTGTTCGTTGAGATAGATCTCTGCTTCTCAATTGCCTACTAAACCCAAAGTAACACCTATTGGCAAGAATTATTCTTCGTTTAATCTTAATACTGATATCATTTGAGGAATTTGTGCTGGATCCCAGGTGAACGAAGTCCTTAACAAACTCAAAAAAGGTGTTGTCAACAGTGACTTGGTTTCCAAGACGCTGACAGTGTTTGTTTGTTGACACAAGATACTTCGTTTCATCTGCGTTCGCTGCAATACCCATTCGACTCGACTCTTTTTCTAGCCTTGAGAATGCTGCACTGACTTCGCGCGTATTGTGGCCAATGATGTCAATATCATCAGCATACGCCATCAGCATAACACTCTTATAGAATATTGTACCACTGCGTCTCAGATCAGCTGCTCGGATGATCTTCTCCATTATTAAATTAAAAAAGCCGCACGGTAAGGAATCACCTGGTCTGAAACTTCGCTGGGTATCGAACGGAGAGGAGAGGTCCTTTCCGATTTTCACTGCGCTGCTGGTGTTGCTCAGGGTTATGCTGCAAAGACGTATTAGCTTTGCATGAATACCAAATTCAGACATGATGGAGTAAAGGTGGCTCCTTATTTGACTGTCGAAGGCGGCTTTGAAATCTACAAAAAGATGGTGTGTATCGATTTGTTTCTCAAGGGTATTTTCCAAGATTTGTCGGAGCGTAAAGATCTGGTGGATAGTGGACTTTCTAGGTGTGACGGAACAATGATAAAGTTTAATCAATGTTTTGGTATGCGGCTTCAATCTTTCACATAATATGCTCGAAAGAACCTTGTATGCGATGGAAATAAGGCTGATATTTCGGTAGTTGGCGCAGATTTTCGGGACTCCTTCCTTTAGTATAGGACAAGGCGCACTGAGATTCCAATCGTCGGGCATGCTTTCCGCTAGCCATATTTTGTTAATGAGTTGATGCATGCACCTTTTTAATTCACAGCCGTCGGTTTTAAACAATTCAGCAGCCAGGCCGTCAACACCTGGTGCTTTGTTGTTTCTGAGGCGCTGTATAGCAACTTTAACCTTGCAATGGCTAGGTGGTGGAATTTCCACTCCACATCGATAACCACATCGTCATTTCTTTCTCATTTGTTACTTGTGTATTTTAATGTTAATAATAGTGGTATTCAATGAACGCCGTATTTGTGATTTGCGTATGTTCGATAAGTTTACGGCAACGTATTTGCAATAACAAAATTGTAAGGGATTAAATATACGCAGTTTACACTACAAAAACGTTTTGTAAACAGAACGTATAGGTCGTATAATACAACTGTAGCATTTGCAACTGATTATATAACTGGAATATTTTACACTTTGTGCTAACTAAAATATGATAAGCTTTTGCCATAGGTAAAAAATAATCCGATAGTTTTAATTAATTTTGATATGTCGCATTTTACTTACTACACTTACACAATTTTATCGGTTTTATTCAGGGTGTGTTCGTGGTGACCATGGCGTGCAGGTTAAGTGTGTGGCTTAGCACGCTCGGAGTCCGAGTTCGATCCCCAGTCGCGGCGAAAAGTTTTTTCAATTAAAAATTTTTCTGATCGGTCACCACCTCTCTGCAGACAATGGCAAACTTCAGAGAGTAAATAATGTCATGTAAAGCTTCTTGAGAACATGAACTTTAGCCGTTCGGAGTTGGCATAAAACATGTAGGTCCAGTTCTCGGTCAATTGTGTGCAAAAATTTAATTACACACACAACACAATTGATCATAAGAGGCTCGGTCAAAGTCCTTTCAAGGGCTGAAATGGCCAATTTGTTTTTGTTTGTTTTTTGTGTTCGTGGAAACACATGGCGTAAACTTATAGTTATACGCTTCGGAACATATAATGATTGTCCCAGAAATGACTGTCCTTTTGTTTTTTTTTTATTGTAAAAAAACCAATGATGTTTTTTTAAAAAATCTTTCAGTTTATTATTAAGTGAAGATTACAAAATAAATGAAAATTTTATTTATTTTTTTCTCCATTAGGTTTTTTATCGACCTTTCGTCGACCTTAGTGTATGCCCGACGCCATTAACATCGAAATATTTTAATGTTTTTCGCAGTTTGTTTGGTTTTTTTATGATTTCTTTTCATTTAAGCCCAATAACTTTCGATTGGACGAAGTTCGGGCAATTCGGAGGACTGGCTTCTCTTGGTACCACAGTGACATTATTGGCTTGGTACCAATCCATCGTTCTCTGGGCGTTGTGACGTGTTGCTAGGTCAGGCCAAAATAGTACTGAACCTTGGTGCTGACGTATAAAAGGCAGCAAACGCCGCTTCAGACACTCTGATGCAAATTTTGGTGTTGATTGTGCGATCTGTCAGAAATTTCTTACTTCGAAGGCTTCATTTGCAAATGGCCTGCCACACCATGTATTTGTTTGGAAGTTTGGTATGTTTTTCGGTGGTAAATTTAGAGGATGCTCCACCCCTTTTAACCGCAGTATAATGTCCGTGTCCAGGTTACTGCTGGAAATCCGCTTTGCAGTACGTTTCATCGTCCATGATCACGCAATCAAATTTGGGCAGGCAATCGCGATTCAGTTTTTGAGCCCTCCTCTTGGCTTCGGCGTCCTTTTCTTCTGACCTATCAGGTAATTTTTGTACTTTATAGCTCCTTGGGTTGCACAATTTTTTAATCTGATGAACACTTGACTTCGATGTTCCCGCTTTTGCTGCCATATCACGAACCGAAGTGCCTGTATTCTGAGTAAACAGCCACTTAACGTTCTGGAAAACTGCTTGGTTCGCTAGACCACTTTTTCTCCCTGAGCCTGGCGTTTTTGATAAAGGGGTTAGCTGTTTGTATCGTTTTATGGTCCTTCCGACAGTTTTTACGCACACGTCAACTTCCTTAGCGATCTTTTTGTACGTGGTGTTTGGATTTTCCAGGTATTTGCAAATAATTGCTATCTTCTTGTTGAGACGACATCTTTTCAGTAGGTCTTTTATTTTACTAATGAGTATTTTTTTAAAATCTGCAATATTTATACTTTATTTAGGTACCAACCGTCCAAATCAAATGATTCGTTGATGATATAAAGAACTGTGTGTGAGGCAAATCAAGAAAACACTTAAGAAAGCAGAATGGCGTAATAAAAACAATTTGTTTAAGATAAAATTAAGAGAAATTCGTTTTCGAACTAAAAATTTTTGTAAAAAATTTTAGTTTTGAGTTTGATCAGCTATTTTCTTTTTGCATGCAATTTGCAGTGAAAAATGTTTCGTTTTTAGCAAAAGTGTTTCATTTTGTTTCCAAAACTGTTCTTAAGTTTTTCTTAGCTTTCGCACTTTGAAAGTTATCGCGTAAAAAGTGATATTACTTCAAAATACGACTCTGTTCCATATTGTTGCCTCCGGCAAGAAGGAGGGTCAGAAAAGACCCCCTCCTATACGATTTTTTTCTTGTATTAATGCAAGGAATCACCAGTTACCTCTCTATCCGACTCACCCTGTATAAATCATGTCAGAAAGAAATTAAATTTTAAAAAATTTTGTAGGTAATACATTATTTGTCAAAGTCGAACTCTTCTTACAGCAGCTTGTTTTTTGTGTATGGTAAGGAAAAGTAAAGTTTGTTTTAAAAAACACCAGAGAATGGAAAAAAACGGTTTCTTAAACGTGCCGCATTAAAATCGCGCGAGTCACGTCGGCAGGATTCCTCTCTAAAGAGTTGGGATCTTAAAAATTGAAACACCATAAATAAGTAATCACCGAAATTTTTTGTGTTAAGTGAAGAACACAGTGCAACTCTAAAGAGTTGGGATCTTAAAAATTGAAACATCATAAATAAGTAATCACCGAAATTTTTTGTGTTTAGTGAACAGTAAATAACACAGTGCAACAGAAAATTTATTTGCAAGTGAGAAATTATTAAAAACAAAGCAAAAAACATTGTAAAAGATAAAGACAATTGAAAAAATATAATAGACAAAAATTATAAAAAGCAATATCGAAGCGAAGAACCATTATCTGAATGAGTTTTGAGAAAAATAAATATCGAGTAAAAAAAGCTGATAGCAGTGACAGTGACGACGACATGGCATCTCAAGCAGAAATAAGTATTTTGCTAAAATCTGTCCAGCAACAACAAGCTGAGATATCTCAACTAAGGGAACAGATAAGCAAAACTCAAGCATTGGCTCATCAAACAGCCTAGCTGGAAAAGATAAATCAGCAGCAACAGCGAACATTGGCTCAGCAAGCTGCCCAGTTGGAACAGATGAACCAACAACAACAGTAAGTTACCGGCCAGCAACCATCAACAAGTCTTAATATATTCCAGCTAAATTCAGAGCAAATACTAAATCACTTCCGACGCCTTAAACCTTTTAATGGTGAGGAAGACTTAACTTTGATGGAGTTCATCAAATCGGTGAAAGACGCAGCAGCATTAAGCAGAAATGAAGAATTATTGCGGTATGCATTTCAGATGGTTTTGAATGAAAAAATTCAAGGAACAGCAAAAAGATGTATTCAACGTCTAGGAAACAACGTGAATTGGGAAAATGCTGTGCTCCGTCACAGCTACATTTCAGACCCCAAAAGGATTATGCCGAATTAATAAATGAATGCCGAAATAGTAAAGTAGTAAATTTAAGAGAACTTTTTGATATTACGAGAGAAATAAATTATCAACTAAATGAATTATATAATTTTGAAAATAATGAAGAAAAACCAATAAATTATACCCCTGAAAATAATGAAAGGTATCTTGTGGGAATCGTTATGGAAAAAATGGATAATCTTGTTCGCGGTAATGTGCAAAAAAATTGCACCTTAATTGAAATGTATAATACATTTGCTTACCTTAAACTTCTTGATGACGAAAGAGCAGTCGATATCGCTCATCGCAAAGTTACAAACTCTTTTAAAAACAGTTATAGGGAAGACATAAGACAAATAACCCTTTTCATAACATGGCACAACAAAGCAGTGCTTGCATTCAGAATTCTAGTAGAACTTCTAATAATAAGAGATTTCCAAATAATAATTATAATAGATACAAATTTAACAACAATTATAACAACAATCGATACTCAAATAGCTATAATAGCAACCGATATCCAGATAATAATAATCATAGTAATCGATACCCAAATAATAATAATTATAATCAGAACACAAATAATTATAATAACAATCGGTATCCGGATAGTAATAATAATAATAATCGATACCCGAATAATAGTAACAATCTTTATTCAAATAATAATAATTATAATCGATACACAAACTATAATTATAATTTTGCTAGTCTTTATACAAACAACAATAATAACTCTGCAAACAGTCATAACCAAAATTACGACAGCAATAATGTTGTCCCAATGGAAGTTGAAAATTTAGAACAACGTGTTCAACATTTTCACATAGTGCCTCCAATAGCAAATTGACCATAGTAACTCTTACCATAGATAACCAAAAATTCAAATGCTTGATAGATAAAGGCTCCGAAACAAGCATAATTAAACCACAACTCTTTAAAAATTATACGGAAAGGGAACTGGTAAATCCACTGTTTTATGCAACAATTAACGGTACCAACTCTATAAATAAGGAAATTATTACACCATTTCCCAGAGAATTTCTAAAGAAGGGAACTTTAGCATGGAAAGTTATTGCGCTGAATCGTAGAAAAAATGACGCTATTATTGGTCAAAATTTGTTAGCGGCAATCAAGGCCATTGTAAATGTGGGAAAAAGGCAACTTGAAATAGATCAGACCATCATTCTTTTTGAAGATGATTCTCCGTATGAAATACATGAAATAACAAACTTAGAATTTAGTGAGGGATCAGTAATTGATAAATTAAACCTAGAACACCTTAATTCAGAGGAAGGAAAGATGTTGAAAAAATTATTAAAGGAATATTGGGATATCTATATAAATAAAAATCAAATGTCGTTCGTTGGTAACTGCATCAGTTGAGAACGGCTGGACCGATTTGGATAGTTTTTTTTGGAGTTTACTCCTTTAGAATCGATTTGCATATAAAGAAATTATATTAGGGGGTAAAGTCAAATTTTCAACTATTTTTCGTTACGTTTGAATTTTCAACTATTTTTGCGTAATGGTTGAATTTTCAACTTTTTTTCGTTACGTTTGAATTTTCAACTATTTTTGCGTTATGGTTGAATTTTCAACTATTTTTGCGTTATGCTTGGCCAATCGAATGCAATGGAATAATCTAAAGTCACAGGCAGATCATTGGCACTTTAATGGATTCCATGGAGAATTTGGACAAAAGTGGATGATTCTATGGCCATTCGGATGCAATGGGATTATCAGAGGGCACAGGCGGGTCATTGGCACTTTAATGGATTCCATGGATTCCATGGAGTTGACAGGGGAGTCATTGGAACTTTTATTGGTTGAAGCAACATTTGGACCAAAATGGATGATTCTATGGCCAATCGGATGCAATGGGATTATCTGAGGTCATAGGCGGGTCATTGTGTCTGTTGTGGGTTCCATGGAACATTTGGACCAAAATGGGTGAATCTATGGCCAATCGGATGCAATGGGATTATCTGAGGTCAAAGGCGGGTCATTGGAACTTTTATGGGTTCCATGGAACATTTGGACCAAAATGGGTGATTCTATGGCCAATCGGATGCAATGGGATTATCTGAGGTCATAGGCGGGTCATTGGAACTTTTATGGGTTCCATGGAAAATTTGGACCAAAATGGGTGATTCTATGGCCAATCGGATGCAATGGGATTATCTGAGGTCACAGGAAGGTCATTGGAACTTTTAATGGTTCCATGGAACATTTGGACCAAAATGGGTGATTCTATGGCCAATCGGATACAATGGGATTATCTGAGGTCACAGGAAGGTCATTGGAACTTTTAATGGTTCCATGGAACATTTGGACCAAAATGGGTAATTCTATGGTCAATCGGATGCAATGGGATTATCTGAGGTCATAGGCGGGTCATTGGAACTTTTATGGGTTCCATCGAACATTTCTACCAAAATGGGTGATTCTATGGCCAATCGGATGCAATGGGATTATCTGAGGTCATAGGCGGGTCATTGGAACTTTTATGGGTTCCATGGAAAATTTGGACCAAAATGGGTGATTCTATGGCCAAACGGATGCAATGGGATTATCTGAGGTCATAGACGGGTCATTGGAACTTTTATGGGTTCCATGGAACATTTCTACCAAAATGGGTGATTCTATGGCCAATCGGATGCGATGGGATTATCTGAGGTCATAGGCGGGTCATTGGAACTTTTATGGGTTCCATCGAACATTTCTACCAAAATGGGTGATTCTATGGCCAATCGGATGCGATGGGATTATCTGAGGTCATAGGCGGGTCATTGGAACTTTTATGGGTTCCATGGAAAAGTTGGACCAAAATGGGTGTTTCTATGGTCAATCGGATGCAATGGGATTATCTGAGGTCATAGGCGGGTCATTGGAACTTTTATGGGTTCCATGGAACATTTCTACCAAAATGGGTGATTCTATGGCCAAACGGATGCAATGGGATTATCTGAGGTCACAGGAAGGTCATTGGAACTTTTAATGGTTCCATGGAACATTTGGACCAAAATGGGTGATTCTATGGTCAATCGGATGCAATGGGATTATCTGAGGTCAAAGGCGGGTCATTGGAACTTTTATGGGTTCCATGGAACATTTCTACCAAAATGGGTGATTCTATAGCTAATCGGATGCAATGGGATTATCTGAGGTCATAGGCGAGTCATTGGAACTTTTATGGGTTCCATGGAAAAGTTGGACCAAAATGGGTGATTCTATGGTCAATCGGATGCAATGGGATTATCTGAGGTCAAAGGCGGGTCATTGGAACTTTTATGGGTTCCATGGAACATTTCTACCAAAATGGGTGATTCTATGGTCAATCGGATGCAATGGGATTATCTGAGGTCAAAGGCGGGTCATTGGAACTTTTATGGGTTCCATGGAACATTTCTACCAAAATGGGTGATTCTATAGCTAATCGGATGCAATGGGATTATCTGAGGTCATAGGCGAGTCATTGGAACTTTTAATGGTTCCATGGAACATTTGGACCAAAATGGGTGATTCTATGGTCAATCAGATGCAATGGGATTATCTGAGGTCATAGGTGGGTCATTAGAACTTTTATGGGTTCCATGGAACATTTCTACCAAAATGGATGATTCTATGGCCAATCGGATGCAATGGGATTATCTGAGGTCATAGACGGGTCATTAGAACTTTTATGGGTTCCATGGAACATTTCTACCAAAATGGGTGATTCTATAGCTAATCGGATGCAATGGGATTATCTGAGGTCATAGACGGGTCATTGGAACATTTATGGGTTCCATTGAACATTTCTACCAAAATGGGTGATTCTATGGCCAATCGGATGCAATGAATTTATCTGAGGTCATAGGCGGGTCATTGGAACTTTTATGGGTTCCATGGAAAATTTCTACCAAAATGGGTGATTCTATGGTCAATCGGATGCAATGGGATTATCTGAGGTCATAGGCGGGTCATTGGAACTTTTATGAGTTCCATGGAACATTTGGACCAAAATGGGTGATTCTATGGTCAATCGGATGCAATGGGATTATCTGAGGTCATAGGCGGGTCATTGGAACTTTTATGGGTTCCATGGAACATTTCTACCAAAATGGGTGATTCTATGGCCAATCGGATGCAATGGGATTATCTGAGGTCATAGGCGGGTCATTGGAACTTTTATGAGTTCCATGGAACATTTGGACCAAAATGGGTGATTCTATGGCCAATCAGATGCAATGGGATTATCTGAGGTCATAGGCGGGTCATTGGAACTTTTATGGGTTCCATGGAACATTTGGACCAAAATGGGTGATTCTATGGCCAAACGGATGCAATGGGATTATCTGAGGTCATAGACGGGTCATTGGAACTTTTATGGGTTCCATGGAACATTTCTACCAAAATGGATGATTCTATGGCCAATCGGATGCAATGGGATTATCTGAGGTCATAGGCGGGTCATTGAAACTTTTAATGGTCCCATGGAACATTTGGACCAAAATGGGTGATTCTATGGCCAATCGGATGCAATGGGATTATCTGAGGTCACAGGCGGGTCAATGGTGCTTTTATGGGTTCCATGAGACGTTTTGAACAAACTTTATGATTCTATAGCCAATCGGATGCAATGGGATTTGCTGAGGTCATTGTCACTTTTATGAATTCTACGAAGCATTTAGACATAAATGGATGATTCTGTGGTCAAGCGGATGTAACTGGACTATCTGAGGTCTAGGCTGGGTCATTGAAACCCAGATGAGTTGTATATTTAACCACTTTGCCTATTGTACATGATTATATAAAATTCCAAGGCAATTAATAAGAAGTAAACTCCAATCGCGCGTCGTAGCTGACACGCACACTTTTTTTTTAAATGTTCGTCGTAGTCCAACTTAGGTTTTTATCTATATAAATAAAAATCAAATGTCGTTCGTTGGTAATTGCATCAGTTGAGAACGGCTGGACCGATTTGGATAGTTTTTTTTTTAAATGTTCGTCGTAGTCCAACTTAGGTTTTTAGGGAAAGAAAAATTGACCACGCCCACTTTTACGCCCACTTTTTTCGATTTATCTAAAATCGGAAAACGGCTGCACTGATTTGGCTAATTCTTTTTTTAAATGTTCGTAGTAATCCAATTTTTCAACGTTCGTGGCCTAACATCATTCCAAGATTTGCGAACTATAAATGGTGAAGTGTGTGACACATATAGAGAAGCGTGTCAACGTTTGTGATTGTTAGAAAATGACACTCATTAGATATACACCCTCGGAAATGCTGTGCTTTCGTCAAATCTTCATCAAATACGAACACTGTTTTCGATAATTATCTCGACATTTTGCATCAGATGCGTATTAGAACATCAAATCCAAATTTGCGACTGAGCGAGGAAATTTACAACGAGACATTGATATTAATTGAGGACATGTGCTTGATGATGTCGAACAAGGCATTATGTGACTTAGGCATGACAGCTCCCAATCGTCCGATGCACGACGCATTCAATCAAGAGTTGCGACGCGAAAAGCAATATGATTGCGATGCCTTGAGGTTATTAGTTCGAACTAGCGTTCCACTGTTAAATCGACAACAAAAATATGTGTATAACACTCTTATGAAAGTTGTGAACGATGGAATTGCAGGGATTTTTTTTGGACGCTCCCGGTGAAACTGGAAAAACTTTTTTGCTCGCGTTGATTTTGGCAACGATACGCTCGCAAAATTATATTGCACTTGCACTTGCTTCATCAGGAATTGCAGCTAAGTTGTTGGAAGGCGGTCGAACTGCTCATTCAGCACTCAAGTTGCCATTGAATATGCAAATCAATAATTTACATATTTACGATGCAAGATTTACGAAACAATTAAAACTAGTTTAGTGGTGCAATGTTCTGTTGGCAGATGATTTTCGTCAAACATTGCCAGTGATTGCACTATCAACTCCAGCCGATGAACTTAATGCGTGTTTGAAGTCGTCCGTTTTGTGGAAACACGTTAAGAAACTCAAATTGACTGTGTACATGCGTGTCGAGCTGCAGAACGATCAATCTGGAGAAGTATTTTCAAAACAATTGCTGGACATTGGCAACGGCAACATCCCGTTGACATTTCGACCGACTTGAATACAGTCGCTTTTTTTCCCGTCGCTTTCTGTCAGTTCACCGAATCAAAATCCGAACTCATCCAAGAGGTTTTTCCTAACATTGCACAAAATTACAAAAATCATGATTGGTTGAGCGAACGTGCTATAGTGGCTGCGAAAAACATTGGTGTCGACGAATTGAATTTTAACCCTTTGTGACGCCATGTTGTATTTCTGCAACATACCATTCAAGGGGATATAGAAATGCAGTAAATGCTAATTGAACGATTTTACGCGGTGTTGCAGGTTAGCAACAAAGCTCCCAAACGATTTAATATCAAATAATCTTACTATCTGGCAACACTTGAATTGTTATTTATTTTTAGAGACGCACGTGTGCAAACCAGTTTCGCGATTCTTGATTTTGTTTACAAAAACATTTTAAGTGGTAATATACATGTATAACGTTTGTGAAATTTCTGTGTAATAAAGGTAATAATCTATAATTCAATAATCAGTAAAAGTTTTATTGCACAATCAGTTCGTTTTGTATTTGTGGACTGATTTTGCTTTGTTGCATTTATGCAACACTGCGTTGTGCGATAGATTTTTTCCCCATTTTTTTTAAAGTAAAGTGTTTTTATTTTAAGATCAAAATGAGTCGTAAATTGACCACTGAAGACCTAGAACATATACTTGACGAATGGGAAGACAGCGAAGATGGCCTTGACTTTTCTGATGACGACGATGTCATCGATCCGGCATATAAGTTCGAGCCGAACGAGCATGAAAGTTCCGATGAAGAATTGGAAAATTATTTGCAGTCTACCAGCAATGTAGCAACCACATCCGCCGCTGCTATGGTCATTAGTCCTGCAATAGAACCAGATCTAAGCTCCGATTCTCCAAGCACAAGTTCTGCAGCAGCTTCAAAGTTGTCTGATCGTAAGACTAAGACTAGTATCACATGGAAATCGAAAAGTTTACAGTTTAATGATGAGCAACTTCGGTTTCATGGTTCAGAAAAGCTTCCTCCAGAGATACTTTGTTTAGACACTCCATTTGAGATATTTTCATATCTTATTACTGACGATATCATCAATCTACTTGCTGACCAGACTAATCTTTATTCTGTACAGAAAGATGCCAATAAACCAATAGATGTAACTGGTCAGGAAATACGTCAGTTTATTGGTATAGTATATTTTATGTCAATTGTTCATATGCCAAAAGTAAAAATGTATTGGTCAGAACACATAAGCTTTGAGCCGATACGAGAGACTATGCCGTCGAAACGATTCGAATTAATTAGACAGTTAATTCATTTTAACGATAATAGTAAAATGCTACCATACGATCATGTTGCTTCTGATCGATTATATAAAATTCGGCCTATGTTAGAGGCACTCAACCACAACTTCAAAAAAGTTCCATTTGAAGCCCATTTATCTGTTGATGAACAAATGTGTTCAACAAAAGCCCGAAGCATGCTAAAACAGTATCTACCTGACAAACCTCATAAATGGGGATTCAAGCTGTTTGTTATATGTGGTGTATCTGGGTACGGTTATAAATTTGAAGTTTATAGTGGCCAAGAAAACAGGTGCGCAACTAATGAGCCGGACTTAGGGGCATCATCTAATGTTGTAGTCCGCCTTGCTCGTGAAGTGCCTACCAATCGGAACCACCGCATTTTTTTCGACAATTACTACACCTCAATCCCTCTTATTGAATATTTGTCAAGTCGTGGCATTTTAGCTTTAGGAACTATAAGAAAACCCCGTATTCCCAGTTGTAAGCTGCCAGACGAAAAAGCTTTTAAAAAAGAACAACGCGGTACATCTATAGAACAGGTCGGAAATTACAATGGGGTTGATGTAGCTCTGGTTGCTTGGAGAGATAATAAAATCGTCACCTTAGCATCAAATTTTGCAGGAAAAACCCCAACAACTACAGTTAAAAGATGGGACAAGTCGGGAAAGAAATTCGTTTTTATTGAGCGCCCTTTTGTTGTTTCGGAATACAATCGACATATGGGTGGTGTAGATCTTTTAGACTCGGTTATGGGCCACTACAAAATAAAACTAAGAAGCAAGCGTTGGTATATACGTATTTTTTACCACCTGTTAGATATGGCTATGTGTAACGCATGGCTCTTATATCGACGAATAAAAGCTGAAAAAGGATGTTCAAGTAAAATCCTTAGCTCTGCTGAATTCAGAATTGATGTAGCAGAGACGTTATGCAAATATAAAACTGTTAACAGGTTAAAACGCAAGAGTGATATTGAAAGCCAAATTCAAGACAAAAAGAGGAAGGGTCCGGCACAACATGCTCCTCCAAAAGATGTCAGGTTGGACCAATACGGGCACTGGCCGGTTTGGATGGACAAAAGGATGCGATGCAAGTTTCCGGACTGCAAGGGTTATACACAAACAAGCTGCGAAAAATGTGGTATTAGTTTGTGTTATAATAAGCAAAATAACTGTTTTAACAATTTTCATACCTCTTAAAAATAAGTTTAATTTTTCACTGCTTTGAATGCAATGTTGCATTTCTGCAACACAAAGTTTTTTAATAAAAATAAATACTAAATTTAAAAAAAAAAATTTTAATTATTATTTCCGTCAATAGTATCATATTTGTCACCTGATATTTATACAACAAAATGTTTTTACGTCCTTGCGCCACAAAGGGTTAAGATTCAATCTGAAATAGCTGTCGAATTGATGACGTACAAATTGGTGGATTCTGTTTCTTCCCAAGATGATGTCGTCAACTATCCAACGGAGCTTTTAAACTCGCTGGAATTACTCGGATTACCGCCTCACAATCTCCAACTGAAAGTGGGTCGGTAATCGTAATGTTACGAAACATAAACCAACCACGTCTTTGTAATGGTACCCGGCTTGCGGTAAAAAACCTGATGAATAACGTCATTTAAGCAACAATACTTAAAGGAAACGGTGGTGACCGTGGCATGCAGGTTAAGTGTGTGGCTTAGCATGCTCGGATCCCGGGTTCGATCCCCAGCCGTGGCGAAAAGTTTTTTCAATAAAAAATTTTTCTGATCGGTCACCACCTCTCTGCAGACAATGGCAAACCTCAAAGAGTAAATAATGCCATGTAAAGCTTCTTGAGAACATGAGCCGTTCGGAGTTGGCATAAAACATGTAGGTCCTGTTCTCGGTCAATTGTATGCAAAAAATTTAATAACACACACAACAGAATCGATCCTAAGAAGCTCGGTCAAAGTCCTTTCAAGGGCTGAAATGGCCAATTTGTTTTTTTTTTTTACTTAAAGGAAAGTATTAACGTGAAGACGTTTTGATACCACGGATCCCAATGATTTCGACCGACATGCCATTCGATTGTAAACGCTTGGAGTTTCCGGTAAGACTTGCATTTGCAATGAAAATTAACAAGTCTCAAGGGCAGTCATTGCGTGTTTGAGGTATTAACCTTGAAAATCCAAGCTTCTCGCATGGTCAGTTGCCACCATAAACACCATCAGCATTATTTGTTTTCGCTCAAGATAACAAAACAAATAATGTCGTGTATCACAGAGCATTGCAATAAACGAAATTATGTTATCACAGTTAAGCAATCGAACAAATATTTATTTTTTTTTAATTGGTTAGATCTTTTAATCAAAATGTAAATAAAACACCATAAGATTCATTGTACTTATTTTCAAATCAAATGTAAATCAAATATACCCCAAACCTATATGAATAGGTTTTTAACTATTTTTAACTATTTTTACACATTTGCAACAGCTTTTCACAAATTCACAAAATAAGCATAATTTTTTTAATTTGGACAGGACAACGTCTGTCAGGTCAGCTATCAAAAATAAAAAAATACTTTATTTCAGCTGCGGTTATCGGTATTTCAACAATATTTGATATGTCGGTTCAATGCACCTACCATTCTTCTTCTAAATATCAATCCGCCACGACTTTGCAACGGAACCACACTTTCAGTGAAAAAAAAAATTGAAGGCAAAACAACGTTTGCCGGGTCAGCTAGTTTTTTATAAAGAAGGAGATAATCTTAGTTTTACTCATGAAATCCAGCAAGAAATAATAACAACAACTAACAGTGCTATTTATTCAAAATTGTATCGATACCCCCAAATACACGAAAAAGAGATAGAAAAACAAATTAACGAAATGCTTAAACAGGGAATTATTAAAGAAAGCAACTCGTCATATAATTCGCATCTTTGGATCGTTCCAAAGAAGCCTGATAAATCTGGCCAAAAACAATGGCGAATAGTAATAGATTACACTGGTTTACAGCTAATATGTACTTTGAATGCCACTATTCTTTTCTCATGTAAAATCGGTCGCTAATTCCGAAAAAAAACTTTTTTTCTTTTTCTGTCACTCCGTTTTCGATGGTTCCACTTAATTGCATATATCTCCAGAACAAACAACAGTAATCAAACAAATGATATATCAAATAAAAGCTTATAACATTTCTTACAAACAATGCAAACATCATTTTTTGGTCGAGTTGTTAGTTTTGGCGGAATAAATTCAAATTTCAGGGATTTTTTTTATTTTTCAGAAAAATTTTCAAAAAAAGACAAAATAGTTGCAAATTTCGTTAAGAAATCAAAATATTTTGTTGCTTTTGATATTTTTTACTAAAAGCCTTTATTTTTCCAAAAAAAATAAGCTATTGTTGAAGAAAATCTATTGAGAAATAAAAAAGTTGTGTTCAATGGAACAAAAGAACCCAAATTGTGTGATTATCAATTTATGCATTTGGACTTATTTTATTGCCATAAAAAAAAATGAGAATTAAAGGTTGTTGTAATAAAATCATATATTCTTAATTTTTATTGTTCTTTTAATAATTTACATTATTTAAATTGTATATAATTATTATTAATAATTTTGATTGTTCCCTTAAATCATTTATATTGTTATTTACGTTGTAAATGATTTTTATTTATCATTCAGAAATTAAAAATGATTAGAATTCTTGTTTTGTCGTTTATTTAACTCGGGATCGGTTTCTCTGATGAGAAACCAACAATAGTCGCCCATCATTCCTTTGTCCCAAAATCCTTGGTACCGATTCTCAATTACTTTTATCTGTAGGTGGAATCTTTCCCCATGTTCGTCGCTCTCGTCACCGAGATTCTTCGCTTTCTTTGTCTTACGCCTTGACAGTGTTTTTCATAAGTCCAAGTTTGATGTGCAACGGTGGGAGAATTATGTTTTCCTTTTTGACGAGTGGGACGTTTTTGACGTTGTTCTCTCCAACTTTCGACTCAATTCTTTCTGGCCAGTCCTTTTTGTAATAGTGGTGTTCACGTGCTCGACTATCCCACTTGCATACAAAATAGCAGTGCTTTGTGTAGCCACTCTGTAAACCACAAAGCATACCAACGACTTTGAGATCAGAACATATTTTCCAGTCGCGTTGTTCATATTTAATACATGTCAATAGCTTCGCCATTGTTTCGTACGTTTCCTTTGTGTTGACTGCATGTGCGATCGGAATCGATGGCTTTTTGTTTCCTATATGAAGTAATACCGCCTTCAAGCTCACTTTGCTGCCATCAATAAACAAACGCCACTCTTTGGGAATGTACGGCTGACCGAAGGTATCAAATAAGCCAGGAATGTCTACGCAATAGCAGATATTGCGTATATTGGTATGTCACCTTAACATCGGGTCCCAAAAAGTTGAATTGTTGCAAACGAGAACCATGCAATTCCGATTTTTCCTTTGACAGTTCCAAATCTCTTATCCAATCATTCAGCTGCGCTTGCGATAAAAGGTGAGTTGTGTTTTCAGTTGTAATAGTACTTCCACCTGTGGTTCCTTCCGACTCCACTGAATCTACGGATTTTCAATTGTTTTCACGTGTTGAATCGGGACAAGTAGGATATGGAACATCGTCAGAATGAGATACTGGCAATGCAACATTCGGGACAGTGGTGTATATTTTTTTTTTTTTTTTTTTTTTTTTTTTATATATATTATTTATTAATCATTTATAATTCCTTGGTTTAAGTCTTATAATTATAAATAAATATAATTAAAATATGCCTTAAAAAAGATTTTACGGTAACATAAAAAAATTAAGAATGATTAATATTAATATGCTCTGTAGTTCTAAAAGAACTAGTATCGAGCAAATATCCTACAGTCTAAAATTGTTACACTTGCGTGACATAAAGCATAATATTTATATCGCAGTAGCTTAAGTTAAACAGCCAAGATTTTACATCTGTAAGGAAACGAGATTTTATGCGTCTACACCTGACGTCAAAAGGTAGATTGTTAAACAACCTAGGGGCAGTCGAGGAATAGAACCGCAGAAAGTGTTGCAGGCTATGTGGTGGGATTGACGAGAGATTGCGATTAGAAGACCTCAACTCATAATTTAAATCACTTCTATCAATAAGATGCCCAGATCTATTAAAGAACATTTTTAATACACGAAAGCAATATAAATGTTGAAGAGGCAATATTTTTAGTTCTTTGAATAGAGGAAAGCTGCTTACATAGCGAGAACGGTTACAAATAATTCTAATAGCGTGTTTTTGGGCAGTAAGTAACGGCAGGATTTTGTTTTTATTAGTACCACCCCAACATGTCAAGCCATACTCCAGTTTCGAATGAAAAAGGCCGAAGTAGATGCTGGTTAACAGCTTAAGCGAGCAAAATTGCTTCAAATAATAAAACTGCCTTATAACAACCATCAAGTATTTTTTAAGTGCAGTAGTGTGATCTAGCCAGCTCATTTTGGAGTCAAGTAAGAGTCCTAAATATTTAAAAGAATTAACACATAAAATGGAAAAACAGTCAGAGGAACAAGTATAGGAGCCTACATAGGTATGATGATAGTTCGACGAAGCACAAATTTCGCTTCCTATTAAGTATTTACTACAATTTGCACTATGATAACTAAAATTATCTATGTTTACGTCTTTACCAGCTATATTATACAGCATGATTTTTGTTTTCTCACTTAAGACCAACTTATGCGTTATAAACCAGTGTCTAAGCACTTCCAGATCATGATTTATAGCTATAGTTAAATCAAGAAGGGAATCACATGAATAGGTGCAAGCCATATCGTCTGCGAAAGCAATAGAACTACTACTGAGATTCTGTGAAAACAATGAATTTATATATACTAAAAACAAAATAGGACCAAGTACCGATCCTTGTGGGACACCTATGTTAATAGTTATGAAATTACTGTACTTATTTTTTACTTTAACTCTTTGCATTCTGTTTAAAAGGTATGAGGAAAGCCAATTATAAATATTGCCTCTGAAACCACTTTTTTCCAATTTCCTTAATAGTATATTATGGTCAACTGTATCAAATGCTTTTGTAATGTCTACAAACAGGGCTGCAGATACCTTTTTTTTGTTTATGGAATTATAGATGTTAGTACAAAATTTTAGGAGAGCATCTTCAGTTGACAAACCCTGCCTGAATCCAAATTGACAGTTATTGAAAAAATTTATCTTATTTAAGAAATTAACCATTCTAGTTTTAACTGCTTTTTCAAAAATTTTCGAGAAAGATGGTAGAATCGAGATAGGTCTATAATTATTCACAATTTTCTTATCACCTTTTTTAAATAAAGGAATGACTTCAGCAATTTAAAGTGCTTTAGGAAAGATACCCCTCTCCAAGCTTTTATTAAAAATGTGGCAAAGGATGTCCGATATATTAAAGACAATATTTTTGATAAAGTTAGAAGAAAAGCTATTTTCTGTAGTTGAGTTTGAATTTTTAAGAGACATTATGATTTTATAAACTTCAAAAGAGGATATTGGCTCGATATATATACTGGAATGATTATTGTATTCATTAATAATACAACTACACAAAGAATTATTAAGTCCATGGGTGTAGACAAAATCGGTTCCGATACTAGAAAAAAACTTATTAAATTCATTAGCTATTTCATTGTGGTTGGAGATAATTATGTTATCCGTCTTGAGGATAGTTATTTCTTCTTTTTTATGTGTCCTATTTATTATGTTGTTGACCAGACTCCATTCTTTTTTAGAATCACCCCTAACTTTAAAAAATTCATTTAAATAGAAATTATTTTTGCAAGATGTAGTATCTTTAACAATTTGTTTACTAAGTAATTTATAACGATTTTGTAATATTAAATTTGATGGATATTTCTTAATTTGTTCATGAAGGGAATTTTTTAGGTTAATCTTTCTTAGTAATTCGTTTGACATCCATGGTTTTAGCCTTCTATTATTCCGACGAACTTTTGCGTTAGTCATAGAGCAATTCTTTGTATGTTCCGTTAAAATTTTTATAAAAAGATCATAAGCAAGGGATGGATCAGATTCATTATAAACTGGTTCCCAAGTTTCAGCTAATAGAATATTGTTTAAGGCCCTGAAATCAGTTTTACAAATAGAAAATTTGGCAGACGAATTTTTGGTTTTAACTAATTGAATTTTTTCAAAGAAAAGGCAGGTTAGTTTATGGTCAGAAATATTAAAATTAGAAACAGAACTAGCAATAGTAACATCACTACATTGACGAAGCCGAACAAAAATGTGATCGATACACGTTGGAGATACATTTGACACACGAGTGGGAACATTAATACATGATTGAAGACCATAAGAGGACAACAACATTAAATAACTATCACATATGGTGGAACTCTGAATAATATTAATGTTAAAATCACTTAGCAAAATTAAATTATCAGTGCTAATGGTTGATAAAATATGACCTAAATCATTAATAAATGTTGATGCAGCACCTGTATGGAATCTGTAAATGCATATGAAAGAGAATTTTTGGTTTTCTAACACACAATCAATCTTCAAACCATCAACACTATTAGTATTATATTTCACGAAATTACAGTTAATATCTTTGGACACAAAAGCAGCAACACCTCCTGCTGCATACTGCTGATTGCAGTTCGCAAAAAGTTGATAGCCTGGTATATCATACAGGGTGATTTCTTCTTCATATATCCACGTTTCAGTTAAAAATATAAAATCTGGCTTTTTCGAAAAAGAATCTAAATGCAACATAAAGTTATCAAAATTTTTTCGCATACTGCGAATATTTTGTTGAATTACATAAAAACCAACGCTTTTAACATTGTTGTACGCAATATTATCAAAGCAAGTTGTTCTACAATTTGCATATGGGATATTGAAAAGGTCTGTGTTCGTATCTAAATGCTCAACAGACATACTGAATTAAGTTAGATGTTTAAGATCCTCAAGAGAATTTATAACACAAACCCTTTCACCATCCCGTTTACGCATTAATACCCTACCATTACCAATCCAAACATACTTAAAGTTTAAGTGCTTTTTGACCTTCTGAGCCTCTTTAAGAATAGACCTAGTTAGGCCGTTTAAAGAGTCATTGACATAAATATTTGTTTTGTTATTACACCCAAAAATCCCTGAGTTTAGTTTCTTTCTATTCTCAAATTTTTTCCTCAAAATATTTTTTTTAATAGAACTAGATGCAAACTTAATACATATTACATCCAACGGTGGGGAACCGCTGGCTTTCTTAATTTTTTTAACAAAGCAGTCATCAACCAACTCTGGATTAATATTCTCTTTCAATCCTACTGAAAAAATCTTTAACGCACTGTCAAGAGCATTAGAATTGTTGACATCTGGAACGCCAACAATTTCTAAACAGTTCTCTCTTCTTTTCTGATCCAGAAACATAACTTGTCTTCTCAAGTCATTAACTTCGTCTTGCAAGTTTATTTTGTCACGTTGCAAAGATTCGTCAATGCAGAGCGTATTTGCATGCATGGATTTAAGAGAAATAATCTCATTATACAGCAGTTCAAGCGTTACTACTTTAACACTTTCTTGTGGTGACTCACACTGAGTTGCCCATGATGGTTGTGGCGTCAGTCGTAGCTTAGAGTTAAGCTGTGGCGAAAAACATTGAGACTCACTTGGGGATTGAGAGAGAGGTAGCTTTTTTTCTGCAGGTAAAGCTTTCGTTTGAGTGATCAGCTGTTGAAGTGGTTGTCTGTTTTTTTGCGCACTAGAAACTTTCAGCGATGGATGCTTTTGTTTTGCTTGTAGCTGTTGTAGTTGCAGAAGATGCTGTTGTTGCTGTTTCTGTTATTGTAGATGCTGTGGTTGTATTTTTTGTTGCTCAACCAGTTGTATTGGTTGGGCGGGAGAGTCATTATTTACAATTGCATGTGGTGCCGAGGAAGTCTTAACTGATGATTCCTCCGCAGTCGGCTGTTTATTTTGTAGCTGTTGAGATGATTGCACTGTTGAGGGAGACTCTGCTGATGAGTCATCTGTAGTCAGCTGTTTATGCAAATGTTGTTGCGGATGATGAGACTGAGATGTTGTGGGAGCCGCTCGTGATGCGTCATCGGTAGCAGAAGGCATTGGTGGAGAGCGAAGGGAAGACCTTCTCGCTGTCGAACATTTAATGCAACGAAAGTTGCGATTTGATTGTTCCATAAAGTCAAGATCAGTTGGTGATAAATTAACACATTTGCAGTGAAAAAATTCATTGCAGTCAGAACACTTTACTTTTACTTGGCCGCGTTCAACCTTTAGATTACAAATGCAAGGCATAGTGCTTAAGTTAAATGTACTTTATCAAAGACAAAAAACTACGCGTGTTGATCCCACGACAAACGCGACACAACTGATATCACTCGTTTGTGTTTTCCAACACCAGTCACTTTGGCCAGACAAAAATAGCAATCGTTTAGGTGGCAAAACGGTTGTCTCCAGATCATCGGAGCATCGAATTTCATGTATCGTTTTTTACCCGAGCTAAATTCAGACAATATTAATTTGCACGACTGACACAAAATACTTGGCGTCCATGATTTACCAATGTTCTTAGCCGCAATACCAAAATAATGAAGATATGACATTTGCAATAAATTCGTAAAATTGACTGGTTTCTTTTCGAAAGTAAGTTCACCGCACACGTAGCAGAAAATATCTGCGTCGTTTTTACACTGGAATTTTCGCAGTCTTTTACTCATTTTATTTTGAAGTATATCTTATTTTTTATTTTTTCCTTTTTTCCACCGCACACGTAGCAGAAAATATCTGGGTCGTTTTTACACTGGAATTTTCGCAGTCTTTTACTCATTTTATTTTGAAGTATATCTTATTTTTTTATTTTTTCCTTTCGTTACAAATTATGCGTCCGTTTGTTTGCCACGTTTTTTAGTATAATGCATGAATGTTTTTGCTTTTATACATCTCGAAAGTGCTGCAGGTACAATAAAGGAAGGTAGGTCCACGACTGAGAGAGCGACCGCCGAAACTGTCAAAAAAACACAAAATAAGTATGCACATGGCATAATAAAAACAGGTATGCTCTCTTTCTTATAGCCATAAGTGTCAAAATCAGACGTTTTGCTGTGACGGTTTCGACGGTTGCATTCTCAGTCGTGAGCCTACCAAACCCTTGACTTGATTCCTATGAACAATAAAAATGAAAAATAAAAAATTAGAGTAAATAACCCAATTTATTTATATGACAATAAAATTTGTAAAAAAAACATAACTTGGGTGCTTTCGTTCCATTGAACTCAACTTTTTCATTTCTCAATAGATTTTCTTCAACAATAGCTTATTTTTTTTGGAAAAATAAAGGCTCTTAGTAAAAAATATCAAAAGTAACAAAATATTTTGATTTCTTAACGAAATTTGCAACTATTTTGTCTTTTTTTGGAAATTTTTCTGAAAAATAAAAAAAATCCCCGATATTTGAATTAATTCCGCCAAAACTAACAGCTCGACCAAAAAACGATGTTTGCATTGTTTGTAAGAAATTTTATTAGCTTTTATTTGATATATCATTTGTTTGATTACTGGTGTTGGTTCTGGAGATATATGCAATTAAGTGGAACCAACTTTTTTTTTTCATTGAAAACCCTACAGTGGGCAATATCTCGAAAACGGAGTGACAGAAAAAAAAAATTTTTTTTTCGGAATTAGCGACCGATTTAACATGAGAAAAGGATAGTGGCATTCAAAGTACAAACAACTTTTCGTTATTTGTAAACCAGTGTAACCGAAGGTTCAATGATGTAACTATTAGTGACAAATTCCCAATCAATAATATAGAAAATATATTGGACAAATTGGGAAAGGCAAAGTATCTTACGACGCTAGACTTAGCAAAAGGTTTTTACCAAATCTTAGTAAAAAATAAAGACCGGGTAAAAACAGCGTTCTCAACTCCGTTTGGCATTATGAATATGTCAGAATGCCTTTCGGACTAAAGAACGCCCCATCAACATTTCAACGGTTGATGAACTCTATTCTCAGGGACTACATAAATAAAATTTGTGTAGTCTACCTTGATGATATTCTAATATTTAGCACGTCTTTAGAAGAACACATACTGAGCATACGAAAAATTTCAAACAGATTAAAAGAAGCAAAGCTTAAAATTCAGGTTGATAAATGTAGTTTTCTCCTTAAGGAATCCGAATATCTTGGCCATATTTTAACGCCTGAAGGTGTTAAGCCGAACCAAGCAAAGGTATAAGTAATTCGAAATCTGAAACTACCAACCACGCAAAAACAGATTAAATCTTTTTTGGGAATAATCGGCGTTTATAGAAAATTTATTAAGGATTATGCAAAAATAGCACATACGTTAACAAAATATTTAAAAAAAAATGCACGAATAAATGCAAACGATCCCAGTTTCAATACAGCTTTTGATAAATTGAAAGAACTAATAACAAATCATCCAATACTTAGATACCCTGATTTTAGCAGAAAATTCAAATTAATTACAGATGCCAGCAATTTTGCAATTGGTGCAGTGTTAATGCAAGACAAACACCCTATATCTTACGCCTCCAGGACATTAAATGTACATGAACAAAACTATTCAACTATTGAAAAAGACCTCTTGGCTTTTGTCTGGGGAGTTATGTATTTCAGACCATATTTGTTTTGGAAAGGAATTTGAACTGCAGACTGATCATCAGCCAATAAAATGGCTTCATGCAAAGTACTGTGGTAAAGACATAAACCCACGGTTACAAAGATGGATTGTACAGTTAGGCGAATATAACATAAAAATAGACTTTATCAAGGGGAAAGATAATAAAATTGCAGATTTCTTAAGTAGAATAAATGTTGAAAGTAGGGAAATAAATTTAGTTAATTATATATCTAATATAAATATAAATAACATAAAGGAGTTAAGTAAACAAGGAGACTCAATGAGTGTCCAGACTGACCATTCTCAAAAAGAAAATCTTGAGGAACATTTTCCAATCTTAGATACGGTAGTTAACAGATTTAAATTTCAAATTATACTTGTAGAAAACAAGGAGGTGGATTTCGAAGTTTCATTGAAAAACATACGAGTCTATATAGATAAAAATGACTTAAATGGTGGCAATGTTAGTGATATCGTAAGACGGCATTTAAAAACTGGTAAGATAAATTTTTTCTAATCTTAACGATCATGAATATAACCAATTAGAGCAACTTCTTATTGAAATATTTCCTGACAGGACGACTTATAAATTCGTTAAATGTACCTATTTCGCAAAAGATCTGGAAGATGAGGAGCAGCTCAGAAAACAAATTGCACTTTATCATATAAATGAAGTAGGTCATTCAGGGATTATACCGACTTATGAGGGAATAAAGAAAATAATATATCTCCCTGATTTAAAAACAGAGCTACATAAAATAATAAATAATTGTGAAATTTGCACAATTTGCACCTCAGCAAAGTATGATAGGAATCCGATCAAAAATAAATTTCACTTAACTGAAACCCCATTAACGATTGACGAAATAGTTCATGTTGATGTTTATGTTAATAGCAAGCATTCCTTTATAAATTTTATAGATAAGTTTTCAAAGTTCGCCACCAGTTTCCATTTGAAAGATAGAAACAGTTTGACAATAGTAGAAAAATTAGAACAGTTCATTTCTATTAGAGGAAAAATAAAAAAGTTCATATTCGAAACGAATTTAAATCAAAAAACGTTGAAGAATTTTGTAAACAAGAGAACATTCAATATCACATTACTAAACCTAACAGTCACACTGGTAATGCTGACGTAGAAAGACTTAACAGTACAATAACAGAAAAAATCAGAGCTCTAAACTTAGAAGATAAACAGCCAATAAAATTACAAATTTTAAGCGCAATCAGTTTTTATAATAGTTCATACCATTCTACAATTAAATGCACCCCTTCGGATGTTCAAAACCAAAGAGTAGACCATAGTAAAATAAAACAACGTATAGAAGACAGTAAACAACGTAATATTTATAAAAAAAATACATTTCGGGAAGACTATACAGAGACAAGAACAACGGGGTTTATTAAAAATTCTAAATCACTCCGTCATAAAGAAGAACCAAAATTTAGAAAATATAAATTAGAAAATATTCATACTTCTAATATAAAACGACCGTTAAAATTTTCAGATTCTACTTGTGATACTAATTCTAATATCTCTGATGACGCAAACCCAGACGCTGTAACAAGTTAGCCCCATTCATGAGGACTCGGGATATATTGAGGTAAAGCTTAAGGAAGTGGAAGTAGCCCAGCAAGTTAATACAATAATTCATATTATTAATTCCAACGAAATCAACGATATCCTTGATAAAATTAATACTAATATAGAAAATCTCGATATCGCTAATAAGAACTTATTAATATCAGAAAAAAATATAATAAAGAAAAAACTTAAAACAATAACACCTATTCCAAAAAGAGGTAAAAGAGGTTTAATCAATGCAGTCGGATCAGCATACAAATGGCTATTTGGAATGATGGACAATGACGATAGAGACGAAATAATAGAACATTTAGGGATCATTAACAAAAACAATCACAATGCCATCGCAACGCTTAATGAGCAAATTACTATTAACTCTTATTTTAACAACTCATTTACAAAACTATAGGAAGCAATAGAAGACGACAGAACAAAAATAACAGAAGCATTTAAAGTAATTAAGACAAGAAACAACGAAATAGTAAAACGATTATTATACAGGGACCAACTAACCAAACTTAGGAATTTAGAGTATAAAATAGACCAAATATAGGACTATATTGTTTCAGCGAAACGAAATATGATCCACCCTAGTATTTTGACGAGCAATGAAATTGAAAAGTTCAATATAGATTTTTATAAACTAAAACTATTGAAGGTTGGAGTAATGAACTACAAAGACGACTCGTTAATTATAGCTATGCAAATTCCGAAATCATATATTACTTTAGATCTTAAGCTGGTCACACCTCTCCCAAATAAACAGTATCTAGAGATAGAACAAGAAAAACAACATATTATACAATTAAATAATCAATTTTTATTATACGCAGAAAATATTATTCTTAAACATTTAAAAAAAAAAATAAAAACTGTATTTGGCAAGATGAATGTACCTTTAGATACAATAATAAAACAGAGATAAGATAACTTGATGAAGATACATTGTTAATAAAAAATGCTTTAGAAGAAAAAATTATTCAAAATTGCGATAATAGAAATATAACAATATCAAAAAACTACTTAATTATTTACAATAACTGTGAAATAAAAATTAGAAATGAATCATTTTACAATAACAAAGAAATAATACATGAGAAATATTTTTATCCAAACAGTAAACAAATTAATAATACAAAAACTGTATCCATACCATTTAAGAACATTGTAAGCCAACACTTTTCTAATATTAAGCAAATCGAAGAATTAAAATTTCACAAGAATATTCCATATGGAATAAATTTAACTCTTTTAATCATTGTTGTTGTAGTTGTCATAATTTTATTCAATTTCAAAAAATCTAATGTAAAAGTTGTAAATAAACATAAAATTGTAAAAAACACGATTCAGGAGAATCTTGAATTAAAGGGGGGAGGAGCCACGTCCCAACCACAACAGCAAGTAGAAATACGACCTGCATTCCTCAAACTGTGGGAAAATGCTAACAAAGCAAAACCCAGTGCAGAAACTGAATTTTAAATAAACAAATAAAAATGCACTAATACATTGTAAACAAATAAATACGTACAACTATATCTATATCTATATTTCTTTTTGTTCTCTTTGTTTCTTCTGTTTTGACTTAATGTAAGAATATTTGAAAATAATAAAATTTAATTCTGAAGTTTAACTCAAAGTAAACGGTGTTTCATTTTAATCGGTTGATCAACATTTAAGTTGATCACATTTCTCGCGCACTCAAACATTTTCTCTCTCTATTTCTCATTTGTCTCTTCGACTCAAACACAAGCACGATCACCACCACGCAGAAGAAAAGGTACGAATTAAAATGGTAGGGTAGCTTGTCCAAAACGCAGAAAACGCCCAGCTTGTCCAAAATTTATGAAATACTTTTTTAACTTTCGTATACCTTAAAAATCGAAAACTACTAAAAAATACACAAAATAATTTTCTCCGCCGGCATATTTAATTGTTTTTACTCTCTGAGGTTTGCCATTGTCTGCAGAGAGGTGGTGACCGATCAGAAAAATTTTTTTATTGAAAAAAACTTTCGCCGCGACTGGGGATTGATCTCGTGCGCCGAGCATGCTAAGCCACACACTTAACATGCATGCCACGGCCACCACAAACTGACTATGCTCCATCAAAATAAAACTACTCAACAAGGTTTCCCACAACGAATTGCGATAACATTTTCAATAGAAGAATTTTCAATAGAATCCGAATAAAGTAATGATTTTTTTCGATTATAAAATAAAATAAATAAATTTTATTTAAAGATATAAAATAAAATCACTTTTTTTCGATATAAAATAAAATCGTTTTTTTATTAAAATATTTTGTGTTTGAAGCCCTATATCTCGAAATAATTCTATCGGAGAGAAAAAGTTAGCCCTCTTATGTGTTAGAGAATTTCATAACAAAACATTTGAAATAAAACATGTCTAAAGAAAAGTCATAATTCACAAACTTTTTTAATATCAATGCAAAAACCCTTTTTTTTTTTTTAATCTACTATATAAAAATTTTTTAAATTTTTTTAATTACCGTTTTTTGGGTTCAAATTTCGAAATAACAATATGAATCGAACTGAGTAGACGCGTTTGTTTCGCGCTGGCTAAAATCACGTTCTATTGCCACAAAAAAGAGTTAAAAATCGTTTGGGTTCATAAAAGACCATTGCACTAGTTCTGCCTTTGAAGCAATTGCGCTAAGTGTTTAATATTAAACAAAAAATCACTGGTGTTTTTCGATTATAAATTTATATTATAATTTATAATTATAATATTTTAAAATAAAACACTCAATATGTCAGGCAAAGCAAAATCTTCGGTATCTGCTGCTGCCAGGCGGCCGACGACACGTAATTCACCACAAACTCCGATTAGCTTCGCGAACGACCGGCGCATGAACGATTCGCGCGACATAATCCCGCCGGATAATTGGATGTTACTGTTGGAAGAACAATTCAAGCAGCAAAGAATGAGCATCGTTGAAGAACTAAGGAATGTAATGAAGGAATCCGAGGAGAGACTTGTGCAGCGTATGGGTGAGATGGTTGCTGATTTGGCAAATGTCAAATTAGCTGTAAAAACCTTAGACCGCCGTATTACAACAATTGAAAAGCAATCTAATGAAGAGATGCATGCAGCTATGAGCGAAATTAACATTTTGAAAAAACAACTTGAAAAAGCTGAGAATGACATGGTCTCAACTGATCTCTTAATAAATGGAGTACCAGCACAAGATAATGAAAACACCGCAATGATCTTCTCTGATATATGTAAAGCCTTACGTTTCCGTACTCCCTTAGTGCGTGATTCTTTTCGTATACGTTCGAACAGCAACAAAACGCAGCCGATCATGGTAAAGCTTCACTCGGCTTATGAAAGGAATCAGCTTTTTAAGTCTGTTGCTGGATTCTGTAAGCAGAATAAAAGATCGCTAGCCTTTTCTGACATCGGTGGAGATGGAGACGGTAAAATATTTGTGCATGAGAGCCTTTCCGTAGCTAACCGTGAAATTATGTACTATGCTACGCAACTAAAGCGTCAAAAATTATTAGCTTCAGCCTTCTCAATCCGAGGTAAAGTCTTCGTAAGAGAAAAGTTTAATGCACAGGCGGTGGAAGTAGTCTCAAAAGAGAACGTTGATCTAATTGCTAGCGCCAACCGAAGAGCAAGTAGCAACTAACGCAAATAGTAGCAACGCAAATAGTTATTATACTTTTACTAAAACTTTTTCTTTTTATATATTTTATTTTATTTTTAGTTTTAAATGGGGGTAATTCATAAAACATTTTTTGTGATTTTTAATCTAAGTTGCCATTTTAATAGCTCGCTTTTTCCTATCACGTGTATAAATGATTGAATCACAAGCGAGTCACAGTGCTTCCGCTAAAACTATTTTAGGTATTTTAAGTAAAACTTATCGAGGGTTTCAGCTTTGTCACTTAAACGGTCGAAGCTTAAACTCATCAAAAATTGATTATTTAAATTATTTGTTTTCCGAAACTCGTGTTGACATAGTTTGCGTTACGGAATCTTGGTTCAAAAAAGATACTGAAGATGATGTGTATTCACTCGAAAATTTCAATATTATAAGAAATGATCGTGATAATGGATTGAGAGGGGGGGATTGCAATATATTTTAGAAAATTTCTACAATGCAAAATTATTTTTAAATCTAATAATGATGATAATGTTGAATTTCTCAGTGTTGAATGTGGTGACGGTTTGCAGAAATGTATTGTTATTTGTGTTTACAACCCACATAAATCGTTTTCTTTAGATACACTTTTTGCTGTTGTTTCTGATTATCTTGATGTGTGGTGACTTTAACATCGATCTTCTTTTTGGTGATTCGCGCGCAAGTTCTTTTTTCAATTATTTAAGCTATTGTGGCTTAAATCTAGTTAATAAATGGCCAACTCGCTTTGCTCCTAATCGTAAGCCCAGTCTTCTTGACCTGTTTTGTCTAGCTGATCAAACGCTGCTAACGCATTTTGACCAACTTTCGTTACCTGGTGTTTCAGATCATGATATGTTCATTACTTATAACATAAATTTGAATCAATCGGTGGTTGAATCGTGTTTGTTTTATCGCGACTTTAAGGCCATTGATACGGATGGTTTATTTAACGAAGCTTTGTTTTTGCAATGGAATGATTGTTGGTACTATTCTAACATAGAAGAAAAATTAGAACATTTTACAAATCTCATAAACTACTTATTCAACAAATACGTTCCCACAAAAAAAAATTGTTCTCAAAAATTCAAAGCAACCATGGTTTTCACAGAAGGTCGAAAAAGCAATCAACCATCGTAACAAAAATTATAGGAAGTGGAAACATAGTCCAACTGAAAGCAATTGGAATGCATTTCGAAGGTCTAGGAATGATGCAACACGTATCTTACGGCACTCGAAAAAAGTATACTATGCGAAAAAGCTGAATGTCAATTTACCTGAAAGGGTTTTATGGAAGAACCTTGAGTCTGTTGGTGTAAAGAAGAGAATCTCAGAGTGCAATGTGGACCCCAACACTTTAAATGATTTTTTCTTGCAGTCAAATAAATTTAATGACAGTAATTCATTTTTTATTAATCATCGACTTGTGAGCCAATTCAGAGAAAAATTTAATTTTGAAACAGTTTCTGAGTATAATCTCGTAAAATCAATCTTGTCCGTCAAGTTAAATGCAGTGGGATACGATAATGTTAACCTTAAATTTGTAAAACTGCTACTTCCTTATATAGTCCTGACACTCACACATATATTCAATTACGCTATTACGTCCTCGAACTTTCCTAAGCAGTGGAGGATTGCAAATGTAATACCCATCGCTAAGAAAAACAACCCAACTCGTCCTGAAGATTTTCGTCCAATAAGCATCCTTTCTGCATTATCAAAATCATTCGAAAAAATTCTTTCGGCACAAATTGTTGAACATTTAAATGTAAATAAGCTACTGACTGCAAACCAATCTGGGTATAAGACTGGACATAGTTGCACAACCGCGGTTCTAAAGATAATGGAGGATATTCGACCGGCATATGATAACGATGAGCTCACCGTCCTAGCTCTTCTAGACTTCTCGAAGGCCTTTGATACAGTCAACCATGACATTCTTTTGCAAAAACTTAAATACTATTTTGGTTTCGGGTCTTGTGCTATTAAATTAATGCAAACATATTTGAACAATCGTTGCCTGCAGGTTATTAATAAAAATTGCTCGTCGCAACTGAAAAGTACGTTTTCTGGCGTTCCGCAAGGATCCATATTAGGACCCATTCTTTTCAGCATGTTTGTTAACGACATTGTATCTTGTTGCCACAACACATCAATTCACCTATACGCTGATGATGCACAAATATAAATTTCAAGAACAATAGGGTTGTCAGAGGATTTAATATGTAGAATCAATGAAGACCTAATTTCTATAGAAGACTGGGCCGCTAAAAATCTTTTAAATTTAAATACTTCCAAAACTCAAGCTCTTACCATTTCTCGCCAACGTTACAGCGTCGAAAACTTACCGCCCATAGTTATGGCCGGCGCTAACGTTTCATTTGTCACCTGTGTAACTAGTCTGGGGTATAAAATTAATAGTAGTTTGAGCTGTGTTGACCATGTAAACCTCACAATTTCTAAAATGTACTGTGTCCTTAGAAAACTATGGCACACGAATGACTTCATACCTCAGGAAACAAAACTAAAACTTTTGCTTTCTCTAGTTATTCCCCATATTACATATGGTGAATTAGTTTATGGAAACCTCGATGCGGCTTCATAAAGAAAGCTGCAATTTGTGATAAACAACTGTGCAAGATATGTTTTCAATAAACGGAAATTCGATCACATATCCGAATTTGCCTTGAGAATTCTTAACTGTGATCTTACAAATTATCTAAATATACGCAATCTCCTCTTTTTGCATAAATTAGTTTATACGCGTTGTCCCGAATACTTGTTTAGTAATTTACGTTTTGCGTTGTCTAGTCGTACACTTAATCTTATAGTCCCCAATGTCAAATCCGTTAGTTCTTCTAGAATGTTTTTCGTTTGTGCTGTGAAACTGTGGAATATGCTACCTAAGTCCATAAAAACCGAAAATAATAGAGTGCGCTTTAAAATGGCTGTTTTGAATTTATTTAAATAACTTTAACATTTAAGTTTAGTAATTAAAATCTTTTTGGAGTTTACTCCTTTAGAATCGATTTGCATATAAAGAAATTATATTAGGGGGTAAAGTCAAATTTTCAACTATTTTTCGTTACGTTTGAATTTTCAACTATTTTTGCGTTATGGTTGAATTTTCAACTTTTTTTCGTTACGTTTGAATTTTCAACTATTTTTGCGTTATGGTTGAATTTTCAACTATTTTTGCGTTATGCTTGGCCAATCGAATGCAATGGAATAATCTAAGGTCACAGGCAGATCATTGGCACTTTAATGGATTCCAT
Organism: Tetanocera ferruginea; assembly: GCA_958299015.1. Taxonomy (NCBI): domain Eukaryota; kingdom Metazoa; phylum Arthropoda; class Insecta; order Diptera; family Sciomyzidae; genus Tetanocera; species Tetanocera ferruginea. The sequence continues at coordinate 80,007,678 of OY282641.1, read as the reverse complement.
CGAGAATTTGGACAAAAGTGGATGATTCTATGGCCATTCGGATGCAATGGATTATCAGAGGGCACAGGCGGGTCATTGGCACTTTAATGGATTCCATGGATTCCATGGAGTTGACAGGGGAGTCATTGGAACTTTTATTGGTTGAAGCAACATTTGGACCAAAATGGATGATTCTATGGCCAATCGGATGCAATGGGATTATCTGAGGTCATAGGCGGGTCATTGTGTCTGTTGTGGGTTCCATGGAACATTTGGACCAAAATGGGTGAATCTATGGCCAATCGGATGCAATGGGATTATCTGAGGTCAAAGGCGGGTCATTGGAACTTTTATGGGTTCCATGGAACATTTGGACCAAAATGGGTGATTCTATGGCCAATCGGATGCAATGGGATTATCTGAGGTCATAGGCGGGTCATTGGAACTTTTATGGGTTCCATGGAAAATTTGGACCAAAATGGGTGATTCTATGGCCAATCGGATGCAATGGGATTATCTGAGGTCACAGGAAGGTCATTGGAACTTTTAATGGTTCCATGGAACATTTGGACCAAAATGGGTGATTCTATGGCCAAACGGATGCAATGGGATTATCTGAGGTCACAGGAAGGTCATTGGAACTTTTAATGGTTCCATGGAACATTTGGACCAAAATGGGTGATTCTATGGCCAAACGGATGCAATGGGATTATCTGAGGTCATAGACGGGTCATTGGAACTTTTATGGGTTCCATGCAACATTTCTACCAAAATGGGTGATTCTATGGCCAAACGGATGCAATGGGATTATCTGAGGTCACAGGAAGGTCATTGGAACTTTTAATGGTTCCATGGAACATTTGGACCAAAATGGGTGATTCTATGGCGAATCGGAAGCAATGGGATTATCTGAGGTCACAGGAAGGTCATTGAAACTTTTAATGGTTCCATGGAACATTTGGACCAAAATGGGTGATTCTATGGCCAAACGCATGCAATGGGATTATATGAGGTCATAGACGGGTCATTGGAACTTTTATGGGTTCCATGGAACATTTCTACCAAAATGGGTGATTCTATGGACAAACGGATGCAATGGGATTATCTGAGGTCACAGGAAGGTCATTGGAACTTTTAATGGTTCCATGGAACATTTGGACCAAAATGGGTGATTCTATGGCCAATCGGATGCAATGGGATTATCTGAGGTCACAGGAAGGTCATTGAAACTTTTAATGGTTCCATGGAACATTTGGACCAAAATGGGTGATTCTATGGCCAATCGGATGCAATGGGATTATCTGAGGTCATAGGCGGGTCATTGGAACTTTTATGGGTTCCATGGAAAAGTTGGACCAAAATGGGTGATTCTATGGTCAATCGGATGCAGTGGGATTATCTGAGGTCATAGGCGGGTCATTGGAACTTTTATGAGTTCCATGGAACATTTGGACCAAAATGGGTGATTCTATGGTCAATCGGATGCAATGGGATTATCTGAGGTCATAGACGGGTCATTGGAACTTTTATGGGTTCCATGGAACATTTCTACCAAAATGGGTGATTCTATGGCCAACGGATGCAATGGAATTATCTGAGGTCACAGGAAGGTCATTGGAACTTTTAATGGTTCCATAGAACATTTGGACCAAAATGGGTGATTCTATGGCCAATCGGATGCAATGGGATTATCTGAGGTCACAGGAAGGTCATTGAAACTTTTAATGGTTCCATGGAACATTTGGACCAAAATGGGTGATTCTATGGCCAATCGGATGCGATGGGATTACCTGAGGTTTAGGCGGGTCATTGGAACTTTTATGGGTTCCATGGAAAAGTTGGACCAAAATGGGTGATTCTATGGCCAATCGGATGCAATGGGATAATCTGAGGTCACAGGAAGGTCATTGGAACTTTTAATGGTTCCATGGAACATTTGGACCAAAATGGGTAATTCTATGGTCAATCGGATGCAATGGGATTATCTGAGGTCAGAGGCGGGTCATTGGAACTTTTATGGGTTCCATCGAACATTTCTACCAAAATGGGTGATTCTATGGCCAAACGGATGTAATGGGATTATCTGAGGTCACAGGAAGGTCATTGGAACTTTTAATGGTTCCATGGAACATTTGTACCAAAATGGGTGATTCTATGGCCAATCGGATGCAATGGGATTATCTGAGGTCACAGGAAGGTCATTGGAACTTTTAATGGTTCCATGGAACATTTGGACCAAAATGGGTGATTCTATGGCCAATCGGATGCAATGGGATTATCTGAGGTCATAGGCGGGTCATTGGAACTTTTATGGGTTCCATGGAAAATTTGGACCAAAATGGGTGATTCTATGGCCAAACGGATGCAATGGGATTATCTGAGGTCATAGACGGGTCATTGGAACTTTTATGGGTTCCATGGAACATTTCTACCAAAATGGGTGATTCTATGGCCAAACGGATGTAATGGGATTATCTGAGGTCACAGGAAGGTCATTGGAACTTTTAATGGTTCCATGGAACATTTGTACCAAAATGGGTGATTCTATGGCCAATCGGATGCAATGGGATTATCTGAGGTCACAGGAAGGTCATTGAAACTTTTAATGGTTCCATGGAACATTTGGACCAAAATGGGTGATTCTATGGCCAATCGGATGCGATGGGATTATCTGAGGTCATAGGCGGGTCATTGGAACTTTTATGGGTTCCATGGAAAAGTTGGACCAAAATGGGTGTTTCTATGGTCAATCGGATGTAATGGGATTATCTGAGGTCATAGGCGGGTCATTGGAACTTTTATGGGTTCCATGGAACATTTCTACCAAAATGGGTGATTCTATGGCCAAACGGATTCAATGGGATTATCTGAGGTCACAGGAAGGTCATTGGAACTTTTAATGGTTCCATGGAACATTTGGACCAAAATGGGTGATTCTATGGCCAATCGGATGCAATGGGATTATCTGAGGTCACAGGAAGGTCATTGAAACTTTTAATGGTTCCATGGAACATTTGGACCAAAATGGGTGATTCTATGACCAATCGGATGCGATGGGATTATCTGAGGTCATAGGCGAGTCATTGGAACTTTTATGGGTTCCATGGAAAAGTTGGACCAAAATGGGTGATTCTATGGTCAATCAGATGCAATGGGATTATCTGAGGTCATAGGCGGGTCATTGGAACTTTTATGGGTTCCATGGAACATTTCTACCAAAATGGGTGATTCTATGGCCAATCGGATGCAATGGGATTATCTGAGGTCATAGGCGGGTCATTGGAACTTTTATGGGTTCCATGGAACATTTGGAACAAAATGGGTGATTCTATGGCCAAACGGATGCAATGGGATTATCTGAGGTCATAGACGGGTCATTGGAACTTTTATGGGTTCCATGGAACATTTCTACCAAAATGGGTGATTCTATAGCTAATCGGATGCAATGGGATTATCTGAGGTCATAGACGGGTTATTGGAACTTTTATGGGTTTCATTGAACATTTCTACCAAAATGGGTGATTCTATGGCCAATCGGATGCAATGGGATTATCTGAGGTCATAGGCGGGTCATTGGAACTTTTATGGGTTCCATGGAACATTTCTACCAAAATGGGTGATTCTATGGTCAATCGGATGCAGTGGGATTATCTGAGGTCATAGGCGGGTCATTGGAACTTTTATGAGTTCCATGGAACATTTGGACCAAAATGGGTGATTCTATGGTCAATCGGATGCAATGGGATTATCTGAGGTCAAAGGCGGGTCGTTGGAACTTTTATGGGTTCCATGGAACATTTGGACCAAAATGGGTGATTCTATGGCCAATCGGATGCAATGGGATTATCTGAGGTCATAGGCGGGTCATTGGAACTTTTATGAGTTCCATGGAACATTTGGACCAAAATGGGTGATTCTATGGCCAATCGGATGCAATGGGATTATCTGAGGTCATAGGCGGGTCATTGGAACTTTTATGGGTTCCATGGAACATTTGGACCAAAATGGGTGATTCTATGGCCAAACGGATGCAATGGGATTATCTGAGGTCATAGGCGGGTCATTGGAACTTTTATGGGTTCCATGGAACATTTCTACCAAAATGGATGATTCTATGGCCAATCGGATGCAATGGGATTATCTGAGGTCATAGGCGGGTCATTGAAACTTTTAATGGTCCCATGGAACATTGGGACCAAAATGGGTGATTCTATGGCCAATCGGATGCAATGGGATTATCTGAGGTCACAGGCGGGTCAATGGTGCTTTTATGGGTTCCATGAGACGTTTCGAACAAACTTTATGATTCTATAGCCAATCGGATGCAATGGGATTTGCTGAGGTCATTGTCACTTTTATGAATTCTACGAAGCATTTAGACATAAATGGATGATTCTGTGGTCAAGCGGATGTAACTGAACTATCTGAGGTCTAGGCTGGGTCATTGAAACCCAGATGAGTTGTATATTTAAGCACTTTGCCTATTGTACATGATTATATAAAATTCCAAGGCAATTAATAAGAAGTAAACTCCAATCGCGCGTCGTAGCTGACACGCACACTTTTTTTTTCTTTGTTTAACAATGGGGGGAAAAATTATTAGCATTAAGAAATATTATTAGCACTTTAAGCTTGTTCTGTTAGAATCTAAAATCATTTTTGTATAATATGTTTAATGTTGATGCTCTTTAAGAGACATTTAGTCTCATGTGTGCAATTATATTTAAGCAAATAAATAAATAAATAAATAAATAAACAAATCCAAAAAAAAAAATTTCCGTAAAACTGTACCTGCCGGATATGATTAAAAAAATTACATCTTCAACGTCTCGATCTGACGTCTGGTTTCTGAGGAAAATGGTCACCCAGTTTGAAAGAAATAATTTCTAGAAAAATGCGTTTTTAGTTTTTCTTAGCATGCATGTAATATGCATTTTTATCTCAAAAAACTTCCAATTTTAAAAATCCTTTTGGCATTGATTGGCTTCGTTCAACTTGGGTTTTGGTCGGTATTGTTCGGTAGATTTTTGTTCATTTTTATATAGCTTCTGCTCGTATTCGTTAAACTTCTGTTTATTCTTTAGTCTTTGCTTCTTGATTTCGTTTGCCTTCGGCTCATTCCTTGATTTGTGTCGAAAGAACTTTTAAAAGCATAGGATCTATTTCAGTAACAGATACAAATGCTTCCCAAGTTTCATCAAAACCGGTACATCCGTTGTGACGTGGATGAGCCAAACATAGTTGATCGAATATAGCTCCCTCTTACGAAAGTTTTCTGAAATTTAAATAGCCCCAAATCTGTTGCAGGGTCAGGTTATTTCACGTACCAAATTTTAGTAAAATCGGTCAAGTCATTTAGGAGTTATTGAATCTTAACATTGCACCACTTAAAGCGCCCTCTTGCGGAAGCCTTTGGAATTTTTATATTTTATGTTTTATCTTCGGTAGAGTTGAATGTTCATATCAAATTTCATTAAAATTTGGTACAGGTGTTTAGGAGTTATTATGTCTTTCAAACGCACTACTTAAAGCGCCCTCTTGCGGAAGTCTTTGGAATGTTTTATAGCCTATATTTTATTTTGGTCATAGTTGAACCTTCATACCAAATTTCATTGAAATCGGTTCAGGTGTTTAGGAGTTATAATAGAGTACCACGCCCACATACTCCCGCCCAATTTTGTACATCCACTATGATCTTTCTCTCTATGAAACGTACTTGGTGACCAAATTTTAGCTCAATCGGATAAACTGTTGTGTGCAGGCCCGGTGAAATCCTACCGGCTGCGCCATAATGTTGTGTGGGGTTCTCCGTTGAACCCACACAACTCTGTTGTGTAACGTTAAATATTACCTGTTACATCATTAAATGTATACTCACCAAATGTTTTTCTGCGCTGGTGGTACCTGAAAGTTTAAAATGACACTTCACTTCTTGATTGCTTAATTAACTCTCTTCTTTTTATTAATTTTACTCTTATTTATATCACAGGTTTGAATCTTAAAATCTACTTGGTCTCAAGATCATTATCTTAACTTCCGTAATGAAACTTGATGACAATTACATAATAGTTACATACATACAATTAACCTAGACATTAACCTAGACATTTTTGCTAAACAACATACAAATATACATACTTCGTATTTTAAATATACAAACAAACATATTACAAATATACATTCTTTGTTTACTTCCGCAATATAATTTATAAGCTATGGTAACAGAAGCTCAGCTCAAGTAGCTGACCCGTGCTTACTTGCTATTTTAAGCTGACCGTTGCACTTTTTAATTGTTGGGTGCTTGACGGTAAACTTAAATTGGCAAGCATTGCAAAAACGCTGATCGCTTCATTATTATTGAGGTAGGTCAGTGTTTGTAATTTATAATATAAAAACAACTCAACTTCACTTGTGACGAATGAGTCACAACAAAACGGTGCGCGAGCCTATACGGAACAGACAGACAGACAGAAGGACAAACATTTGATTTTATATATGAGACTAAAAATAAATAAAATGGTTTTTGCATTGATATTAAAAAAGTTTGTGAATTATGACTTTTCTTTAGACATGTTTTATTTCAAATGTTTTGTTATGAAATTCTCTAACACATAAGAGGGCTAACTTTTTCTCTCCGATAGAATTATTTCGAGACATAGGGCTTCAAACACAAAATATTTTTATAAAAAAACGAAAAAGTGATGTTATTTTACCTGTTTGCGATCATAACAGCCATATCAATTATGCAAGCATTTATGTGAAGTATGTGTTCCCAAAAGTGGATTTTTTTAATTTTGCCATTTACATAAAAAATGGGGGCTAATCGAAAAAAATCATTACTATATTCGGATTCTATGGAAAATTCTACTATTGAAAATGGTATCGCAATTCGTTGTGGTGAAACTTTTCGAAAATTTGTGGAGTAGTGTAATCTTAGTAGTTTTTCAGTTTGGCTTCTTCATAAAAATATATGCAATATAAATTTTATACGCAAGTGTAGATGTTTATTTAAATAAAAAAGTTATGATATATTTTGCACAGTTGTTTACGTCTCTTTTTTTTTCTATTTTTATTTAGATGCTTTCGAAGATGCATATTTTGGGAAAACAGTGGATATTAGTGATTCTTACGTATCAAATTATCAATCAGATGAATGCGTTGAAATACAAAGTGAAAACGATGTTATCGTTACGGCGTCTTTTTCTAACATTTTGCAAAAGGATGCGTTCCTCGTTTTTCGAGCTCTTTGTAAACTGTCAATGAAACCATTACTAGATGGCCATCCTGATCCCAAGTCACATGAGCTTCGTTCTAAAGTTTTATCATTGCACCTTCTCCTTTCGATTCTGCAAAATGCTGGTCCAGTATTTCGTTCAAATGAAATGTTTGTTATGGCAATTAAGCAGTACTTATGCGTAGCTTTATCAAAAAATGGAGTAAGTTTAGTGACTCATGTTTTCGAATTGTCACTTTCAATATTTGTTACTCTTTTATCAAAATTTAAAATTCATCTTAAAAAGCAGATCGAAGTTTTTTTCAAGGAAATTTTCTTGAATATATTGGAAGCTTCTTCAAGTTCTTTTGAGCAAAAGTGGATAGTAATTCAAGCGCTCACTCGTATTTGCGCTGACGCCCAATCGGTGGTAGATATATATGTAAATTACGATTGTGATTTCTCTGCCGCTAATTTGTTTGAACGTCTAGTAAATGACATATCAAAAATAGCTCAAGGCCGACAAACTATAGAACTAGGTTCAAACACTTTCCAAGAAAAAGCAATGCAAATTCGAGGTCTTGAGTGCTTAGTTTCTATATTCAAATGCATGGTGGAGTGGAGTAAAGATCTTTATGTAAACCCAATCAAAGCTAACTGTAATGCCAATGAATCTGTGACATGCCTTTCACGAAGAGAACCTCCTGTTTTGACTCTTAAACAGCTAGAACAGTCTAATAAGTGTAACAATAAACAATGTTTTAGTCCAAGTCATAAATTAAATTCTTGTGAAATAAAAAAAAAAAAAGAGATTCTAGATTCACCAGAGGCTTTAGAAGAGCAAAAAATGAGAAAAGAAGTTATGGAAACGGGCATCGAAATGTTCAACAGAAAACCGAAGGATGGAGTTAAGTTTTTGCAAGAGAATTATCTTTTAGGATCATCTTGCACGGATGTTGCAAAATGGTTACATGATGATGATCGTCTAGACAAAACTTTAATAGGAAACTACCTTGGTGAAAATGATGACCATTCAAAAGGGGTTATGTGTGCTTATATAGATGGTTTCAACTTTAATAATATGGAAGTAGTATCATCGTTGCGGTTGTTATTGGAAGAGTTCCGGCTCCCAGGTGAAGCTCAAAAAATTGATCGTCTAATGGAAAAATTTGCTAGTAGATATTGTGAATGCAATCCTAACCAACAATTGTTTCAAAGCGCAGATACTGTGTATGTTCTTGCATTTTCTATTATTATGTTGACTACAGATTTACACTCCCCCCAAGTTAAGAATAAAATGACGAAAGAGCAATATATTAAAATGAATAGGGGAATCAGCGATAGCAAAGATGATTTACCTGAAGAGTATCTTTCCTCTATCTATGATCAAATATCTGGCCACGAAATAAAAATGAAAAGTAGCGTTTCAAATAAGCCCGGAAAACAAAAATTTGTAAACGAAAAACGCAGAAAATTACTATGGAACATGGAAATGGAGGCTATTTCAGCCACAGCCAAAAATTTAATGGAATCAGTATCACATGTTAAAACGTCATTTACATCTGCAAAACATTTAGAGCATGTACGGCCGATGTTTAAGATTGCTTGGACTCCATTTTTGGCAGCATTTTCAATTAATCTTCAAGACTGTGACGATTCAGAAATTGCTTCCTTATGTCTTGATGGTATTCGTTGTGCTATTAGAATTGCTTGTATATTTAATATGACTCTAGAGCGTGATGCATTTGTTCAGGCTTTAGCCCGATTTACTTTATTAACAGCTAACTCACCAATTAATGAAATGAAAGCTAAAAATATTGATACTATAAAAACTCTTATAATGGTGGCTCATACTGATGGAAATTATTTAGGATCGAGTTGGATAGACATAGTTAAATGTATCAGTCAGCTAGAACTAGCACAACTTATTGGCACAGGCGTAAAACCTCAATTCCTATCTGGGGTTCAGTCAACATTAAAGGATACGTTAAACCCAACAGTCAAAGAGCACATTGGCGAAACTAGAAGTCAAAGTGTTGTTGTTGCTGTAGATAGAATATTTACAGGTTCTATACGGCTTGATGGTAACGCCATTGTTGATTTTGTGAAAGCCCTCTGTCAGGTTAGTATAATAATTGGGAAACATAATTGTGTCTATGTAAGAATAGATCTATATTTTAAGACATGATAAATTGGTTTAATTTTTTTTAACTTAATAATTCTCAAAAATTCTTAAAATCAATTCTTAAATTTAACAATACTCGAATGGATTCCTAATATATACACTAAGGTGCCTCGACTTGTATGAAGAATAAAAAATTCCATTTGTACCCATTTTAAAATAAACCTTGATGTATTCTATGATCATTTTCAAAATATTTTGGCTATACCAAAATCCGTCAGTGAGCTAAACCATTTTGCAAAAACCTCCATAAATCATGTTTTCCGTATATATACTGGCTAGTGTAATAGATGTAAATAAATAAACTGTCTCAAATTATAGGCCTGAAAAAGTTCTTTCAGTCTGATTAAAAGTTTATATAAATTTGCAACTGGATTAAAGATAATGATGTTTTTCATAATTTTTTCTTAGTTTTTTAAGATGATTTTCAAAAATTCTACATTGAAACAAACGCTTGAAATAAAAAAAATACAGTATTTTGGATTTTGAAAATTTTATTTTCAGGTAAATTGCACACAAATGGAGAAATAAAATAGGAGATACACTTTATATCTTGATAGCGGCAATCGTATAAGAAATAATAAAGTTAATTGAATTTTTGTGAAAATAATCTAAAAAAAATGCATGAAAACATCATTATCCTTAATCCAATTGCAAATATTTTCAAATTTTTGATGCAGATTGTTCAAATTTTTTCAGGCCTATAATTTGAGACAGTTTATTTGTTTACAACTATTACACTATTACATCAAGGTTCATTTTAGGATGGGTACAAATGAAACTATTTTTTCAAGGCACCTTAATATACACACAAGCATACCCGGTCCCATCGTTGACCAGTGTATCAAAGAGAAAAAGTATCTTAAAGGGGGACAGTACTACTAAATGGTTAATTACGATCCAATATTTTTGTGCAGCCTATATCTAACCTAACAAATTACCCAAATACTCATTTTTCGGTTACATAACCTCAAATATCTCAAAATCCTGAAGTGATGTGTCAACTATGACTTATTCGGATTCTTAGTACATCAAAAATACTTCAGAAATTACCCTAAGTTGACTTAGAACGAAACCATGCACACCTGTGTAATGGCTTAAAATCAGTCCTTTGATGTTAAAAATTAAGTCTACCTAAATTTAAAAATAAAAAATTGTTGAAATTGATATAAAACAAGTTAAGTCGGTCTAGCCCGACTATGGAATGTCCTAAACCTTCTATAATATTCAAATAAAATTTAAAATATTTATATTAAAATACTTCAACAAATAGAAACGACTTCCTATTTTTGTTCAAAATACATGTATTCTTTGTAGAATTATACAGGTTTAACTAATGAGGATTGCATGGTAGGTGGGCGTGTTTGTGGGTGGATGACACTCATTTTTCGTGCACACTTTAGTTTTAATATAGAATGCTCCCATACCAAGTTGTATCTCTCAAGGTCAAATATAAACCTTTTTATATAGTGTTTTCAATATTGTGGGTTGTATATAAAGTAGGCGTGATTGTGGGCGGATGACTTCCATTTTGTGTTCGCATCTTAGTTTTGATACAAAGTCTCATATACCAAGTTTTATCTATGTAGCTCATATATAAACCATAAATAAAACTATAAAACTATAGTGGGACGATGGGAGGTGGGCGTGTAGGAGGGCGGATAACGCTCATTTTTTGTGCACACCTTAGTTTTGATATTAAATGCTCCTATATCAAGTTTAATCTCTTGTTTATGATTTACCAGCAATAAACCATTTTCAAAGTGCAACTTAAATTTAAACTTATGAAACTTCTGACCAAGCTCATTCAATTGTTGAAATCCAGGCAAACCATTTTCAACGTAGCTACAAACGCGTTTATATTGTCCATTGTCCAAAACTTGTTTATAATACTTGTAATTGTCCTCTGACAGACAACAGGTTTCGTTACTGCATGAATTACAGTCGATAATTTTTATACCCCCACGCGTTCTGCGTAAGGGGTATATTAATTTTGTCACGACGTGTGTAACGCCCATAAGGAGGCGTGGTAGGTATAGAAAAGTATATATATTCTTGCTCAGCATCACCACCTGAGTTGATTTAGCCATGTCCGTCTGTCTGTCTGTCCGTCTGTCTGTCTGTCTGGCTGTCTGTGGACACGATTACAGCCGTAATTTTAAAGTTATCGTGCTGAAATTTGATATTTAAGCTTTTTTTTAAAAAACTAAGATCAAGTTCGAGAATGGGCTAAATCGGATGTAAACCACGCCTACCTCCCATACGACCCCAATGATGCAAACTCCATAAAGAAGCGAATATTTACGCTACAAAACTTAAATTCGGTATTTGTATAGCCTATTACAAAACTCAGGTGTGTTAGAAAAATGGGCGTCATCCACCCACTAACACGCCCACCTCCCATACAACCCCAATATTGATACCTTTATATAGAGGCTTGTGTCGAAGCTATAAAAATAAAATTAAATATTTATTACTTTAATATAGAAATTAAGACGTGAGAGAAAAATGGGCGTAATCCACCCACGAACACGCCCACCTCTTATACAACCCCAAAATTTAAAACTATATAAATTAGCTTCTGTCGAAGGTACAAAAGTAAAATTAGGTATTTATTCTTTTTAAAATGAAATTAAGATGTGTTAGAAAAATGGGCGTCATCCATTAATGAACACGCCCACCTTCCATATAACCCATAATATTGAAAACTCTATAAATAGGCTAATATTTAAGCTAAAGACCTGAAATTGGGTACTTGTGTATATTATATCAAAATTAAGGCGTGTTAGAAAAATTCAAGAACATGCCCACATCCCACACAGCCCTAATTAAAAACTTTATAAAAGAGCTTGTGTTTACTTTGCAGGAAAACAATTTGATATGAATTAGACTTAGATTAGATTTAGATGAATTAGACGTCATCAAAATAGTAAAATTTTTTAAATCTCATATGAAAAGAGCTGCAATTTAAGATTTTCTACCATTGCGAATCGCCCGTGGGGGTATTTTAACTTCGGCTTGGTCGAAGATATACCTTACTAGTTTTTTATCTTCCCATTATAATGTGACAAATCTTCTTTTTACAATTTTCTTCCTATTCTATTCTATGTTGAAAACTTTTATCTGTCAAAAATATAACAAAAAACAGAGCGCTCACAATCCGCCATTGCATATTATTAAATTTCATTGGTCACATTCAGCGTGCTCAACAGTTGGCAACTGGTTAGTCAAAACCTAATGAACAAAAATATAAAATTGCGCATAAAATTACATTTTAAATAGAACATTTTTATATGTCGGTAAAGCTTCCACTGGTAATTGACACAAAACTTAATATTTCATCAATTTGACAACTTTTCTGACACTTCCGTAGCAAAACATCGCTCCCCAATGTAACGCTATCACAACAGTTGACACAGCTGAATGTGGTCAACGCATATTCCATATTTTGACAGCAGCAAGTTTTCTCTCCAAATAAAATAAGCTCAAAGAGAAAATAAGCTGCTGTCAATGCTACCCCTATGTTATACCAATTTTATACAGTGGTGGCTTCCATACTTATGATTTGTACAAACTTTATAATAATACAGTGGTGGTTTCCATTCTTATTACATGTTGTGCTCTGTACGCTGCTCTTGCTGCTGCTGCTAACTTATAGTTAATTTGAGTTTTTCTGCCTGAGTTTTAAAATGGCTCCAAAATCTTACAACAAAAATGTCGGAAAGGAAATGCCTAGCGTTGGATATGGAGTCTTTGGTTAATGCACAGTAGATGAGTTTTTTGTACTGAATTGCAAAAGTCCTTATGATCTGTGCACTAGGGGGTAAATAAGAAGAAGTGTTTTAAGAGGATTAGAATTGTGAAATTTTGAGTTCAATATCTCTTAAACCAAGTGTGCTCAAAGCAAAATACTTTGTTTATTGTATCTTTTTATAGAGTTTTTGAAATTTATTTTTTAAATGTATTTAGCTTATGAGAAAAACTAAATATATACCGATTCCAACACTAAATCAAATGCTTAATTGAATGCCATAATCAGAATTTTCAAAACTTTAGTTTTCAATCTCTTGCACTCTGTCAAAGTTGAAAATTTCATTTTTTTTTTAATTTTTGGTTTAAACCCATGCAACGAACTTGATGAAACTTGTTAATGTAAAAAAAAAATACCGTAGACTGATGCACAATTTTATGGAGAAAGTACGTAATTTATTTTTTATCAAAACAAACGTATTTGATAAAACAATTTTCATTTTATACAAACGCAAATTAAAGAAAGTTTATAAAAAAAGATTTTTTAAGAAAGTATTATTATCAAATTACATAACAAATTACACACAAATTATTATAACAAACATGTTTACTTACTAAGATGGCGCTTACAACCGTTGGTCGGTTTTGGCCTCGTCGCTAAAATTTGCGCCAGCCTCATTTGTCGTGTGCTTGCTGGTGCCAGTTGGAAACTCCATGCGTTGTCAGGAGTCCAATTATCCAATGCCTGGTCTTTCCAACGGAGATGCGGTCTGCCTTGCCTGCGTTGGCCTCCGATGGGTACTGAATCCAATAATTTTTTCGCTGGAGCTTCGTCGTTCATTCTCTCGACATGACCTAGCCAGCGAAGCCGCTCTATTTTAATACGCTTGACTATATCGATGTCAGCATATAGCTCATACAGCTCGTGGTTAAATCGTATTCTTAAGTCGTTAATACTCCCAAAGTCCTTTCATCAAAGCTGCTCAACGTCCAGGTTTGTGATGCGTATAGTAGGACGGGCATGATTATTGACTTATAGAGCGTAATTTTTGTTCGTCGAGACAGAGCTCTGCTTCTCAATTAACACCTGTTGGCAAGAGAGCCCAAAGTAACACCTGTTGGCAAGAGTTATCCTTAGTTAAATCTCAATACTGATATCGTTGGAGGAGTTAATGCTGGATCAAAGACGCTGGGACTGTTTCTTTGTTGACCCAAGATAATTCGTTTTATCTGCGTTCACTGCAAAACCCATTCGACTTGACTCTTTTTCTAGACTGAAGAATGCTGCACTGACTTCGCGCTTATTATGGCCAATGATGTCAATATCATCAGCATACGCCAGCAGCATAACACTCTTATAGGAAATTGCCGCTGCTTCTCAGGTCAGTAGCTTGGATGATTTTCTCCATGATTATATTAAAGAAGTCGCACGATAAGGAATCACCTTGTCTGAAACCTCGCTTGGTATCGAACGGAATACCAAATTTAGAAATGATGGAGTATAGGTGACTCCTTATTGGGCTGTCCAAGGCGGCTTTGAAATCGACAAAAAGATGGTGTGTGTCGATTTGTTATTCGAGGGTCTTTCCCAAGATTTGTCGGAGCACGAAGATCTGGTCAATGGTGGACTTTCCAGGTCTGAAGCCACACTGATAAGGTCCAATCAGTTGGTTAACGATGAGCTTCAGTCTTTCACACAATACGCTCGACAGGACGTTATATGCGATATTAATCCCACGGTAGTTGGCGCAAATGGTTGGATCGCCTTTTTTGTGGATTGGGCAGAGCACACTGAGGTTCCAATCATCTGAAATGTATTCGCCACCGGTCTTCAACTGCTCAGCCGGTACGCCTGCGGCTTTGTAGTTTTTAAGCCGAGTAATAGCTGTTAAGACCTCGTTAAAGTCGGGCAGCGGAACTTCAACGCTGCACGTTGGGAAAAAATGAAGCAAAACGCGCGCATGGCTTATTATTTGCTGTCGTTTCTACATTTAATGACTTACAATGCTGTAATTTGCACATGTCAAGAAGAATTTACTAAGGAGCAGCCAGTATGTTTTTGTTTTTTTTTCTTGCACCCTACTTATACCCTACAGTTAAAAAAAAATATTTAAAATGTCCGTTTAAAATGGAAGGAAAATTAAAACGTATACAATATTAGCAAAATACCATAAAATTATGAAAAATTCATGTCTGCTCATTGCGTTTTATAGTCATGTATGTCTTTTTTGAAAATAGGTGCACTTAAAAAAAAATATTTTTAAAATTTATCTTCATAATGCAACTTCACAAACAACCAGCATATATATGAGCAGATTTGTATGCGAGGTTACTCAACTTTATTTCAAAGCAGAATCGGTCTGCTGGTGTTCAAGCATGAACATGGGTTCGTGTTACATAATTTATGCGTTCTGTCAGTACACAGAACGCGTAAAGGATCAGCGTGAGAAAACACAACGATTAACATTTTATGACGGTCGAGCTGCGTGGGTCTAAAATTAGAAGATAAGAAGTAGATAATAAAATTAGAAGATAAGAACGGTCGCATGCGATAGCAAAACATGTAGCAGGCATGCGACCAAAATATGTATGTTATAGTTAAGAAGTATTGAAGGCTTTTTGTATAAAAGGCGATGCATTTTCAAAAATAAATCAGAACTTACAACTCTCACGAATAAGTGTACAATTATTCATTTTGGTCCTTCGAGTTATTTTAAATATTTCTTATAGTTTTCCCCCACCAGTGGTAAGAGACTTAAGAAATTTAAAAAAAAAATTAACTAAGCGAAAGAAGGTGTGTTTTTCACGATCTACAGTGAAATAAGCGTATCCGAGGCTTACATCGGAATAGTGTGTTTATTTTAAATAGTTATTTAAAATAAGCAAAAGAATTTAAAAAAAAAAAACTAGCGACAACGATACAGTCGTAATTGGGATTTGCGAAATCAAATCAAGTGTTGGTGTATTTCACGACCTACAGTGATATAAGCGTACCCGGGGCTTACACCGGTACAGTGTTTAAAAAAAAAAATATATCATCATGAAGCAGAAATTATTAGAACGCCAAAAAGAAATTGGCGAGCAAATTTATAGTTTGAGTCAAAGAATTGAAGATGGAAGGGAAAGGAAGACTTGTGTCGAAACAAACGATAATCGGCTAGCTCAATTCTGGAATGAATTCCAGAACAACCACAAACAAATTGAAGCATTTTGAATTACAAATGAAAGCTATTTTGTAAGAGACTATTTTAACCAAATAAAAAATGTTATAGAAGACATAAAGAAGCTCCGTATCAATGAAGCTGCACAACAAACGGAGTTAGTAGAACCAATAAAAGAAGCAGTTGAAGGAGAAGTTGGAGAAATGGCGTCTGCAAAAAAAGTGCAAATATTGAAAAAAAAACAGGATGGTGGAGGTCGTCATATAGAGCTGACGTCAAAATGCTTTAAACAAACAAGGAAATTGCGAATATTATTGATAGACGTTGAAGAGCAAATGGAAGAAATTTCAACCTATGAGGCTGATGAAATTAAAGAAAGGATAAAAGAAAAAATCCAAGATTGCAAAACAATTTATAAGAAGCTGACCATTGACATGGGAGTGGTTAATGATGATTTGGAGGATGTTTATGAAGAATTAGAGGAACAGTGTTTTCATACTTTGCAAAAGTTGGCAAGAAAGAGGGATTCACTTTCCCTAAAACCGAATCCGCAGTTAATAAAACTGGAAGAAATCAAGATTCCAATGTTTTTCGGCAATATAAACGAGTGGCCGTCGTTCTTTGACTTATTCACCAAATTAATACATAATGTTAAAGGGATTTCGAACGTTGAAAAAATGTATCGGTTAAAATCTGTTATAAAAGGTGAAGCTGGAAGGCTAATTCATCATTTAACCGTCACGGAAGAGAATTACGAGGTCGCATGGGATGTGTTGCAGCAGCGATACGCAAATCGTAGGTTAATGTACACATCACTTGTTGACAAATTAATGGATCAACCAATGATAAATAGTGAAACTGCAAACAGTGTAAGACAGTTGCTCGATACTACAAATGAGTGCATTAACGCTTTGAAGGGAATGAATATGGAGCTAGACGAACCATTCATTGCTCGTATAATAATAAGGAAGCTGGACAAAGAGGGACTTCGTTTGTACGATCAGGCAATCAAAAGAACAAGGGACATACAGAAACTTGAAGATGTGTTGCAATTTTTGGAGCAACATTTCCAATCTTTGGAAGCCATTAAAGGGAAACGCCAAACCGGAACATCTAAATTCACTGGTTATCAGGGCAATCAGCGATCCAGTGGATCGTATAATAATGTTCAGCAACAATGTTTTTATTGTAACTTAAGCGGTCATAATATCATTAACTGTCGCAAATTTCAAACGCTAACAGTAGATGACCGTAGCAGTTGGGCTCGGAAAACTAACACGTGCTTCATATGCCTGAATCATTCCATAACAAAGAAATGCACAAATAGCAATGAGAGATGTAGGAAGTGTGGAAAAAGTCATCATGTTCTAATACACTTCGAAACAAAACTTCTAGGAACTAGAAGTCAAAACAAGATGAAGCAAGAAAAATCAAATGCAATGATGACAGAAGAAAAGTGGAAGTCAACAATACTTTTAGCAACAGCACAAGTGCGAGTAAAAACCTTGCTAGGCGAGTTTTTCATGATGACAGCGTTAATCGATCAAGGGTCACAGAGAACAGCAATTTCAGAAGAAGTGGCGCAATTGCTTAGACTGCCAAGAAGTAAAACTAACATAAAGTTACAAGGTCTTGGTGACACAACGGTCGGCATGGCGAAAACAAAAGTTAAGCTAGAAATGCATCCAAGATATATTAGCAACGATGTGTTTGTAACAGAGGCGTTGGTGTTACCAAAGTTAACAAGCGTTCAGCCAGATAGATCGTTTCAGTACGACATCAACAAATGGAAAAACTATACTTTAGCTGATCCAAATTTTAATAAAACAAGCAGGATTGATCTTGTGATTGGCAGCGACCTATTTCCAGAAATCCTAGAAGAAGGAGTGGTCAAAATGGAAAAAATAGTAGGTCAATCAACCAAATTAGGATGGATATTATCGGGTGCTCTCCAAATTCCTGATAAAAATTCAAAATACATCTCGGCAGCAACAACGAACCTTGAACGATTTTGGGAGCTAGAAGAAGTTGATGACGCAACAAGTTCACTCGTAGAAGAAGTATGCTTGAAACAATATGAGGCTACAACAAAGTTAGATGCAGATGGCAGATTCATCGTCACATTGCCGTTTAAAGAAAATAAGGAGCTCGGAGATTCCCGAAAACAAGCAATGGCCAGATTTCTTAATTTAGAAAGGCGTCTACAAGCGAACAATTTTTTAAGAAGTGAATATGTAAAATTTATGCAGGAGTATCAATAGCTTGGACACATGAAAGAAATCAAGGAAGGAGGCAGAGGACAATATTATCTTCCTCATCAAGCCATTATTCGAGAGAACAAGCTTACATCAAAAATAAGAGTTGTGTTTGATGCTTCTGCAAAAACAACAAATGGACAATGTCTAAACGATATTCTATGTATTGGGCCAAGACTTCAGAAGGATTTGTTTGATATAATAATTTATTGGCGAATCTGGAAATATGTGATATCTTCAGATGTAGAAAAAATGTATCGCCAAATTAAAATAGCGGAACAAGATCAAAATTATCAATGCATTCTTTGGAGAGAAAGGAAAAATTTGCCTTTGAAGGAATATAAACTAACAACCGTTACATATGGGACATCAGCAGCACCGTTTCTAGCAACAAGAACATTACATGAAATTGCCGCCAAATGTAGCAATCCAAAGGTTGCTAAGATCATCAAGGACGAATTTTATATGGACGATTTGCGACTGGAGCGGATAGCATTAAAGAATGTAAAACAATTCAAAGACAGCTTGCAAACCATTTGGAAAAGTTTGGATTTCATCTTAGAAAATGGATTTCAAATAACGACGAAATAATACAAGGCATTCCAAATGTTGGGGAAAATGAAGTTCTACTCCTTCAAGAAGATGAAACAATAAAAACATTAGGTCTCCAATGGAGTCCTAGCAACGATGAGTTTATGTTCAGCATAACACCATTAGAAAAAACGGCGGTCACCAAGCGTCAAGCTTTGTCATATTTAGCAAGAATATTTGATCCAATTGGCTGGTTAACACCTGTAACGGTCATTGCAAAACTGTTCATACAAAAGTTATGGATAATGAAGGCCGAATGGGATGAGCCATTAAATAATAAATTAACAAAAGAATGGTTAAATTTTGTGCAACATTTATCAAATTCAAAAGAAGTTAAAATACCCCGGTGGATTTGGCTAAAAGAAGAAACAGCTTTTCAATTCCATGGATTTGCAGATGCATCCCAAAAGGCTTATGCTGCAGTAGTGTATATCAAGGCAGGAGCAATGATATCAATGATAGCGGCAAAAAGCAAAGTCAATCCAATAAAAAACAAGAAGACCTTACCGAAACTGGAGCTGTGCGCAGCACACTTATTATCGAAATTATTACGCAAAATTGAGGATATTATAAATCGAGAATCCAAAACATATGCTTGGAGTGATTCAACAATAACTTTAAATTGGATTAAAAACGATAAAAGTAAAGATAAATTCGTCAGATCACGAGTAGCTGATATTAAGGCGTTAATTCCTGCAGCAAATTGGAATTACATAAATACGAAGGAAAATCCTGCTGATATAGCATCAAGAGGAATATCACCACACAAACTAAAAACACATGATTTGTGGTGGGAAGGTCCATCATGGCTGGTTAAAGAAGAAAATGAATGGCCAGAGCAGATATCAACGCAGGAGGATACAGTGTTGGTGTCAGCAACAAAATCCAGGGAAATAGAGAATATTTTGCATTTACTTCAAGAAAGATGTGCAACAATGAAAAAATTAGAAAGAGTACTGGCGTACGTTATAAGATTTATAAGAATGTTAAAAAAAGAAAAATTTCCGTCGTATTTAACAACAAATGAACTTCGGACTGCAGAAATAAGGCTGATAATGAATCAACAAAATATGGAGTTCAGGAATGAAATAAAATGCTTACGAAACAACAAATCCATAAATTATCAAAGCAAAATAGCAAATTTAAACCCGTTCTTAGATGAAAAGGGGTTATTGAGAGTAGCAGGTCGACTAGAGCATTCCGATCTACCATACAACCAAAAGCATCCGTTAATACTCGGTAAATCTCGGTTGACCACATTGATAATTCAAGATGTTCACAACAATTCGTTGCATGGAGGTAATCGTTTAATGGAAGGCTTAATAAGAAGAAAGTATTGGATCATTGGTCTAAAGGACATAATAAAAAAATGTAATCGGTCATGCGTAAAGTGCATTCGGTACAAACACGCAGCTAATACACAAATTATGGGACAATTGCCAGAATTTCGTCTGTCATGTGCACATCCATTCACACATACAGGAATTGATTATGCAGGACCTCTTCTCGTAAAATGTTCTAAGGGAAGAGGACAGAAATGTTACAAAGGCTACATAATGGTATTGGCTTGTATGGCAACTAAGGCAATACACTTGGAAGTTGTAAGCGATTTGACATCGGAAGCGTGTTTAGCAGCCTTACGACGTTTTTTCGCAAGAAGAGGAAAAAGTCAACATATTTATTCGGATAATTGTACAAACTTTGTGGGAGCAGCAAAAAAGTTGGATATTGAATTCAAGAAAGCAATAAAAAATAACTCCAAGCTTGCCGCCATTATAGAAAATGACAAAATCCAATGGCATTTTATTCCCCCGGCAAGTCCTCACTTCGGAGGAATTTGGGAAGCTGGTGTCAAATCAATGAAGTACCATGTAAAGCGAGTCATTGGAGAAAACAAATTGACCTTTGAAGAATTGACTACGTTTCTTAGTCAAATAGAGGCAGTATTAAATTCAAGACCCCTTTGTGCAATTAGCAATAGTGCAGATGAAAATGACACGTTAACACCGGGACATTTCTTGATCGGTCGACCCTTATTAGAAATTCCAGAAGCAGAGGATGATCGCAGGATAAGTTGTTTAGACCGTTGGAAACTTATACAGAAAATGAGAACTGACTTTTGGAAGAGATGGAAAGATGAGTATCTCGTAACATTGCAAAAGAGGTACAAGTGGAAGCAATCAAAATGCAACCTTCGATGTGGCCAAGTAGTCATTATAAAAAATGAGGACACGAACCCGGCAAGGTGGCCTCTAGCTAAAATTGTTGACACTCATCCAGGATCAGATGGAAAAGTACGAGTTATAACGGTTAAAACTCAGAATAACATATTTAAGCGTCCTATTCATAAAATATGTCCTCTGGAGACAACAGACAGAAATGAAGACGAGGATGATCGTCAATCATGTCAAACAACTTTAACGACAACTAGCGCAAACAAGGACAAGGAATTAGTCAGCTGGCATAAGATATGTTTGATGTTATTTCTTATAAAAGTCAATCAGGTTAACGCAGCACCATCAAAAGCGTACGGTACAATTGGAGCCCGCATTTCAGAGTTGCAGGAAGACACAGCTGTTTATTTCGAACGTATTGGAAATATGGATGTTTCAAGTGCAAAATGGAATTTAATCATTTACTATGATTTAGGTCCGTATATGGATGAAGTGGACAAAATTCAAAACGTTTTGTTAAAACTACAAAACAACTGCCAGAAGTTGAATGATTATGAAAGCTCTTGCATGTTGATTGTAGCAGGTTTTAATAGACGATATAATCGATTAAAACAAAATAACGATCTGTTAATAAAAAGCGAAAGATCACGCAGGGCTCCTTTCGAATTCGTTGGATCAATTTACCATTTTTTATTCGGGATGATGGATGCGGACGATAGAAAAGAAATGGAACAAAATATGAAGAACATCTTTGATAACCAACAAGATTTAGATACTCTGATAAAGCAGCAAACTTCTATAGTAGATTCTTCGCTTAACATTTTAAAGAAGACAACTGAAGATATCAACAAGACTTTTTTAAAAATGAGTTCTCACCTCAAAACGTTTCAAGATGCAGTAATGAGAGCAGAGCAAAGATCAATGCTGTTTCAAATAATGACAGCTCAACTTGTTATTATGTTGGATGAATGTGAAGGCGTCCAATCTGAGATAATGAATTTATTAATAGATTTACACCATGGTCACGTTAATCCTCAACTGTTAACGCCTGCGCAACTTCACAAGGAATTATCGACGATTAAGTCTCATTTACCAGTCAAATATAGATTGCCAGGATGGGCATCTGATACTGAGTTAAAAGAAGTCTACAACACTATGAATGCAAAGGGGTTGATAGTCAATCAACGTCTTGTAATTAATGCGGAAATTCCAGTCATCAATAGCGATACGTCAGAGATCTATCATTTAATATCAATTCCAATGAAAAGAAAGAATAGCACGATTATGGCAAAACTAGAAGCAGAATACATAGCATTCAACTTTGAACATAATTTGTATGCTCTCATGTCGGAGTCAAAACTGAATAAGTGCAAGAAAACGTTAAATGGCAATTATCTTTGTCAGGAAAATTGGCCATGGGTAACTGCAACACATCGCAACTGTGAAATATCCATACTTAAGAGATCACAGCATGCCGAATGTCAATTTCAGGAGATATCGAATTCAAACTTTTGGAAACCGTTATCCATCGAGAACCGCTGGCTGTTCAAGCTGTTTAATAAGTCCAGCCTGATAGTAAGGTGCGGTTCTGAAACACGCAACATACTGGAGCTTCCATCACAAGGGATACTGACATTGAGTCCAGGTTGTTCGGCAGTCTACGAGGACATACTAATTCCGTCCTATCAACGGCAAGAATCTCGACAAAAAATCTCAGTTCAGTCGCTTGTATGGACTAAAGATGTCAAAAGTGTCACACATATTAAACCATTAGATGTAGCATGGATAAATAACAGCTTGGAGGTCGATAAGCTGAAGCAGCAGCTAGCTAAGGTTAATTCTTCTCATGTACCATTAAGAAAATTGCATTTCCATACCATGAGTGGTCATGTTTCACTATTTGTGGTTGTTTTAGTTTTAGGAATTATTTGTTGTATTTATATAAAGAAAAAATGTAATAGCAAACGGACTGTCAACATTGACTTTTCGTTGTCAGATTATAGTCATCGGGCCCCGCAGAATGTTCAAGCATGAACATGGGTTCGTGTTACATAATTTATGCGTTCTGTCAGTACACAGAACGCGTAAAGGATCAGCGTGAGAAAACACAACGATTAACATTTTATGACGGTCGAGCTGCGTGGGTCTAAAATTAGAAGATAAGAAGTAGATAATAAAATTAGAAGATAAGAACGGTCGCATGCGATAGCAAAACATGTAGCAGGCATGCGACCAAAATATGTATGTTATAGTTAAGAAGTATTGAAGGCTTTTTGTATAAAAGGTGATGCATTTTCAAAAATAAATCAGAACTTACAACTCTCACGAATAAGTGTACAATTATTCAGCTGGCAGTAGAAAAAGTTTTGTACACTGAAAAAATATTTTCTTGTAGACAATTTGTTCTTTTCTTGTGTTTTATGTGGTTTTTAATTTTTAATTAGAACATTGTTAAATAGTTGTTAATTATTTTGTATAAACATTTTTATATTTCGATGTATTCAGCAAGTCTTTGACCTCTGCAGGCAATTCTTTTTTTTTTTTTTTTTGTGTGTATTTGGTGATCGCAAGAAAGTAATGAATGGATCCGAAGTGATCATAAATCTATAAAATATGTCAGTCATATCTGCTGTCCTATTTGTTCTTCTTGAATAACTACTCCGGAATTGGTCTACCTTTCTGTGACTTTCTTCGTTAAGAATTTATGTTATTAACAGAAAAATGGAAAATCGTGATGTAGGGAAGCGAAATGGCAAATTTTCCCATACAAATTTTTGTAACTTTGGTACCATATGGTAAATCTGTATGAAATTTACGTGTAACGAAGATGTGCCACTTAATAGCTTAAATTCCAAATTTCAAATCATTCCGTGCACTTTAACTCGAGTTACATTTTATTCCGTCTAAACCTGCTAAACAGTCCACTGTGCAGCGCAAGCATCTTAAAGTTTTAAGTGTTGATGCTTATCTATTTAAGACATGAAATTAAGAATTCTGATAGCTTAATTGGTTATCAATATATTATTTGGTATTACTTATTAAAACCAATTAAAAAACAAATTAAAAAAAAAAATAAAAAGCATTTTAAGGCTTTTATTATACACAGAATAACAAGCAAGATTGCAACAAGTAGCAAACAGATTTTGTACCATTTGCTTATAAAGCTTTATATTTTCATGTCCATAGTTTTGATTATTACCCGCGATTACCTGTGGAAGTTGCATATGAAAGAAAATTGAGTATTTTTTTATATTTTCTTAAAATTTATGGTACTTCAAGGTAGTATATCTCCTTATTTTGTCACAGGACCAAACTTTAAGGTTTACAAATTTAAAGTGTATTTTTTTGTGATTCATTGTTGAAAATTTTATTTATTTTCACTTAAGTTTGAAGTTTTTATGAGCATTTTAGCAAGGTGATACGTTAAGTGAAATTTTTGATTAAAAATATGTTAGAAGTTAGGCATGACTTTGGAGGTCCATTAAAAAAAAGTGGTAAGGCATATGAACTTTTGAAAAATGGATTTCTATCATTTAATATATCCCAAATCATAAAATCATTGCAAAAAACCAATTAATAAAAGTTGATATGTCATCGCTATGCGCGCGTTTTTCCTGATTTTTTCCCAACGTGCGCTGTCATCCACAATTGGGGTTTCCGGGATATTATCTCCACTGGCGGGATTGTTGTCAAGCTGCAGGAAGGCTTTGTAGGCGGTGTCCTTATCTGCAGAGGCGTCGCGACACTTCTGGTCATGCCACTGGTTTCGGCGAGGGAGGTGGTAGCCGATCACCTCTTCGGTAGCCGTACGCATAGAGTGGGATGTGTGCGTCCACTATGAGCATATATCGTCGATCGGAGGAGTGCTTTCTTGAAGCTGGAGTGGGAGTCGAGTAGCAATGGCTTCGGCCGTCAGTTTTGACCGCAGATTGCCGACGTCTAGTTTTCTTAATGTAGGATTGCGAGCATTCTTAACTGCGCACAGACGTGTGCGGATCTTGGCTGCGACAAGATAATGATCCGAGTCTTTGTTAGCACCACGGATCGTTCATACGTCTAGTCAAAAGTCAATCAAAACGTGATCAATTTGGTTGCATGTTTTTTGATCAGGAGACAGCCAGGTGGCCTTATGAATATTGAGATGCTTGTATCTAGTGCTACTCACGACCATGTTTTGTGCTGCGCCAAAGTCACTCAACCTCATTCCGTAATCGGATGTGTTGTCGTGGAGGCTGAACTTTCCGACTGTTGTAACAAATATGTTTTCCTTTCCCATCTTGGCGTTGAAGTCACCAAGCACGATTTTCATGTCATGACTGGGGCAGCGTATGCGTCTTCAAGGCACTCGTTAAAACTTTCTTTGGTCTCTTTATCATATTAGGCTTATGTTAAAAAATTTTGCCTTGAAGCGGATTATGGCAAGTCGTTCGATCACAGGAGTAAATCGCAGGACATAATGCCGTATTCTCTTGCTAACTACAAATCCGCATCCCAACTCGTGCTTCTCCGCATGGCCGCGGATCCCGCATATCCATAGATATCACAGGATGCTTGTGGTGCGCAATCCCTTCCATCGCATTTCTTGGATTGCAGTGATATCAGAATTATGTCTTTCCAAGACATCAATCAGTTTGAGAGAGGGGCACCATCCCAATTTATATAATTATAAATTATATTTTATATTTTATATTTTATATTTTATATTTTATATTTTATATTTTATATTTTATATTTTATATTTTATATTTTATATTTTATATTTTATATTTTATATTTTATATTTTATATTTTATATTTTATATTTTATATTTTATATTTTATATTTTATATTTTATATTTTATATTTTATATTTTATATTTTATATTTTATATTTTATATTTTATATTTTATATTTTATATTTTATATTTTATATTTTATATTTTATATTTTATATTTTATATTTTATATTTTATATTTTATATTTTATATTTTATATTTTATATTTTATATTTTATATTTTATATTTTATATTTTATATTTTATATTTTATATTTTATATTTTATATTTTATATTTTATATTTTATATTTTATATTTTATATTTTATATTTTATATTTTATATTTTATATTTTATATTTTATATTTTATATTTTATATTTTATATTTTATATTTTATATTTTATATTTTATATTTTATATTTTATATTTTATATTTTATATTTTATATTTTATATTTTATATTTTATATTTTATATTTTATATTTTATATTTTATATTTTATATTTTATATTTTATATTTTATATTTTATATTTTATATTTTATATTTTATATTTTATATTTTATATTTTATATTTTATATTTTATATTTTATATTTTATATTTTATATTTTATATTTTATATTTTATATTTTATATTTTATATTTTATATTTTATATTTTATATTTTATATTTTATATTTTATATTTTATATTTTATATTTTATATTTTATATTTTATATTTTATATTTTATATTTTATATTTTATATTTTATATTTTATATTTTATATTTTATATTTTATATTTTATATTTTATATTTTATATTTTATATTTTATATTTTATATTTTATATTTTATATTTTATATTTTATATTTTATATTTTATATTTTATATTTTATATTTTATATTTTATATTTTATATTTTATATTTTATATTTTATATTTTATATTTTATATTTTATATTTTATATTTTATATTTTATATTTTATATTTTATATTTTATATTTTATATTTTATATTTTATATTTTATATTTTATATTTTATATTTTATATTTTATATTTTATATTTTATATTTTATATTTTATATTTTATATTTTATATTTTATATTTTATATTTTATATTTTATATTTTATATTTTATATTTTATATTTTATATTTTATATTTTATATTTTATATTTTATATTTTATATTTTATATTTTATATTTTATATTTTATATTTTATATTTTATATTTTATATTTTATATTTTATATTTTATATTTTATATTTTATATTTTATATTTTATATTTTATATTTTATATTTTATATTTTATATTTTATATTTTATATTTTATATTTTATATTTTATATTTTATATTTTATATTTTATATTTTATATTTTATATTTTATATTTTATATTTTATATTTTATATTTTATATTTTATATTTTATATTTTATATTTTATATTTTATATTTTATATTTTATATTTTATATTTTATATTTTATATTTTATATTTTATATTTTATATTTTATATTTTATATTTTATATTTTATATTTTATATTTTATATTTTATATTTTATATTTTATATTTTATATTTTATATTTTATATTTTATATTTTATATTTTATATTTTATATTTTATATTTTATATTTTATATTTTATATTTTATATTTTATATTTTATATTTTATATTTTATATTTTATATTTTATATTTTATATTTTATATTTTATATTTTATATTTTATATTTTATATTTTATATTTTATATTTTATATTTTATATTTTATATTTTATATTTTATATTTTATATTTTATATTTTATATTTTATATTTTATATTTTATATTTTATATTTTATATTTTATATTTTATATTTTATATTTTATATTTTATATTTTATATTTTATATTTTATATTTTATATTTTATATTTTATATTTTATATTTTATATTTTATATTTTATATTTTATATTTTATATTTTATATTTTATATTTTATATTTTATATTTTATATTTTATATTTTATATTTTATATTTTATATTTTATATTTTATATTTTATATTTTATATTTTATATTTTATATTTTATATTTTATATTTTATATTTTATATTTTATATTTTATATTTTATATTTTATATTTTATATTTTATATTTTATATTTTATATTTTAATATTTTATATTTTATATTTTTATATTTTATATTTTATATTTTATATTTTATATTTTATTTTATATTTTATATTTTATATTTTATATTTTTATATTTTATATTTTATATTTTATATTTTATATTTTATATTTTATATTTTATATTTTATATTTTATATTTTATATTTTATATTTTATATTTTATATTTTATATTTTATATTTTATATTTTATATTTTATATTTTATATTTTATATTTTATATTTTATATTTTATATTTTATATTTTATATTTTATATTTTATATTTTATATTTTATATTTTATATTTTATATTTTATATTTTATATTTTATATTTTTATATTTTATATTTTATATTTTATATTTTATATTTTATATTTTATATTTTATATTTTATATTTTATATTTTATATTTTATATTTTATATTTTATATTTTATATTTTATATTTTATATTTTATATTTTATATTTTATATTTTATATTTTATATTTTATATTTTATATTTTATATTTTATATTTTATATTTTATATTTTATATTTTATATTTTATATTTTATATTTTATATTTTATATTTTATATTTTATATTTTATATTTTATATTTTATATTTTATATTTTATATTTTATATTTTATATTTTATATTTTATATTTTATATTTTATATTTTATATTTTATATTTTTATATTTTATATTTTATATTTTATATTTTATATTTTATATTTTATATTTTATATTTTATATTTTATATTTTATATTTTATATTTTATATTTTATATTTTATATTTTATATTTTATATTTTATATTTTATATTTATATTTTATATTTATATTTTATATTTTATATTTTATATTTTATATTTTATATTTTATATTTTATATTTTATATTTTATATTTTATATTTTATATTTTATATTTTATATTTTATATTTTATATTTTATATTTTATATTTTATATTTTATATTTTATATTTTATATTTTATATTTTATATTTATATTTTATATTTTATATTTTATATTTTATATTTTATATTTTATATTTTATATTTTATATTTTATATTTTATATTTTATATTTTATATTTATATTTTATATTTATATTTTATATTTTATATTTTATATTTTATATTTTATATTTTATATTTTATATTTTATATTTTATATTTTATATTTTATATTTTATATTTTATATTTTATATTTTTATATTTTATATTTTTATATTTTATATTTTATATTTTATATTTTATATTTTATATTTTATATTTTATATTTTATATTTTATATTTTATATTTTATATTTTATATTTTATATTTTATATTTTATATTTTCTATTTCTATTTCTATTTATATTTTATATTTTATATTTTATATTTTATATTTTATATTTTATATTTTATATTTTCTATTTTCTATTTTATATTTTATATTTTCTATTTTCTATTTTCTATTTTATATTTTATATTTTATATTTTATATTTTATATTTTATATTTTCTATTTTATATTTTATATTTTATATTTTATATTTTATATTTTATATTTTCTATTTTATATTTTATATTTTCTATTTTATATTTTATATTTTCTATTTTCTATTTTATATTTTATATTTTATATTTTATATTTTATATTTTATATTTTATATTTTATATTTTATATTTTATATTTTATATTTTCTATTTTCTATTTTCTATTTTATATTTTATATTTTCTATTTTTATATTTTATATTTTATATTTTATATTTTATATTTTATATTTTATATTTTATATTTTATATTTTATATTTTATATTTTATATTTTCTATTTTCTATTTTCTATTTTATATTTTATATTTTATATTTTATATTTTATATTTTATATTTTATATTTTATATTTTATATTTTATATTTTATATTTTATATTTTATATTTTATATTTTATATTTTTATATTTTATATTTTATATTTTATATTTTATATTTTATATTTTATATTTTATATTTTATATTTTATATTTTATTATTAATATTTACTATTTTATAATTTTTATCATTCTTATTATTTAATATTTTATATTTTATATTTTATATTTTATATTTTATATTTTATATTTTATATTTTATATTTTATATTTTTATATTTTATATTTTTATATTTTATATTTTATATTTTATATTTTATATTTTATATTTTATATTTTATATTTTATATTTTATATTTTATATTTTATATTTTATATTTTATATTTTATATTTTATATTTTATATTTTATATTTTATATTTTATATTTTATATTTTATATTTTATATTTTATATTTTATATTTTATATTTTATATTTTATATTTTATATTTTATATTTTATATTTTATATTTTATATTTTATATTTTATATTTTATATTTTATATTTTATATTTTATATTTTATATTTTATATTTTATATTTTATATTTTATATTTTATATTTTATATTTTATATTTTATATTTTATATTTTATATTTTATATTTTATATTTTATATTTTATATTTTATATTTTATATTTTATATTTTATATTTTATATTTTATATTTTATATTTTATATTTTATATTTTATATTTTATATTTTATATTTTATATTTTATATTTTATATTTTATATTTTATATTTTATATTTTATATTTTATATTTTATATTTTATATTTTATATTTTATATTTTATATTTTATATTTTATATTTTATATTTTATATTTTATATTTTATATTTTATATTTTATATTTTATATTTTATATTTTATATTTTATATTTTATATTTTATATTTTATATTTTATATTTTATATTTTATATTTTATATTTTATATTTTATATTTTATATTTTATATTTTATATTTTATATTTTATATTTTATATTTTATATTTTATATTTTATATTTTATATTTTATATTTTATATTTTATATTTTATATTTTATATTTTATATTTTATATTTTATATTTTATATTTTATATTTTATATTTTATATTTTATATTTTATATTTTATATTTTATATTTTATATTTTATATTTTATATTTTATATTTTATATTTTATATTTTATATTTTATATTTTATATTTTATATTTTATATTTTATATTTTATATTTTATATTTTATATTTTATATTTTATATTTTATATTTTATATTTTATATTTTATATTTTATATTTTATATTTTATATTTTATATTTTATATTTTATATTTTATATTTTATATTTTATATTTTATATTTTATATTTTATATTTTATATTTTATATTTTATATTTTATATTTTATATTTTATATTTTATATTTTATATTTTATATTTTATATTTTATATTTTATATTTTATATTTTATATTTTATATTTTATATTTTATATTTTATATTTTATATTTTATATTTTATATTTTATATTTTATATTTTATATTTTATATTTTATATTTTATATTTTATATTTTATATTTTATATTTTATATTTTATATTTTATATTTTATATTTTATATTTTATATTTTATATTTTATATTTTATATTTTATATTTTATATTTTATATTTTATATTTTATATTTTATATTTTATATTTTATATTTTATATTTTATATTTTATATTTTATATTTTATATTTTATATTTTATATTTTATATTTTATATTTTATATTTTATATTTTATATTTTATATTTTATATTTTATATTTTATATTTTATATTTTATATTTTATATTTTATATTTTATATTTTATATTTTATATTTTATATTTTATATTTTATATTTTATATTTTATATTTTATATTTTATATTTTATATTTTATATTTTATATTTTATATTTTATATTTTATATTTTATATTTTATATTTTATATTTTATATTTTATATTTTATATTTTATATTTTATATTTTATATTTTATATTTTATATTTTATATTTTATATTTTATATTTTATATTTTATATTTTATATTTTATATTTTATATTTTATATTTTATATTTTATATTTTATATTTTATATTTTATATTTTATATTTTATATTTTATATTTTATATTTTATATTTTATATTTTATATTTTATATTTTATATTTTATATTTTATATTTTATATTTTATATTTTATATTTTATATTTTATATTTTATATTTTATATTTTATATTTTATATTTTATATTTTATATTTTATATTTTATATTTTATATTTTATATTTTATATTTTATATTTTATATTTTATATTTTATATTTTATATTTTATATTTTATATTTTATATTTTATATTTTATATTTTATATTTTATATTTTATATTTTATATTTTATATTTTATATTTTATATTTTATATTTTATATTTTATATTTTATATTTTATATTTTATATTTTATATTTTATATTTTATATTTTATATTTTATATTTTATATTTTATATTTTATATTTTATATTTTATATTTTATATTTTATATTTTATATTTTATATTTTATATTTTATATTTTATATTTTATATTTTATATTTTATATTTTATATTTTATATTTTATATTTTATATTTTATATTTTATATTTTATATTTTATATTTTATATTTTATATTTTATATTTTATATTTTATATTTTATATTTTATATTTTATATTTTATATTTTATATTTTATATTTTATATTTTATATTTTATATTTTATATTTTATATTTTATATTTTATATTTTATATTTTATATTTTATATTTTATATTTTATATTTTATATTTTATATTTTATATTTTATATTTTATATTTTATATTTTATATTTTATATTTTATATTTTATATTTTATATTTTATATTTTATATTTTATATTTTATATTTTATATTTTATATTTTATATTTTATATTTTATATTTTATATTTTATATTTTATATTTTATATTTTATATTTTATATTTTATATTTTATATTTTATATTTTATATTTTATATTTTATATTTTATATTTTATATTTTATATTTTATATTTTATATTTTATATTTTATATTTTATATTTTATATTTTATATTTTATATTTTATATTTTATATTTTATATTTTATATTTTATATTTTATATTTTATATTTTATATTTTATATTTTATATTTTATATTTTATATTTTATATTTTATATTTTATATTTTATATTTTATATTTTATATTTTATATTTTATATTTTATATTTTATATTTTATATTTTATATTTTATATTTTATATTTTATATTTTATATTTTATATTTTATATTTTATATTTTATATTTTATATTTTATATTTTATATTTTATATTTTATATTTTATATTTTATATTTTATATTTTATATTTTATATTTTATATTTTATATTTTATATTTTATATTTTATATTTTATATTTTATATTTTATATTTTATATTTTATATTTTATATTTTATATTTTATATTTTATATTTTATATTTTATATTTTATATTTTATATTTTATATTTTATATTTTATATTTTATATTTTATATTTTATATTTTATATTTTATATTTTATATTTTATATTTTATATTTTATATTTTATATTTTATATTTTATATTTTATATTTTATATTTTATATTTTATATTTTATATTTTATATTTTATATTTTATATTTTATATTTTATATTTTATATTTTATATTTTATATTTTATATTTTATATTTTATATTTTATATTTTATATTTTATATTTTATATTTTATATTTTATATTTTATATTTTATATTTTATATTTTATATTTTATATTTTATATTTTATATTTTATATTTTATATTTTATATTTTATATTTTATATTTTATATTTTATATTTTATATTTTATATTTTATATTTTATATTTTATATTTTATATTTTATATTTTATATTTTATATTTTATATTTTATATTTTATATTTTATATTTTATATTTTATATTTTATATTTTATATTTTATATTTTATATTTTATATTTTATATTTTATATTTTATATTTTATATTTTATATTTTATATTTTATATTTTATATTTTATATTTTATATTTTATATTTTATATTTTATATTTTATATTTTATATTTTATATTTTATATTTTATATTTTATATTTTATATTTTATATTTTATATTTTATATTTTATATTTTATATTTTATATTTTATATTTTATATTTTATATTTTATATTTTATATTTTATATTTTATATTTTATATTTTATATTTTATATTTTATATTTTATATTTTATATTTTATATTTTATATTTTATATTTTATATTTTATATTTTATATTTTATATTTTATATTTTATATTTTATATTTTATATTTTATATTTTATATTTTATATTTTATATTTTATATTTTATATTTTATATTTTATATTTTATATTTTATATTTTATATTTTATATTTTATATTTTATATTTTATATTTTATATTTTATATTTTATATTTTATATTTTATATTTTATATTTTATATTTTATATTTTATATTTTATATTTTATATTTTATATTTTATATTTTATATTTTATATTTTATATTTTATATTTTATATTTTATATTTTATATTTTATATTTTATATTTTATATTTTATATTTTATATTTTATATTTTATATTTTATATTTTATATTTTATATTTTATATTTTATATTTTATATTTTATATTTTATATTTTATATTTTATATTTTATATTTTATATTTTATATTTTATATTTTATATTTTATATTTTATATTTTATATTTTATATTTTATATTTTATATTTTATATTTTATATTTTATATTTTATATTTTATATTTTATATTTTATATTTTATATTTTATATTTTATATTTTATATTTTATATTTTATATTTTATATTTTATATTTTATATTTTATATTTTATATTTTATATTTTATATTTTATATTTTATATTTTATATTTTATATTTTATATTTTATATTTTATATTTTATATTTTATATTTTATATTTTATATTTTATATTTTATATTTTATATTTTATATTTTATATTTTATATTTTATATTTTATATTTTATATTTTATATTTTATATTTTATATTTTATATTTTATATTTTATATTTTATATTTTATATTTTATATTTTATATTTTATATTTTATATTTTATATTTTATATTTTATATTTTATATTTTATATTTTATATTTTATATTTTATATTTTATATTTTATATTTTATATTTTATATTTTATATTTTATATTTTATATTTTATATTTTATATTTTATATTTTATATTTTATATTTTATATTTTATATTTTATATTTTATATTTTATATTTTATATTTTATATTTTATATTTTATATTTTATATTTTATATTTTATATTTTATATTTTATATTTTATATTTTATATTTTATATTTTATATTTTATATTTTATATTTTATATTTTATATTTTATATTTTATATTTTATATTTTATATTTTATATTTTATATTTTATATTTTATATTTTATATTTTATATTTTATATTTTATATTTTATATTTTATATTTTATATTTTATATTTTATATTTTATATTTTATATTTTATATTTTATATTTTATATTTTATATTTTATATTTTATATTTTATATTTTATATTTTATATTTTATATTTTATATTTTATATTTTATATTTTATATTTTATATTTTATATTTTATATTTTATATTTTATATTTTATATTTTATATTTTATATTTTATATTTTATATTTTATATTTTATATTTTATATTTTATATTTTATATTTTATATTTTATATTTTATATTTTATATTTTATATTTTATATTTTATATTTTATATTTTATATTTTATATTTTATATTTTATATTTTATATTTTATATTTTATATTTTATATTTTATATTTTATATTTTATATTTTATATTTTATATTTTATATTTTATATTTTATATTTTATATTTTATATTTTATATTTTATATTTTATATTTTATATTTTATATTTTATATTTTATATTTTATATTTTATATTTTATATTTTATATTTTATATTTTATATTTTATATTTTATATTTTATATTTTATATTTTATATTTTATATTTTATATTTTATATTTTATATTTTATATTTTATATTTTATATTTTATATTTTATATTTTATATTTTATATTTTATATTTTATATTTTATATTTTATATTTTATATTTTATATTTTATATTTTATATTTTATATTTTATATTTTATATTTTATATTTTATATTTTATATTTTATATTTTATATTTTATATTTTATATTTTATATTTTATATTTTATATTTTATATTTTATATTTTATATTTTATATTTTATATTTTATATTTTATATTTTATATTTTATATTTTATATTTTATATTTTATATTTTATATTTTATATTTTATATTTTATATTTTATATTTTATATTTTATATTTTATATTTTATATTTTATATTTTATATTTTATATTTTATATTTATATTTTATATTTTATATTTTATATTTTATATTTTATATTTTATATTTTATATTTTATATTTTATATTTTATATTTTATATTTTATATTTTATATTTTATATTTTATATTTTATATTTTATATTTTATATTTTATATTTTATATTTTATATTTTATATTTTATATTTTATATTTTATATTTTATATTTTATATTTTATATTTTATATTTTATATTTTATATTTTATATTTTATATTTTATATTTTATATTTTATATTTTATATTTTATATTTTATATTTTATATTTTATATTTTATATTTTATATTTTATATTTTATATTTTATATTTTATATTTTATATTTTATATTTTATATTTTATATTTTATATTTTATATTTTATATTTTATATTTTATATTTTATATTTTATATTTTATATTTTATATTTTATATTTTATATTTTATATTTTATATTTTATATTTTATATTTTATATTTTATATTTTATATTTTATATTTTATATTTTATATTTTATATTTTATATTTTATATTTTATATTTTATATTTTATATTTTATATTTTATATTTTATATTTTATATTTTATATTTTATATTTTATATTTTATATTTTATATTTTATATTTTATATTTTATATTTTATATTTTATATTTTATATTTTATATTTTATATTTTATATTTTATATTTTATATTTTATATTTTATATTTTATATTTTATATTTTATATTTTATATTTTATATTTTATATTTTATATTTTATATTTTATATTTTATATTTTATATTTTATATTTTATATTTATATTTTATATTTTATATTTTATATTTTATATTTTATATTTTATATTTTATATTTTATATTTTATATTTTATATTTTATATTTTATATTTTATATTTTATATTTTATATTTTATATTTTATATTTTATATTTTATATTTTATATTTTATATTTTATATTTTATATTTTATATTTTATATTTTATATTTTATATTTTATATTTTATATTTTATATTTTATATTTTATATTTTATATTTTATATTTTATATTTTATATTTTATATTTTATATTTTATATTTTATATTTTATATTTTATATTTTATATTTTATATTTTATATTTTATATTTTATATTTTATATTTTATATTTTATATTTTATATTTTATATTTTATATTTTATATTTTATATTTTATATTTTATATTTTATATTTTATATTTTATATTTTATATTTTATATTTTATATTTTATATTTTATATTTTATATTTTATATTTTATATTTTATATTTTATATTTTATATTTTATATTTTATATTTTATATTTTATATTTTATATTTTATATTTTATATTTTATATTTTATATTTTATATTTTATATTTTATATTTTATATTTTATATTTTATATTTTATATTTTATATTTTATATTTTATATTTTATATTTTATATTTTATATTTTATATTTTATATTTTATATTTTATATTTTATATTTTATATTTTATATTTTATATTTTATATTTTATATTTTATATTTTATATTTTATATTTTATATTTTATATTTTATATTTTATATTTTATATTTTATATTTTATATTTTATATTTTATATTTTATATTTTATATTTTATATTTTATATTTTATATTTTATATTTTATATTTTATATTTTATATTTTATATTTTATATTTTATATTTTATATTTTATATTTTATATTTTATATTTTATATTTTATATTTTATATTTTATATTTTATATTTTATATTTTATATTTTATATTTTATATTTTATATTTTATATTTTATATTTTATATTTTATATTTTATATTTTATATTTTATATTTTATATTTTATATTTTATATTTTATATTTTATATTTTATATTTTATATTTTATATTTTATATTTTATATTTTATATTTTATATTTTATATTTTATATTTTATATTTTATATTTTATATTTTATATTTTATATTTTATATTTTATATTTTATATTTTATATTTTATATTTTATATTTTATATTTTATATTTTATATTTTATATTTTATATTTTATATTTTATATTTTATATTTTATATTTTATATTTTATATTTTATATTTTATATTTTATATTTTATATTTTATATTTTATATTTTATATTTTATATTTTATATTTTATATTTTATATTTTATATTTTATATTTTATATTTTATATTTTATATTTTATATTTTATATTTTATATTTTATATTTTATATTTTATATTTTATATTTTATATTTTATATTTTATATTTTATATTTTATATTTTATATTTTATATTTTATATTTTATATTTTATATTTTATATTTTATATTTTATATTTTATATTTTATATTTTATATTTTATATTTTATATTTTATATTTTATATTTTATATTTTATATTTTATATTTTATATTTTATATTTTATATTTTATATTTTATATTTTATATTTTATATTTTATATTTTATATTTTATATTTTATATTTTATATTTTATATTTTATATTTTATATTTTATATTTTATATTTTATATTTTATATTTTATATTTTATATTTTATATTTTATATTTTATATTTTATATTTTATATTTTATATTTTATATTTTATATTTTATATTTTATATTTTATATTTTATATTTTATATTTTATATTTTATATTTTATATTTTATATTTTATATTTTATATTTTATATTTTATATTTTATATTTTATATTTTATATTTTATATTTTATATTTTATATTTTATATTTTATATTTTATATTTTATATTTTATATTTTATATTTTATATTTTATATTTTATATTTTATATTTTATATTTTATATTTTATATTTTATATTTTATATTTTATATTTTATATTTTATATTTTATATTTTATATTTTATATTTTATATTTTATATTTTATATTTTATATTTTATATTTTATATTTTATATTTTATATTTTATATTTTATATTTTATATTTTATATTTTATATTTTATATTTTATATTTTATATTTTATATTTTATATTTTATATTTTATATTTTATATTTTATATTTTATATTTTATATTTTATATTTTATATTTTATATTTTATATTTTATATTTTATATTTTATATTTTATATTTTATATTTTATATTTTATATTTTATATTTTATATTTTATATTTTATATTTTATATTTTATATTTTATATTTTATATTTTATATTTTATATTTTATATTTTATATTTTATATTTTATATTTTATATTTTATATTTTATATTTTATATTTTATATTTTATATTTTATATTTTATATTTTATATTTTATATTTTATATTTTATATTTTATATTTTATATTTTATATTTTATATTTTATATTTTATATTTTATATTTTATATTTTATATTTTATATTTTATATTTTATATTTTATATTTTATATTTTATATTTTATATTTTATATTTTATATTTTATATTTTATATTTTATATTTTATATTTTATATTTTATATTTTATATTTTATATTTTATATTTTATATTTTATATTTTATATTTTATATTTTATATTTTATATTTTATATTTTATATTTTATATTTTATATTTTATATTTTATATTTTATATTTTATATTTTATATTTTATATTTTATATTTTATATTTTATATTTTATATTTTATATTTTATATTTTATATTTTATATTTTATATTTTACTAGCAATACCCGGCGCGCGTTGCTACGCCTTAGGCGTGCAATCGGCGTTGAAAATGCACGCAGCCTTAGACAAACACATGTACTTCATCTGTGACTTCAGAACCTATTCGATCAAAAATGTAGCTTGTAGGGGAAGGTGCACCACTTGACCAAAGCTCAGACCAGTTTTCTATTAGAAGGACATTACCAAATGGCAACTCCATTCGGAATTTCACTGATCAGCGATTTTTATTTCCAATGCTATTTGCTATTAAAAATTTGGCTTGTATGGGCGGAGTCACACCCCGTTTTTCAATGCCCGTGCTATATTTCTTGTCGAAAGACATTTCCAAAAATTAAATTTATACTGAGTTTAAATATTATGAAACATTAAGTACCACAGCTATTCGATATTAAACATTTAAACTATGTTGATGGTGCCACGCCCCATTTTCCAATGCTTGCTGAATTTTTCCAGTGAATGGACACGACTAAATGTTATATTCCTTCCGAGTTTCACAAATTTGTGACTTATGTTTCTTAAATTATACTGAAAAGTTTGAATGCCTTAAAAGTGTCACGCCCCTTCTGCAACGGCTTTAAAATTTTACCAGTAAAACAGCACGTGAAAATTGAGGTCGAATACAGAGTTTTGGAGCTGTGCAACATGTAATTCTAAAGCTATTCGATATCGGTGCCAAACTTCACAGGAGCGCTCTCCAGACTTTGCTAGAGTTTCCCTTAAAATTTCATAACAATTGGTTTAGCGGTTTTGAAGTCTCCTTGTACATACAATCATTTTAATATACAAAGAAGATGTTAACAGCTTGTTTAAAATATGCCTAACTTACGCATCCTTTAAACACTAAAATTTGCGTCAAACATACGTTTTCGATGCGTTTTACATGCGCTGCGTAGCTTATGCCAGGCTGCCAGGCTGTCTAATATAATGGAAAACCATTCAAAAGTTGAATTATAATATTAAGGTTCAACTAAAACTACTGGAGACCAATGCAAATGCATTATTTATAATGCTATTATAAAAAAACAGAGAAACCAACCAACTTGAGACCCTCCTCCTTTTTGAAATCGGTTAAAAATAAAAAATATGCTCCAATCACAATAACTCTTTTAATGTGCAACATTTATTAACACGTGAAATAAAAAACTTTGAGGCTTCTGTTTGGAACAAAATCGAAAATCCAACTAAATTAAAGAAGTTATATTGGTATTCCTCTACATTTATGGTCATCATTTTCTTACAACTTCATTTCATAGTACCAACCTATTTGATTTTAAAAAAGACGTTGGAAAATAAAAACAAAAATTATTTTCTGATGCGTCCAATATAAACCTATTGAAAAGTTTAAAGGAAATCTATTTTATAAGGTTGTATGCATGAACATAATTTCTGCGCAGATGAACACAAACAATGACATATCAATGCGACATTTCAGATCGTACTGAGATCCTCTGAGAAGCATTTGAGCATATGCAATGGAATATTTGTATACTGAAATAACTACAACAATAAAAAATTTCATCCCCCATTTCATGGTAAGATTTAATATATTCATATTTCTCTCTGAGCAAGAAGTTGACTAAAAATAAAGTAGCTAGTGTTGCCATAAAAACAAATTTTAAATCTGAACTATTTTATAAAGCTTTCAATCCGTCGAGATTGTGTTATTGTCGATGAATAACATTTGCAATAAATAACAAAATAATAATTTGGTTATATATCAGGCATAAGAGGAAAAAGATTTATGACTTTATGTATAAACAATTCAAGTCTGAAAACCATAACAAATACGATGTCAGATTGTTGGCAACACTGCTCAACAGACCAAACTGAGAGCAACTCCCGACACAACATGGCAGCCGTGCTGAGTTACTCTCACAGCCAGAGCTTAAGCATTGGTTTTCTGCTGCTTGTTGTGCTGCTTGTACAGCATTAGCATGAATTAAAAGACATGAATTCTTAAATAATTAAAGAAAAAGTTTTGTAAAAAACGTAGTACCCTATTTTAATTTCGCTTATCTTAGCAATTGAATAGTGAAAAAATTATAAAAATCGGTTCAGCGGTTATTGAGAACACGTCGCCGCAAATCCGTGAGTCTCCTTTTATATAATAGTATAGATATTTTATATTTTATATTTTATATTTTATATTTTATATTTTATATTTTATATTTTATATTTTATATTTTATATTTTATATTTTATATTTTATATTTTATATTTTATATTTTATATTTTATATTTTATATTTTATATTTTATATTTTATATTTTATATTTTATATTTTATATTTTATATTTTATATTTTATATTTTATATTTTATATTTTATATTTTATATTTTATATTTTATATTTTATATTTTATATTTTATATTTTATATTTTATATTTTATATTTTATATTTTATATTTTATATTTTATATTTTATATTTTATATTTTATATTTTATATTTTATATTTTATATTTTATATTTTATATTTTATATTTTATATTTTATATTTTATATTTTATATTTTATATTTTATATTTTATATTTTATATTTTATATTTTATATTTTATATTTTATATTTTATATTTTATATTTTATATTTTATATTTTATATTTTATATTTTATATTTTATATTTTATATTTTATATTTTATATTTTATATTTTATATTTTATATTTTATATTTTATATTTTATATTTTATATTTTATATTTTATATTTTATATTTTATATTTTATATTTTATATTTTATATTTTATATTTTATATTTTATATTTTATATTTTATATTTTATATTTTATATTTTATATTTTATATTTTATATTTTATATTTTATATTTTATATTTTATATTTTATATTTTATATTTTATATTTTATATTTTATATTTTATATTTTATATTTTATATTTTATATTTTATATTTTATATTTTATATTTTATATTTTATATTTTATATTTTATATTTTATATTTTATATTTTATATTTTATATTTTATATTTTATATTTTATATTTTATATTTTATATTTTATATTTTATATTTTATATTTTATATTTTATATTTTATATTTTATATTTTATATTTTATATTTTATATTTTATATTTTATATTTTATATTTTATATTTTATATTTTATATTTTATATTTTATATTTTATATTTTATATTTTATATTTTATATTTTATATTTTATATTTTATATTTTATATTTTATATTTTATATTTTATATTTTATATTTTATATTTTATATTTTATATTTTATATTTTATATTTTATATTTTATATTTTATATTTTATATTTTATATTTTATATTTTATATTTTATATTTTATATTTTATATTTTATATTTTATATTTTATATTTTATATTTTATATTTTATATTTTATATTTTATATTTTATATTTTATATTTTATATTTTATATTTTATATTTTATATTTTATATTTTATATTTTATATTTTATATTTTATATTTTATATTTTATATTTTATATTTTATATTTTATATTTTATATTTTATATTTTATATTTTATATTTTATATTTTATATTTTATATTTTATATTTTATATTTTATATTTTATATTTTATATTTTATATTTTATATTTTATATTTTATATTTTATATTTTATATTTTATATTTTATATTTTATATTTTATATTTTATATTTTATATTTTATATTTTATATTTTATATTTTATATTTTATATTTTATATTTTATATTTTATATTTTATATTTTATATTTTATATTTTATATTTTATATTTTATATTTTATATTTTATATTTTATATTTTATATTTTATATTTTATATTTTATATTTTATATTTTATATTTTATATTTTATATTTTATATTTTATATTTTATATTTTATATTTTATATTTTATATTTTATATTTTATATTTTATATTTTATATTTTATATTTTATATTTTATATTTTATATTTTATATTTTATATTTTATATTTTATATTTTATATTTTATATTTTATATTTTATATTTTATATTTTATATTTTATATTTTATATTTTATATTTTATATTTTATATTTTATATTTTATATTTTATATTTTATATTTTATATTTTATATTTTATATTTTATATTTTATATTTTATATTTTATATTTTATATTTTATATTTTATATTTTATATTTTATATTTTATATTTTATATTTTATATTTTATATTTTATATTTTATATTTTATATTTTATATTTTATATTTTATATTTTATATTTTATATTTTATATTTTATATTTTATATTTTATATTTTATATTTTATATTTTATATTTTATATTTTATATTTTATATTTTATATTTTATATTTTATATTTTATATTTTATATTTTATATTTTATATTTTATATTTTATATTTTATATTTTATATTTTATATTTTATATTTTATATTTTATATTTTATATTTTATATTTTATATTTTATATTTTAT
Organism: Tetanocera ferruginea; assembly: GCA_958299015.1. Taxonomy (NCBI): domain Eukaryota; kingdom Metazoa; phylum Arthropoda; class Insecta; order Diptera; family Sciomyzidae; genus Tetanocera; species Tetanocera ferruginea. The sequence goes on along the minus strand of OY282641.1, from coordinate 79,962,906 downwards.
ATTTTATATTTTATATTTTATATTTTATATTTTATATTTTATATTTTATATTTTATATTTTATATTTTATATTTTATATTTTATATTTTATATTTTATATTTTATATTTTATATTTTATATTTTATATTTTATATTTTATATTTTATATTTTATATTTTATATTTTATATTTTATATTTTATATTTTATATTTTATATTTTATATTTTATATTTTATATTTTATATTTTATATTTTATATTTTATATTTTATATTTTATATTTTATATTTTATATTTTATATTTTATATTTTATATTTTATATTTTATATTTTATATTTTATATTTTATATTTTATATTTTATATTTTATATTTTATATTTTATATTTTATATTTTATATTTTATATTTTATATTTTATATTTTATATTTTATATTTTATATTTTATATTTTATATTTTATATTTTATATTTTATATTTTATATTTTATATTTTATATTTTATATTTTATATTTTATATTTTATATTTTATATTTTATATTTTATATTTTATATTTTATATTTTATATTTTATATTTTATATTTTATATTTTATATTTTATATTTTATATTTTATATTTTATATTTTATATTTTATATTTTATATTTTATATTTTATATTTTATATTTTATATTTTATATTTTATATTTTATATTTTATATTTTATATTTTATATTTTATATTTTATATTTTATATTTTATATTTTATATTTTATATTTTATATTTTATATTTTATATTTTATATTTTATATTTTATATTTTATATTTTATATTTTATATTTTATATTTTATATTTTATATTTTATATTTTATATTTTATATTTTATATTTTATATTTTATATTTTATATTTTATATTTTATATTTTATATTTTATATTTTATATTTTATATTTTATATTTTATATTTTATATTTTATATTTTATATTTTATATTTTATATTTTATATTTTATATTTTATATTTTATATTTTATATTTTATATTTTATATTTTATATTTTATATTTTATATTTTATATTTTATATTTTATATTTTATATTTTATATTTTATATTTTATATTTTATATTTTATATTTTATATTTTATATTTTATATTTTATATTTTATATTTTATATTTTATATTTTATATTTTATATTTTATATTTTATATTTTATATTTTATATTTTATATTTTATATTTTATATTTTATATTTTATATTTTATATTTTATATTTTATATTTTATATTTTATATTTTATATTTTATATTTTATATTTTATATTTTATATTTTATATTTTATATTTTATATTTTATATTTTATATTTTATATTTTATATTTTATATTTTATATTTTATATTTTATATTTTATATTTTATATTTTATATTTTATATTTTATATTTTATATTTTATATTTTATATTTTATATTTTATATTTTATATTTTATATTTTATATTTTATATTTTATATTTTATATTTTATATTTTATATTTTATATTTTATATTTTATATTTTATATTTTATATTTTATATTTTATATTTTATATTTTATATTTTATATTTTATATTTTATATTTTATATTTTATATTTTATATTTTATATTTTATATTTTATATTTTATATTTTATATTTTATATTTTATATTTTATATTTTATATTTTATATTTTATATTTTATATTTTATATTTTATATTTTATATTTTATATTTTATATTTTATATTTTATATTTTATATTTTATATTTTATATTTTATATTTTATATTTTATATTTTATATTTTATATTTTATATTTTATATTTTATATTTTATATTTTATATTTTATATTTTATATTTTATATTTTATATTTTATATTTTATATTTTATATTTTATATTTTATATTTTATATTTTATATTTTATATTTTATATTTTATATTTTATATTTTATATTTTATATTTTATATTTTATATTTTATATTTTATATTTTATATTTTATATTTTATATTTTATATTTTATATTTTATATTTTATATTTTATATTTTATATTTTATATTTTATATTTTATATTTTATATTTTATATTTTATATTTTATATTTTATATTTTATATTTTATATTTTATATTTTATATTTTATATTTTATATTTTATATTTTATATTTTATATTTTATATTTTATATTTTATATTTTATATTTTATATTTTATATTTTATATTTTATATTTTATATTTTATATTTTATATTTTATATTTTATATTTTATATTTTATATTTTATATTTTATATTTTATATTTTATATTTTATATTTTATATTTTATATTTTATATTTTATATTTTATATTTTATATTTTATATTTTATATTTTATATTTTATATTTTATATTTTATATTTTATATTTTATATTTTATATTTTATATTTTATATTTTATATTTTATATTTTATATTTTATATTTTATATTTTATATTTTATATTTTATATTTTATATTTTATATTTTATATTTTATATTTTATATTTTATATTTTATATTTTATATTTTATATTTTATATTTTATATTTTATATTTTATATTTTATATTTTATATTTTATATTTTATATTTTATATTTTATATTTTATATTTTATATTTTATATTTTATATTTTATATTTTATATTTTATATTTTATATTTTATATTTTATATTTTATATTTTATATTTTATATTTTATATTTTATATTTTATATTTTATATTTTATATTTTATATTTTATATTTTATATTTTATATTTTATATTTTATATTTTATATTTTATATTTTATATTTTATATTTTATATTTTATATTTTATATTTTATATTTTATATTTTATATTTTATATTTTATATTTTATATTTTATATTTTATATTTTATATTTTATATTTTATATTTTATATTTTATATTTTATATTTTATATTTTATATTTTATATTTTATATTTTATATTTTATATTTTATATTTTATATTTTATATTTTATATTTTATATTTTATATTTTATATTTTATATTTTATATTTTATATTTTATATTTTATATTTTATATTTTATATTTTATATTTTATATTTTATATTTTATATTTTATATTTTATATTTTATATTTTATATTTTATATTTTATATTTTATATTTTATATTTTATATTTTATATTTTATATTTTATATTTTATATTTTATATTTTATATTTTATATTTTATATTTTATATTTTATATTTTATATTTTATATTTTATATTTTATATTTTATATTTTATATTTTATATTTTATATTTTATATTTTATATTTTATATTTTATATTTTATATTTTATATTTTATATTTTATATTTTATATTTTATATTTTATATTTTATATTTTATATTTTATATTTTATATTTTATATTTTATATTTTATATTTTATATTTTATATTTTATATTTTATATTTTATATTTTATATTTTATATTTTATATTTTATATTTTATATTTTATATTTTATATTTTATATTTTATATTTTATATTTTATATTTTATATTTTATATTTTATATTTTATATTTTATATTTTATATTTTATATTTTATATTTTATATTTTATATTTTATATTTTATATTTTATATTTTATATTTTATATTTTATATTTTATATTTTATATTTTATATTTTATATTTTATATTTTATATTTTATATTTTATATTTTATATTTTATATTTTATATTTTATATTTTATATTTTATATTTTATATTTTATATTTTATATTTTATATTTTATATTTTATATTTTATATTTTATATTTTATATTTTATATTTTATATTTTATATTTTATATTTTATATTTTATATTTTATATTTTATATTTTATATTTTATATTTTATATTTTATATTTTATATTTTATATTTTATATTTTATATTTTATATTTTATATTTTATATTTTATATTTTATATTTTATATTTTATATTTTATATTTTATATTTTATATTTTATATTTTATATTTTATATTTTATATTTTATATTTTACATTTTATATTTTATATTTTATATTTTATATTTTATATTTTATATTTTATATTTTATATTTTATATTTTACTAGCAATACCCGGCGCGCGTTGCTACGCCTTAGGCCACGTGCATAGTAAACGCCGATTCAGACTGCCTGCCTGTGTCCGCAGAGTGTGTGAAAAAGCGAGAGAGATAGATATTTGTATCTCATTTGTTCACACAGATTTCAGCTTGCCTGTCTGTCTGAATCGGCGTTGAAAATGCACGCAGCCTTAGACAAACACATGTACTTCATCTGTGACTTCAGAACCTATTCGATCAAAAATGTAGCTTGTAGGGGAAGGTGCACCCACTTGACCAAAGCTCAGACCAGTTTTCTATTAGAAGGACATTACCAAATGGCAACTCCATTCGGAATTTCACTGATCAGCGATTTTTATTTCCAATGCTATTTGCTATTAAAAATTTGGCTTGTATGGGCGGATTCACACCCCGTTTTCCAATGCCCGTGCTATATTTCTTGTCGAAAGACATTTCCAAAAATTAAATTTATACTGAGTTTAAATATTATGAAACATTAAGTACCACAGCTATTCGATATTAAACATTTAAACTATGTTGATGGTGTCACGACCCAATTTCCAATGTTTGCTGAATTTTTCCAGTGGATGGACACGACTAAATGTTATATTCCTTCCGAGTTTTACAAATTTGTGACTTATGTTTCTTAAATTATACTGAAAAGTTTGAATGCCTTAAAAGTGTCACGCCCCTTCTGCAACGGCTTTAAAATTTTACCAGTAAAACAGCACGTGAAAATTGAGGTCAAATACAGAATTTTGGAGCTGTGCAACATGTAATTCTAAAGCTATTCGATATCGATGCCAAACTTCACAGGAGCGCTCTGCAGACTTTGCTAGAGTTTCCTTGAAAATTTCATAACAATTGGTTTAGCGGTTTTGAAGTCTACTTGTACATACAATCATTTTAATATACAAAGAAGATGTTAACAGCTTGTTTAAAATATGCTTAATATACGCATCCTTTAAACACTAAAATATGCGTCAAACATACGTTTTCGATGCGTTTTACATGCGCTGCGTAGCTTATGCCAGGCTGTCTAATATAATGGGAAACCATTCAAAAGTTGAATTATAATATTAAGGTTCAACTAAAACTACTGGAGACCAATGCAAATGCATTATTTATAATGCTATTATAAAAAAACAGAGAAACCAACCAACTTGAGACCCTCCTCCTTTTTGAAATCGGTTAAAAATAAAAAATATGCTCCAATCACAATAACTCTTTTAATGTGCAACATTTATTAACACGTGAAATAAAAAACTTTGAGGCTTCTGTTTGGAACAAAATCGAAAATCCAACTAAATTAAAGAAGTTATATTGGTATTCCTCTACATTTATGGTCATCATTTTCTTACAACTTCATTTCATAGTACCAACCTATTTGATTTTAAAAAAGACGTTGGAAAATAAAAACAAAAATTATTTTCTGATGCGTCCAATATAAACCTATTGAAAAGTTTAAAGGAAATCTATTTTATAAGGTTGTATGCATGAACATAATTTCTGCGCAGATGAACACAAACAATGACATATCAATGCGACATTTCAGATCGTACTGAGATCCTCTGAGAAGCATTTGAGCATATGCAATGGAATATTTGTATACTGAAATAACTACAACAATAAAAAATTTCATCCCCCATTTCATGGTAAGATTTTAATATATTCATATTTCTCTCTGAGCAAGAAGTTGACTAAAAATAAAGTAGCTAGTGTTGCCATAAAAACAAATTTTAAATCTGAACTATTTTATAAAGCTTTCAATCCGTCGAGATTGTGTTATTGTCGATGAATAACATTTGCAATAAATAACAAAAGAACTATTTTATAAAGCTTTCAATCCGTCGAGATTGTGTTATTGTCGATGAATAACATTTGCAATAAATAACAAAATAATAATTTGGTTATATATCAGGCATAAGAGGAAAAAGATTTATGACTTTATGTATAAACAATTCAAGTCTGAAAACCATAACAAATACGATGTCAGATTGTTGGCAACACTGCTCAACAGACCAAACTGAGAGCAACTCCCGACACAACATGGCAGCCGTGCTGAGTTACTCTCACAGCCAGAGCTTAAGCATTGGTTTTCTGCTGCTTGTTGTGCTGCTTGTACAGCATTAGCATGAATTAAAAGACATGAATTCTTAAATAATTAAAGAAAAAGTTTTGTAAAAAACGTAGTACCCTATTTTAATTTCGCTTATCTTAGCAATTGAATAGTGAAAAAATTATAAAAATCGGTTCAGCGGTTATTGAGAACACGTCGCCGCAAATCCGTGAGTCTCCTTTTATATAATAGTATAGATATTTTATATTTTATATTTTATATTTTATATTTTATATTTTATATTTTATATTTTATATTTTATATTTTATATTTTATATTTTATATTTTATATTTTATATTTTATATTTTATATTTTATATTTTATATTTTATATTTTATATTTTATATTTTATATTTTATATTTTATATTTTATATTTTATATTTTATATTTTATATTTTATATTTTATATTTTATATTTTATATTTTATATTTTATATTTTATATTTTATATTTTATATTTTATATTTTATATTTTATATTTTATATTTTATATTTTATATTTTATATTTTATATTTTATATTTTATATTTTATATTTTATATTTTATATTTTATATTTTATATTTTATATTTTATATTTTATATTTTATATTTTATATTTTATATTTTATATTTTATATTTTATATTTTATATTTTATATTTTATATTTTATATTTTATATTTTATATTTTATATTTTATATTTTATATTTTATATTTTATATTTTATATTTTATATTTTATATTTTATATTTTATATTTTATATTTTATATTTTATATTTTATATTTTATATTTTATATTTTATATTTTATATTTTATATTTTATATTTTATATTTTATATTTTATATTTTATATTTTATATTTTATATTTTATATTTTATATTTTATATTTTATATTTTATATTTTATATTTTATATTTTATATTTTATATTTTATATTTTATATTTTATATTTTATATTTTATATTTTATATTTTATATTTTATATTTTATATTTTATATTTTATATTTTATATTTTATATTTTATATTTTATATTTTATATTTTATATTTTATATTTTATATTTTATATTTTATATTTTATATTTTATATTTTATATTTTATATTTTATATTTTATATTTTATATTTTATATTTTATATTTTATATTTTATATTTTATATTTTATATTTTATATTTTATATTTTATATTTTATATTTTATATTTTATATTTTATATTTTATATTTTATATTTTATATTTTATATTTTATATTTTATATTTTATATTTTATATTTTATATTTTATATTTTATATTTTATATTTTATATTTTATATTTTATATTTTATATTTTATATTTTATATTTTATATTTTATATTTTATATTTTATATTTTATATTTTATATTTTATATTTTATATTTTATATTTTATATTTTATATTTTATATTTTATATTTTATATTTTATATTTTATATTTTATATTTTATATTTTATATTTTATATTTTATATTTTATATTTTATATTTTATATTTTATATTTTATATTTTATATTTTATATTTTATATTTTATATTTTATATTTTATATTTTATATTTTATATTTTATATTTTATATTTTATATTTTATATTTTATATTTTATATTTTATATTTTATATTTTATATTTTATATTTTATATTTTATATTTTATATTTTATATTTTATATTTTATATTTTATATTTTATATTTTATATTTTATATTTTATATTTTATATTTTATATTTTATATTTTATATTTTATATTTTATATTTTATATTTTATATTTTATATTTTATATTTTATATTTTATATTTTATATTTTATATTTTATATTTTATATTTTATATTTTATATTTTATATTTTATATTTTATATTTTATATTTTATATTTTATATTTTATATTTTATATTTTATATTTTATATTTTATATTTTATATTTTATATTTTATATTTTATATTTTATATTTTATATTTTATATTTTATATTTTATATTTTATATTTTATATTTTATATTTTATATTTTATATTTTATATTTTATATTTTATATTTTATATTTTATATTTTATATTTTATATTTTATATTTTATATTTTATATTTTATATTTTATATTTTATATTTTATATTTTATATTTTATATTTTATATTTTATATTTTATATTTTATATTTTATATTTTATATTTTATATTTTATATTTTATATTTTATATTTTATATTTTATATTTTATATTTTATATTTTTTATATTTTATATTTTATATTTTATATTTTATATTTTATATTTTATATTTTATATTTATATTTTATATTTTATATTTTATATTTTATATTTTATATTTTATATTTTATATTTTATATTTTATATTTTATATTTTATATTTATATTTTATATTTTATATTTTATATTTTATATTTTATATTTTATATTTTATATTTTATATTTTATATTTTATATTTTATATTTTATATTTTATATTTTATATTTTATATTTTATATTTTATATTTTATATTTTATATTTTATATTTTATATTTTATATTTTATATTTTATATTTTATATTTTATATTTTATATTTTATATTTTATATTTTATATTTTATATTTTATATTTTATATTTTATATTTTATATTTTATATTTTATATTTTATATTTTATATTTTATATTTTATATTTTATATTTTATATTTTATATTTTATATTTTATATTTTATATTTTATATTTTATATTTTATATTTTATATTTTATATTTTATATTTTATATTTTATATTTTATATTTTATATTTTATATTTTATATTTTATATTTTATATTTTATATTTTATATTTTATATTTTATATTTTATATTTTATATTTTATATTTTATATTTTATATTTTATATTTTATATTTTATATTTTATATTTTATATTTTATATTTTATATTTTATATTTTATATTTTATATTTTATATTTTATATTTTATATTTTATATTTTATATTTTATATTTTATATTTTATATTTTATATTTTATATTTTATATTTTATATTTTATATTTTATATTTTATATTTTATATTTTATATTTTATATTTTATATTTTATATTTTATATTTTATATTTTATATTTTATATTTTATATTTTATATTTTATATTTTATATTTTATATTTTATATTTTATATTTTATATTTTATATTTTATATTTTATATTTTATATTTTATATTTTATATTTTATATTTTATATTTTATATTTTATATTTTATATTTTATATTTTATATTTTATATTTTATATTTTATATTTTATATTTTATATTTTATATTTTATATTTTATATTTTATATTTTATATTTTATATTTTATATTTTATATTTTATATTTTATATTTTATATTTTATATTTTATATTTTATATTTTATATTTTATATTTTATATTTTATATTTTATATTTTATATTTTATATTTTATATTTTATATTTTATATTTTATATTTTATATTTTATATTTTATATTTATATTTTATATTTTATATTTTATATTTTATATTTTATATTTTATATTTTATATTTTATATTTTATATTTTATATTTTATATTTTATATTTTATATTTTATATTTTATATTTTATATTTTATATTTTATATTTTATATTTTATATTTTATATTTATATTTTATATTTTATATTTTATATTTTATATTTTATATTTTATATTTTATATTTTATATTTTATATTTTATATTTTATATTTTATATTTTATATTTTATATTTTATATTTTATATTTTATATTTTATATTTTATATTTTATATTTTATATTTTATATTTTATATTTTATATTTTATATTTTATATTTTATATTTTATATTTTATATTTTATATTTTATATTTTATATTTTATATTTTATATTTTATATTTTATATTTTATATTTTATATTTTATATTTTATATTTTATATTTTATATTTTATATTTTATATTTTATATTTTATATTTTATATTTTATATTTTATATTTTATATTTTATATTTTATATTTTATATTTTATATTTTATATTTTATATTTTATATTTTATATTTTATATTTTATATTTTATATTTTATATTTTATATTTTATATTTTATATTTTATATTTTATATTTTATATTTTATATTTTATATTTTATATTTTATATTTTATATTTTATATTTTATATTTTATATTTTATATTTTATATTTTATATTTTATATTTTATATTTTATATTTTATATTTTATATTTTATATTTTATATTTTATATTTTATATTTTATATTTTATATTTTATATTTTATATTTTATATTTATATTTTATATTTTATATTTTATATTTTATATTTTATATTTTATATTTTATATTTTATATTTTATATTTTATATTTTATATTTTATATTTTATATTTTATATTTTATATTTTATATTTTATATTTTATATTTTATATTTTATATTTTATATTTTATATTTTATATTTTATATTTTATATTTTATATTTTATATTTTATATTTTATATTTTATATTTTATATTTTATATTTTATATTTTATATTTTATATTTTATATTTTATATTTTATATTTTATATTTTATATTTTATATTTTATATTTTATATTTTATATTTTATATTTTATATTTTATATTTTATATTTTATATTTTATATTTTATATTTTATTTTTATATTTTATATTTTATATTTTATATTTTATATTTTATATTTTATATTTTATATTTTATATTTTATATTTTATATTTTATATTTATATTTTATATTTTATATTTTATATTTTATATTTTATATTTTATATTTTATATTTTATATTTTATATTTTATATTTTATATTTTATATTTTATATTTTATATTTTATATTTTATATTTTATATTTTATATTTTATATTTTATATTTTATATTTTATATTTTATATTTTATATTTTATATTTTATATTTTATATTTTATATTTTATATTTTATATTTTATATTTTATATTTTATATTTTATATTTTATATTTTATATTTTATATTTTATATTTTATATTTTATATTTTATATTTTATATTTTATATTTATATTTTATATTTTATATTTTATATTTTATATTTTATATTTTATATTTTATATTTTATATTTTATATTTTATATTTTATATTTTATATTTTATATTTTATATTTTATATTTTATATTTTATATTTTATATTTTATATTTTATATTTTATATTTTATATTTTATATTTTATATTTTATATTTATATTTTATATTTTATATTTTATATTTTATATTTTATATTTTATATTTTATATTTTATATTTTATATTTTATATTTTATATTTTATATTTTATATTTTATATTTTATATTTTATATTTTATATTTTATATTTTATATTTTATATTTTATATTTTATATTTTATATTTTATATTTTATATTTTATATTTTATATTTTATATTTTATATTTTATATTTTATATTTTATATTTTATATTTTATATTTTATATTTTATATTTTATATTTTATATTTTATATTTTATATTTTATATTTTATATTTTATATTTTATATTTTATATTTTATATTTTATATTTTATATTTTATATTTTATATTTTATATTTTATATTTTATATTTTATATTTTATATTTTATATTTTATATTTTATATTTTATATTTTATATTTTATATTTTATATTTTATATTTTATATTTTATATTTTATATTTTATATTTTATATTTTATATTTTATATTTTATATTTTATATTTTATATTTTATATTTTATATTTTATATTTTATATTTTATATTTTATATTTTATATTTTATATTTTATATTTTATATTTTATATTTTATATTTTATATTTTATATTTTATATTTTATATTTTATATTTTATATTTTATATTTTATATTTTATATTTTATATTTTATATTTTATATTTTATATTTTATATTTTATATTTTATATTTTATATTTTATATTTTATATTTTATATTTTATATTTTATATTTTATATTTTATATTTTATATTTTATATTTTATATTTTATATTTTATATTTTATATTTTATATTTTATATTTTATATTTTATATTTTATATTTTATATTTTATATTTTATATTTTATATTTTATATTTTATATTTTATATTTTATATTTTATATTTTATATTTTATATTTTATATTTTATATTTTATATTTTATATTTTATATTTTATATTTTATATTTTATATTTTATATTTTATATTTTATATTTTATATTTTATATTTTATATTTTATATTTTATATTTTATATTTTATATTTTATATTTTATATTTTATATTTTATATTTTATATTTTATATTTTATATTTTATATTTTATATTTTATATTTTATATTTTATATTTTATATTTTATATTTTATATTTTATATTTTATATTTTATATTTTATATTTTATATTTTATATTTTATATTTTATATTTTATATTTTATATTTTATATTTTATATTTTATATTTTATATTTTATATTTTATATTTTATATTTTATATTTTATATTTTATATTTTATATTTTATATTTTATATTTTATATTTTATATTTTATATTTTATATTTTATATTTTATATTTTATATTTTATATTTTATATTTTATATTTTATATTTTATATTTTATATTTTATATTTTATATTTTATATTTTATATTTTATATTTTATATTTTATATTTTATATTTTATATTTTATATTTTATATTTTATATTTTATATTTTATATTTTATATTTTATATTTTATATTTTATATTTTATATTTTATATTTTATATTTTATATTTTATATTTTATATTTTATATTTTATATTTTATATTTTATATTTTATATTTTATATTTTATATTTTATATTTTATATTTTATATTTTATATTTTATATTTTATATTTTATATTTTATATTTTATATTTTATATTTTATATTTTATATTTTATATTTTATATTTTATATTTTATATTTTATATTTTATATTTTATATTTTATATTTTATATTTTATATTTTATATTTTATATTTTATATTTTATATTTTATATTTTATATTTTATATTTTATATTTTATATTTTATATTTTATATTTTATATTTTATATTTTATATTTTATATTTTATATTTTATATTTTATATTTTATATTTTATATTTTATATTTTATATTTTATATTTTATATTTTATATTTTATATTTTATATTTTATATTTTATATTTTATATTTTATATTTTATATTTTATATTTTATATTTTATATTTTATATTTTATATTTTATATTTTATATTTTATATTTTATATTTTATATTTTATATTTTATATTTTATATTTTATATTTTATATTTTATATTTTATATTTTATATTTTATATTTTATATTTTATATTTTATATTTTATATTTTATATTTTATATTTTATATTTTATATTTTATATTTTATATTTTATATTTTATATTTTATATTTTATATTTTATATTTTATATTTTATATTTTATATTTTATATTTTATATTTTATATTTTATATTTTATATTTTATATTTTATATTTTATATTTTATATTTTATATTTTATATTTTATATTTTATATTTTATATTTTATATTTTATATTTTATATTTTATATTTTATATTTTATATTTTATATTTTATATTTTATATTTTATATTTTATATTTTATATTTTATATTTTATATTTTATATTTTATATTTTATATTTTATATTTTATATTTTATATTTTATATTTTATATTTTATATTTTATATTTTATATTTTATATTTTATATTTTATATTTTATATTTTATATTTTATATTTTATATTTTATATTTTATATTTTATATTTTATATTTTATATTTTATATTTTATATTTTATATTTTATATTTTATATTTTATATTTTATATTTTATATTTTATATTTTATATTTTATATTTTATATTTTATATTTTATATTTTATATTTTATATTTTATATTTTATATTTTATATTTTATATTTTATATTTTATATTTTATATTTTATATTTTATATTTTATATTTTATATTTTATATTTTATATTTTATATTTTATATTTTATATTTTATATTTTATATTTTATATTTTATATTTTATATTTTATATTTTATATTTTATATTTTATATTTTATATTTTATATTTTATATTTTATATTTTATATTTTATATTTTATATTTTATATTTTATATTTTATATTTTATATTTTATATTTTATATTTTATATTTTATATTTTATATTTTATATTTTATATTTTATATTTTATATTTTATATTTTATATTTTATATTTTATATTTTATATTTTATATTTTATATTTTATATTTTATATTTTATATTTTATATTTTATATTTTATATTTTATATTTTATATTTTATATTTTATATTTTATATTTTATATTTTATATTTTATATTTTATATTTTATATTTTATATTTTATATTTTATATTTTATATTTTATATTTTATATTTTATATTTTATATTTTATATTTTATATTTTATATTTTATATTTTATATTTTATATTTTATATTTTATATTTTATATTTTATATTTTATATTTTATATTTTATATTTTATATTTTATATTTTATATTTTATATTTTATATTTTATATTTTATATTTTATATTTTATATTTTATATTTTATATTTTATATTTTATATTTTATATTTTATATTTTATATTTTATATTTTATATTTTATATTTTATATTTTATATTTTATATTTTATATTTTATATTTTATATTTTATATTTTATATTTTATATTTTATATTTTATATTTTATATTTTATATTTTATATTTTATATTTTATATTTTATATTTTATATTTTATATTTTATATTTTATATTTTATATTTTATATTTTATATTTTATATTTTATATTTTATATTTTATATTTTATATTTTATATTTTATATTTTATATTTTATATTTTATATTTTATATTTTATATTTTATATTTTATATTTTATATTTTATATTTTATATTTTATATTTTATATTTTATATTTTATATTTTATATTTTATATTTTATATTTTATATTTTATATTTTATATTTTATATTTTATATTTTATATTTTATATTTTATATTTTATATTTTATATTTTATATTTTATATTTTATATTTTATATTTTATATTTTATATTTTATATTTTATATTTTATATTTTATATTTTATATTTTATATTTTATATTTTATATTTTATATTTTATATTTTATATTTTATATTTTATATTTTATATTTTATATTTTATATTTTATATTTTATATTTTATATTTTATATTTTATATTTTATATTTTATATTTTATATTTTATATTTTATATTTTATATTTTATATTTTATATTTTATATTTTATATTTTATATTTTATATTTTATATTTTATATTTTATATTTTATATTTTATATTTTATATTTTATATTTTATATTTTATATTTTATATTTTATATTTTATATTTTATATTTTATATTTTATATTTTATATTTTATATTTTATATTTTATATTTTATATTTTATATTTTATATTTTATATTTTATATTTTATATTTTATATTTTATATTTTATATTTTATATTTTATATTTTATATTTTATATTTTATATTTTATATTTTATATTTTATATTTTATATTTTATATTTTATATTTTATATTTTATATTTTATATTTTATATTTTATATTTTATATTTTATATTTTATATTTTATATTTTATATTTTATATTTTATATTTTATATTTTATATTTTATATTTTATATTTTATATTTTATATTTTATATTTTATATTTTATATTTTATATTTTATATTTTATATTTTATATTTTATATTTTATATTTTATATTTTATATTTTATATTTTATATTTTATATTTTATATTTTATATTTTATATTTTATATTTTATATTTTATATTTTATATTTTATATTTTATATTTTATATTTTATATTTTATATTTTATATTTTATATTTTATATTTTATATTTTATATTTTATATTTTATATTTTATATTTTATATTTTATATTTTATATTTTATATTTTATATTTTATATTTTATATTTTATATTTTATATTTTATATTTTATATTTTATATTTTATATTTTATATTTTATATTTTATATTTTATATTTTATATTTTATATTTTATATTTTATATTTTATATTTTATATTTTATATTTTATATTTTATATTTTATATTTTATATTTTATATTTTATATTTTATATTTTATATTTTATATTTTATATTTTATATTTTATATTTTATATTTTATATTTTATATTTTATATTTTATATTTTATATTTTATATTTTATATTTTATATTTTATATTTTATATTTTATATTTTATATTTTATATTTTATATTTTATATTTTATATTTTATATTTTATATTTTATATTTTATATTTTATATTTTATATTTTATATTTTATATTTTATATTTTATATTTTATATTTTATATTTTATATTTTATATTTTATATTTTATATTTTATATTTTATATTTTATATTTTATATTTTATATTTTATATTTTATATTTTATATTTTATATTTTATATTTTATATTTTATATTTTATATTTTATATTTTATATTTTATATTTTATATTTTATATTTTATATTTTATATTTTATATTTTATATTTTATATTTTATATTTTATATTTTATATTTTATATTTTATATTTTATATTTTATATTTTATATTTTATATTTTATATTTTATATTTTATATTTTATATTTTATATTTTATATTTTATATTTTATATTTTATATTTTATATTTTATATTTTATATTTTATATTTTATATTTTATATTTTATATTTTATATTTTATATTTTATATTTTATATTTTATATTTTATATTTTATATTTTATATTTTATATTTTATATTTTATATTTTATATTTTATATTTTATATTTTATATTTTATATTTTATATTTTATATTTTATATTTTATATTTTATATTTTATATTTTATATTTTATATTTTATATTTTATATTTTATATTTTATATTTTATATTTTATATTTTATATTTTATATTTTATATTTTATATTTTATATTTTATATTTTATATTTTATATTTTATATTTTATATTTTATATTTTATATTTTATATTTTATATTTTATATTTTATATTTTATATTTTATATTTTATATTTTATATTTTATATTTTATATTTTATATTTTATATTTTATATTTTATATTTTATATTTTATATTTTATATTTTATATTTTATATTTTATATTTTATATTTTATATTTTATATTTTATATTTTATATTTTATATTTTATATTTTATATTTTATATTTTATATTTTATATTTTATATTTTATATTTTATATTTTATATTTTATATTTTATATTTTATATTTTATATTTTATATTTTATATTTTATATTTTATATTTTATATTTTATATTTTATATTTTATATTTTATATTTTATATTTTATATTTTATATTTTATATTTTATATTTTATATTTTATATTTTATATTTTATATTTTATATTTTATATTTTATATTTTATATTTTATATTTTATATTTTATATTTTATATTTTATATTTTATATTTTATATTTTATATTTTATATTTTATATTTTATATTTTATATTTTATATTTTATATTTTATATTTTATATTTTATATTTTATATTTTATATTTTATATTTTATATTTTATATTTTATATTTTATATTTTATATTTTATATTTTATATTTTATATTTTATATTTTATATTTTATATTTTATATTTTATATTTTATATTTTATATTTTATATTTTATATTTTATATTTTATATTTTATATTTTATATTTTATATTTTATATTTTATATTTTATATTTTATATTTTATATTTTATATTTTATATTTTATATTTTATATTTTATATTTTATATTTTATATTTTATATTTTATATTTTATATTTTATATTTTATATTTTATATTTTATATTTTATATTTTATATTTTATATTTTATATTTTATATTTTATATTTTATATTTTATATTTTATATTTTATATTTTATATTTTATATTTTATATTTTATATTTTATATTTTATACTAGCTGGTACCCGGCGCGTTGCTGCCGTCCTTGTCCAATGCCTGTTCCAGATTGTCAATAGACAAACTCCACTCTAAGTTTCAATATTCTTTGACCATTATTTCCAAAGCTATTTAATAAAAAAAATTTCTTTTATGGGTGGAGCCACCAGTTTTAGTTTGCGAGTATATTCGAATAGTAGGATATCACCAAATGGTTACTCCAAACCCAATTTATTTGATCTGTGACCGTTATTTCCAAAGCGATTCAATTTAAAAAATGTGTCTTATATGGGTGGAGCCACACCACCTGTACAATGTCCATTCTAGTCTTCCAATAGCAGAACACCACCAAATAGTAACTTCATTCTGAGTTAAAATGTTATATGAATTTTACTTCCATAGCTATTCTGTATCAAAAATTCGAGTTGTATGAGCGTAGCCACGCCCCGTTTTCCAATGCCAGTGTCTTTTTTATAATTGAAAGACCTGACCAATCAGTTATTTCAAACTGAGCTTTATTGTTATACGACATCAAGTTCCAAATCTATTCTATATCAAAAAGTTTAATTGTGTGGGCGGTGCCATGCCCCCCTTTCCAAAGATCGCTCAAATTTAACAGTCGAAGGGCGCGTGTCAACAGTAAGTTCGTACCGACTTTCATTTATGTGCGATTTAGAACGAAAGTAAAACCGAAAATTTGTTTTCTTGAAAAACTGCCACGCCCCTCATGGGTAGGAAGATAAAAAATACTTTATAACCTATTCTCATACCTAGTTAATATACAAAAAAAATTTCATTAAAATCGGTCTAGCCGTTTCGGAGGAGTTCATACACTAACACCGTGACACGAGATTTTTATATATTATATTTTATATTTTATATTTTATATTTTATATTTTATATTTTATATTTTATATTTTATATTTTATATTTTATATTTTATATTTTATATTTTATATTTTATATTTTATATTTTATATTTTATATTTTATATTTTATATTTTATATTTTATATTTTATATTTTATATTTTATATTTTATATTTTATATTTTATATTTTATATTTTATATTTTATATTTTATATTTTATATTTTATATTTTATATTTTATATTTTATATTTTATATTTTATATTTTATATTTTATATTTTATATTTTATATTTTATATTTTATATTTTATATTTTATATTTTATATTTTATATTTTATATTTTATATTTTATATTTTATATTTTATATTTTATATTTTATATTTTATATTTTATATTTTATATTTTATATTTTATATTTTATATTTTATATTTTATATTTTATATTTTATATTTTATATTTTATATTTTATATTTTATATTTTATATTTTATATTTTATATTTTATATTTTATATTTTATATTTTATATTTTATATTTTATATTTTATATTTTATATTTTATATTTTATATTTTATATTTTATATTTTATATTTTATATTTTATATTTTATATTTTATATTTTATATTTTATATTTTATATTTTATATTTTATATTTTATATTTTATATTTTATATTTTATATTTTATATTTTATATTTTATATTTTATATTTTATATTTTATATTTTATATTTTATATTTTATATTTTATATTTTATATTTTATATTTTATATTTTATATTTTATATTTTATATTTTATATTTTATATTTTATATTTTATATTTTATATTTTATATTTTATATTTTATATTTTATATTTTATATTTTATATTTTATATTTTATATTTTATATTTTATATTTTATATTTTATATTTTATATTTTATATTTTATATTTTATATTTTATATTTTATATTTTATATTTTATATTTTATATTTTATATTTTATATTTTATATTTTATATTTTATATTTTATATTTTATATTTTATATTTTATATTTTATATTTTATATTTTATATTTTATATTTTATATTTTATATTTTATATTTTATATTTTATATTTTATATTTTATATTTTATATTTTATATTTTATATTTTATATTTTATATTTTATATTTTATATTTTATATTTTATATTTTATATTTTATATTTTATATTTTATATTTTATATTTTATATTTTATATTTTATATTTTATATTTTATATTTTATATTTTATATTTTATATTTTATATTTTATATTTTATATTTTATATTTTATATTTTATATTTTATATTTTATATTTTATATTTTATATTTTATATTTTATATTTTATATTTTATATTTTATATTTTATATTTTATATTTTATATTTTATATTTTATATTTTATATTTTATATTTTATATTTTATATTTTATATTTTATATTTTATATTTTATATTTTATATTTTATATTTTATATTTTATATTTTATATTTTATATTTTATATTTTATATTTTATATTTTATATTTTATATTTTATATTTTATATTTTATATTTTATATTTTATATTTTATATTTTATATTTTATATTTTATATTTTATATTTTATATTTTATATTTTATATTTTATATTTTATATTTTATATTTTATATTTTATATTTTATATTTTATATTTTATATTTTATATTTTATATTTTATATTTTATATTTTATATTTTATATTTTATATTTTATATTTTATATTTTATATTTTATATTTTATATTTTATATTTTATATTTTATATTTTATATTTTATATTTTATATTTTATATTTTATATTTTATATTTTATATTTTATATTTTATATTTTATATTTTATATTTTATATTTTATATTTTATATTTTATATTTTATATTTTATATTTTATATTTTATATTTTATATTTTATATTTTATATTTTATATTTTATATTTTATATTTTATATTTTATATTTTATATTTTATATTTTATATTTTATATTTTATATTTTATATTTTATATTTTATATTTTATATTTTATATTTTATATTTTATATTTTATATTTTATATTTTATATTTTATATTTTATATTTTATATTTTATATTTTATATTTTATATTTTATATTTTATATTTTATATTTTATATTTTATATTTTATATTTTATATTTTATATTTTATATTTTATATTTTATATTTTATATTTTATATTTTATATTTTATATTTTATATTTTATATTTTATATTTTATATTTTATATTTTATATTTTATATTTTATATTTTATATTTTATATTTTATATTTTATATTTTATATTTTATATTTTATATTTTATATTTTATATTTTATATTTTATATTTTATATTTTATATTTTATATTTTATATTTTATATTTTATATTTTATATTTTATATTTTATATTTTATATTTTATATTTTATATTTTATATTTTATATTTTATATTTTATATTTTATATTTTATATTTTATATTTTATATTTTATATTTTATATTTTATATTTTATATTTTATATTTTATATTTTATATTTTATATTTTATATTTTATATTTTATATTTTATATTTTATATTTTATATTTTATATTTTATATTTTATATTTTATATTTTATATTTTATATTTTATATTTTATATTTTATATTTTATATTTTATATTTTATATTTTATATTTTATATTTTATATTTTATATTTTATATTTTATATTTTATATTTTATATTTTATATTTTATATTTTATATTTTATATTTTATATTTTATATTTTATATTTTATATTTTATATTTTATATTTTATATTTTATATTTTATATTTTATATTTTATATTTTATATTTTATATTTTATATTTTATATTTTATATTTTATATTTTATATTTTATATTTTATATTTTATATTTTATATTTTATATTTTATATTTTATATTTTATATTTTATATTTTATATTTTATATTTTATATTTTATATTTTATATTTTATATTTTATATTTTATATTTTATATTTTATATTTTATATTTTATATTTTATATTTTATATTTTATATTTTATATTTTATATTTTATATTTTATATTTTATATTTTATATTTTATATTTTATATTTTATATTTTATATTTTATATTTTATATTTTATATTTTATATTTTATATTTTATATTTTATATTTTATATTTTATATTTTATATTTTATATTTTATATTTTATATTTTATATTTTATATTTTATATTTTATATTTTATATTTTATATTTTATATTTTATATTTTATATTTTATATTTTATATTTTATATTTTATATTTTATATTTTATATTTTATATTTTATATTTTATATTTTATATTTTATATTTTATATTTTATATTTTATATTTTATATTTTATATTTTATATTTTATATTTTATATTTTATATTTTATATTTTATATTTTATATTTTATATTTTATATTTTATATTTTATATTTTATATTTTATATTTTATATTTTATATTTTATATTTTATATTTTATATTTTATATTTTATATTTTATATTTTATATTTTATATTTTATATTTTATATTTTATATTTTATATTTTATATTTTATATTTTATATTTTATATTTTATATTTTATATTTTATATTTTATATTTTATATTTTATATTTTATATTTTATATTTTATATTTTATATTTTATATTTTATATTTTATATTTTATATTTTATATTTTATATTTTATATTTTATATTTTATATTTTATATTTTATATTTTATATTTTATATTTTATATTTTATATTTTATATTTTATATTTTATATTTTATATTTTATATTTTATATTTTATATTTTATATTTTATATTTTATATTTTATATTTTATATTTTATATTTTATATTTTATATTTTATATTTTATATTTTATATTTTATATTTTATATTTTATATTTTATATTTTATATTTTATATTTTATATTTTATATTTTATATTTTATATTTTATATTTTATATTTTATATTTTATATTTTATATTTTATATTTTATATTTTATATTTTATATTTTATATTTTATATTTTATATTTTATATTTTATATTTTATATTTTATATTTTATATTTTATATTTTATATTTTATATTTTATATTTTATATTTTATATTTATATTTTATATTTTATATTTTATATTTATATTTTATATTTTATATTTTATATTTTATATTTATATTTT